>OZ012692.1:41295558-41358230 GCA_963942565.1 Maea johnstoni | reverse complement strand
TACGTTCATCCAAAGCACAAGGATGCCAAGATTTGGAAAACCATTAAAACCCTGTCATGTTGGTGTTCATTGGATAGCTCTCGTTGAGGACTCTCACATAAGTACACAGTTCCAATGTTTCATCCTAATAGTATGGTTCTACTTTTGGTGGAAAAAAAGAAATCCTCAGATATCCACCAATCCTGGTTTGGGTTAGCCAGTGAATCCTCAACTAAACTCTTAATCTTGCACATCCTTGCAACATGGTTTCTTTTTTGGTTAAGAAATGGCTCATTTCTTATGACTTATCCTTCTATTGCCGATAAGTCACTTGAAAAAGGTTCTTTAAATAAGCACTTCTTCTTTGCTGGCATTAAGAAAGAGCAAAACCTCTTAAGGCATTCTGCAACTTTACCAGTTATTTGTATTGCGCCACTTAAGGGTAGCAAAATCAAACAATCCATTTTGATAAATCTTCAGTCAAGTTTCCTGGCTTGGCTTAAGAGAGTAGAGAAAGTGTTCAATAACACTCCTTGTGAATTCTCCTAAATACCACATTGATTTGTTAAGTGTCAATTTTGTCATTGAGTGACAGGTTCTCCTTTCATCAGAAATTCCTTTGAGTACAGTCTGTTTGTACAACTTCTTGGTGAAATATTACTATGGGGAAAATTAAATGAAATCCAATTTGCAAGAGCTCTCTTTATAGTCTTGTTATTGTGTGTGCTTACGAATTGTACAATGCCCGGAACTGGAAATTTCTAAACATGTATATCCTTGAATAATTTGTCATTGAATGGCAGGTTTTCTTATCATCAGGTATTCCTTTGAGTACAGTATGTTTGTGCAGTTTCTTGGTAAAATATAACTACCGGGAAAATTGAATGAAATCCAATTTGCAAATGCACTCTAGTCTTGTTACCCATGTGCCATTGTGAGTTTTACAATGCCTGGGATTAGAAATGCCTACGGGAGTATATTCCCAAGTGTTTTGGACAATTCACATCTTGTAGGGCTTGAGATTCAAGTGCCTGCAAGCATCCTGTTTTCTGATGAGGATCAGTGTCAGGGCTTAGCCAATTAATGCAGGCAACTAACTCTCCTATGTCTTCATTCCCAAATCTTGACTACTTAAACAAGAAAGGCCTGTGCCGACCAGGCAAGCTTTGTATCCTTCCATTTCTCAGTGTATTTTACTTGTCATTTAATGTATTGAGTATCAGGCTCAATTGAATTCTGTTTAGTTTCTAGAAATTGGGAAAATAATATTGAGCATTCTTGAAGAATCCACAATCCTGTAAGTATCCATTGAAATACAAGGATAATTTGATGAAATGTATATTCCTATTTTTATATATATCAATATGAAATTTTATACATTCCTTGTCAATATTCCAAATTGTCACATGATACAGTCTAGACAGTCAGCATACAGAGTGTATTATCCATGAAGTAATTAATGACTTGCTCTTGAATTACCAAGAAATGTGACACTAATAATAAGCTAACAATAAGCTTAAGTATAACTGAGTCCTTCCATGATAACAATTTTAAGGCTCCCTGAGGTATCCTGATTTATTGATTATAATTTCAGATGTGGATCCAAAATTCCAATCACACTTTTCATTAGTAGAATCCAATTACCCAGTAATTTGAAACTGTAGCTGAGCAAAACCAGCGATGATTTAGGAGATGTTGAACTTATTTGTGCTATCCCAAAATCACCATCAATTTCACAACACAACAGTGGCATGGCATCCTATTTTATCACAGAGAAATTCCTTGTTTGTAAAAATTCATGTTTTTCTTTATCATTCTCAGCTAATGTTATTATTGGTAAGTGTTTGTATGTGCACTTATGTCTTTTTTCATTTAAAAGGCAAATAGTCTTAAATTGATGAATTTGACAGGCATTCCTTTTATGTGCAAACTAGTTTGCCTTGATGTCACTTATTGATTGAAAAGGCAAAACTTCTTTAATCAATGAATTCCATTTATTTATGTGCAAATATTTTCATTTTGTCATTGTGGTATTTTGTTTATGTAAATGTCAAAATTCCTTTAATTGATGAATTCCATTTGTTCATGTTCAAACGGGTGTGTGTAGGTTCCTCAAGCCACTAGAATTTCCTAGGTTTCTTGATGGAAACAAATCTTTTTACAGGTTTTATGAGGAGAGTGTTTCCAATATTCACATACATCTTAACTGGAGAACCTGTGTATCCTTTATGCATCTTAAAGGTAGTGGATTTCACTCCCATGATTCTGATATGGAAAAGGGGTGTATTTCATCCTATGTATGAAGATCCTTTGAGTGTTTCAAACCATTTGCAGTATCTCTTAGATTTCACTTTTGCAATAACCTGACCCTTCTTATTCTGAGGTATCATTCCAAAACCCATTCTTCAGTATGATTGAAGAGAATGTGAGTCTGCAGAATTCAGATAATTCTCAACTAGAAAATGTATATATCATATAAGGGAATCCTTATATCAGTCATGAACCTTCATTGGAAGATGTATATATCCTATATATACAAATCTGTTGTTGCTTGAAAGTAATGTTTCTGTTTCACACACAGTTATTATCACTGTAGAACACATATATCCTTATGATGCATATGGGAATCAGTTGTGTGCTGTGAAATAGTACGTTTGTGTATCCAACACGTTGGAGTGTTTACATCCTATATATTTCACACACAGGCGTCCTATTTCACATACAGGCATCATCACTGTATAACAAATATATCCTTATAGTACATATAGTAGTCAGTTGTGTGCCTCGAAATAGTGCATTTCTGTATCAAACACATGGATATTTACTGGAGAATGTAAACATCCTATACACTAGTATACAAATCCGCTGTATGCCACAAGGCACTTGTAGAATCCCCCACACATGACTCTGACAGGAAGATGAGCCCAGAAGTGTCTGACTTTCAACTCCCCAGCTAAGTGTGAATGACTACCAGCGGCTGCAGCAGCAGCAACTGTTTCTTCAAAGTTCACTTTTTTTCTGGGAGAGATGAGTATATAGTGAAGCGTGCTGATTGGCTGAGCTGACAGACGGGTGAATAAGTTACTCCAACCTGCGCCCACCTCACTGATAGAGGTGCATTAACCCATAAATGCTTGCAGCATGAAGATTCTTAACCAATGAATTACGTTTGTTTCTGTGCAAAAATTCATTTTGTCAATAGGGTCTTGTATGAAAAGTCAAAATTCATTTAACCCTTATGCTGCTGGTGGGTAATTTTGCCAATATAAAATTAGCAAAAAAAACTTAAAATGACTGAAATCCTTGCACATGGCTAAAGATAAGCTAAGAATACTCAGCTAGAGCTAACCAATGAATATCAACAAGAAAGGGTTTAGATGTTTTTTAAAAAATATTGGCATCCTTGTTCTTTGGACAAAAGTATTCTAAAAAGCAATGGAAGGGTAAATTTTGGTGGAATCTTTCAGGCTCAAGCATAATTGGTAAACTATTTAAAAGTTTCAAAGGAATTTTAATCAGAACATAACTAGCAACTTTCCTTCAAATATTTAGAAAGATAATTTTCAGTTTCCAAGTTATGGGACAAAAGTATCAAAATTCTCGAAGATAATTTCAAGAGTAACTCCTTAAGCATCAATGGGTCAACCAATTGGTGCATATACAGTTCCACTCTACAAGTGGCATCTGGATCTAATTGATTTTGAAAAATACTGATGCTATGTCTGTTAATCAATTCACTCAAGATATGAAATGGCTGATAACATAAACAAATATTTTTTTGCAATTTTTGAAGACCTACTTTGCACTTCTCAAAGATATCATTTTCGTCTTTTATAGAGGTAACAGTGCCTACATTTAATTCTTACACTAAATGCAGGACTGCACGCCGATTGCCACCCAGCTTTCTGGGTATGGATGCATGGATGACGTCACAACTGAACGTAGCTTTAATTCTCAAGCTACAAGGGTCATTTATGTGCCTGGATTATTTTTTTGACATGTTATCTATGGGTGTTTCTACAACCAGGCAATGGCAGATGTCCGGACGACTGGTGTAGGAATTAATTGTCTGTACTGCAATTTAGCAGGGAATTCTGTTCCCACGCAGCCGGCCCTGCTATGCCACCTCGCCACTCTATCAACTGTAAATAGAATTAGCGCAGAAGGAAATTTGGTGTTTCCAAAATTAGCCTGTGGTCAAGTGGTGTAGATTTCCACCTCACTGATAATAACATCTGGCTGCAGAGTGGAGAAGCTTCTTGTCTGCATCTAACCACCTATCAGGGTTCCCCAATGAGGCTGTCCTTAACCCTTATGCTGCTGGTGGCTAATTTGACCAATACAAAATGTGGCAAAAAAGCTGAAAAATGGCTAAAACCTTGGCATATGGGTACTCATCTGTGAGTACTCAGCGAAAGCTATCCAATGAATACCAACACGACAGGGTTTACATGTTTTTGTGATGTTTTTTTTAAAAACATGTGCGCCCTTATGTCTTGGAAGAAAGTAGCCTCAGCATTGGAAGACTTAAAAGTTGTTGTGGGCACCCTACACTTTTTAAGTATGGGGACCCATTGGTCACTATATCTAGTTTCTCTATCATGGTCATTTTGCGATTTCAATTCTGTTTTTTCTGTATATTGCAATGAAATATTACCTTGTTTTGAGAAAATTGATTTTGAATTTTTTTCAAGAATCTATTACTTAAAATATATGTTTACACCCCTAATCTTCTGAAGTCAGGGAACCAGCTGCAGACCAATCCATACGCTCTAGGCCTAAGCAAAATAAAAAAGTTAGGTCAGGTCAGATCTTTTTTTTTTTTTTGCAATTTTTTTTCATTCTTATCAAGATGACCATGAAGTATTGTGGAGATACTGTCTGCACAGTTGCGGTTATGTCAAAATAGAATTCAGTGGTAGACATTGGGTCTTTTTCTTCTGTTTTTTAGGTGTCTGACGACCTGTGAAAATGTCAAGCGGATGTCAGAAATATGCTTAAAGAAATGTGGAAGAGCATTATAGTTTGTATCTGTTTCTCACAGCGTCAACATGATACTGGGTAGGAAATATGAGATCACTTAAAATGAAAGTAAAAAAAGAGAGTCAAATTCCTTATGTACAACAAAATTGCTTCTTCCAATACAAAGTGCAAGGGAGAAATTTTTGGAACATTATTTGAACACCTGTTTCTGTGTTAACCATTTCTTTTGGCTAATAAAGGTATCCAACTAATTGAAGCAGGATTATTGTACAGGCAAACTCGCATATGACAGACTCAGTGAGACCAGGAAAATTGGTCCTTCATATGCAAAGTCCATCATATGCATATGACGGACTCAGTCTGTCATTATTTTCTTAGTAGTTTTTTAGATATAGCAAAAAATCAACCAACACACCACAAGAACAAGAGATACAAGTTAAAGAGAGAAACAGATCTGCTTTAGTTTGTTATTACACTTGTTATGCTGTTTGCATTCGCTAACAGGGCAGACATTTGATCCACTTCACCTTCAAATGCCATGCAGTGATCCCCCCCCCCCCCCCCCCCCTCACCTGTTCTCATCAAAGGCCAAGGGTACTGCCCCAAAACATCTAAGCCACGCAAATAATCTCAGCTTGGTGTTGGTGTGTTTTGTTTATAGTCACTTTTTGCCATACTTAGAGTGTGACGACTAGTGACTAGTCAGCTAGCTGTAAGTGGTAGAGGAAACCAGAGTTACTGCGGATAACCACTGCCTGATCAAAGTCGTTGGTAACTTTCTCACATGACCCTCGAAGCAGCAGTCTGCATGAGGAAAGCCCATAGACCACCTGGCTGCCAGGGCAGGTCCCTCACAACTTGGTGATTTTTGGACTATATAAAGATTATAGGCAATGTAGCCTAGATTTCTAAGCTGTCATGTGTATTTTTCTGTCATGTGTTTCTGTTACCAGGCACCAAGTAGTCTAGATGGCCATAGTGGTCAATTTAGTTTATACTTATCTCACCAGGGGAATAGAGCTCTCAGTTTGAGTAAGACACCTAAAACTATAGAAATAAGAGGATCAGGTGGTGCCATCTATCTAACATACTAGGTACTACACCACATTGCTTGGTGAACACAGTAGGGAATGTCAGCTTTTTAGGAAGTAGAAGCCTAGTCTATAGGCACTGCTAAGCAGAGAACCAAAGGCATATTTACTGAGCCTCAGTATTTCCCTGTTCCCGGCCTTCAAAGGTCAAGGGGGATGACCCAAAAAAACCAAGGCATGCAAACAATGACAGTGCTTTAAGTGTGTTTTTTTTAGTTTAAAGTCACTTTTTCTCCCAAATTTAGAGTTAATAGAGACTAGCTTGATGTAAGTGGGGGAGTCAACCAAAGTCATTGGCAACTTTCTCACATGACCCAAACAGCAGTGAGAGGCAAGCCCTTAGACCACTCGGCTATCGGGGTAGGGCTCTCACAGCTTGGTGGTTCATGGACTATACAGAAAAATCTAGACACAGTTGAGTGGTGAACCTAATGCGGATATACAAAGCCAAATTCTGTCCACCATCACTGTTTACACACAGAGCTATACCCTTTAAAACAAGCCTAGGCCTAAAAAAAACTTGCTTCCTTCACCATTGAAGTCAATTTGAAAGAGAAATGTTTAGCAGAACCTAAACTACAACTCCACTTTAAATATTCTATCAATGTGTGCTTGTTTTCCAAGTACTATTTTGGAGCTTATAATCAAAAATGAACTAGCAAATTCTGCCAGTTAACTGCCTTGCATTTTCCCTAAAATATGACCATGAACCTAAGCTTGATGTATCTATCCTGCAAATGCGTCAAAAACTAGGGGAGGGCACCTGTTTCCTCTGCCAGAAATAGAAACCTACTGAACCCTCAAAATAGGTCACAAAAAAGTCCTAGCTAATCTTAGCCAGAAGCGCTTGTTTGTTGTTTACAGCTGAGAGGTTGGCAGACAGGATTACACAAGGAATGTGACAACGTTGATTTCATAATCAGTTACACTTTCCATTAACCAATTAATGCTCACTGCGGCAAAAGCAGCTTGACAATTTTGATGAAATGATGCAGGCAAAAGCATATTTAGGAAAATATTGGATGGAGAAATATCTATCAGGACATTATTAATAACTCCCCATCAAATATTTTGTAAAACTATTCTGAATTTTAAGATTATAGGCATAAGTATCAGAGATCTAGATGACATTTCTTTAAGGAACCCTTTAGGATTGATGGATTAACCCATTCATCCCAAATATAAGGCCAGACCAATTTGAAATTCTTATGACGTTAAAAATACTTTGTATTCTGAAAAAAAATCAGCTCTTCTCAAAATCAAATGTTGATTCAATCTAATTAATAATTATGATGACAGATTTAATAGAATTTATTCTTAGGCACTTTAAGTTAAGAGTTTAATCCTAAACAAGGGTATTTCTGTATTTATTGGATACTTCTCATAGCAGTTTGAGTGTGAATGTGTAAAGCCTTCCAATACTGAGGCTATCTTTGTCCAAAGCACAAGGATGCTAAAGAATTTTGAAAACCCTTGAAACCCTGTCATGTTGGTATTCATTAGAAAGCTCCCGCTGAGTACTATCAGATGAGTACCCATGTGCCAGGGTTTCAGTCATTTTTCAGGATTTTTGCATATTTTTGTACTGGACAAATTAGCCACCAGCAGCATAAGGGTTAAGACAAGATAGATACAGCAAGTGCCATGAAGCACATGATGTCAATTTGCAGCTAAATATATCTCTGCCAAATACCTCACAAAACATACAAGAGATGTGGGAGTGGGCCACAGCATAGAAAGCTAAATAGCAAATATATACATTAACCTCAATATATTACTCCTCCCACTTCACCATTTCGAATTAACTTAGTCCTACAAAACATTTTAAACAGGGTTTGACACCGTTAAGACTTACAGGTACTGGTACTGGTACCTGTATCCTTTCAAAAGGTACCGGTACTTACCATTTAAAGAATACATCAATTAAAAATACATAAATAACCTATGTGGATATCAACATCTATCCTTTGACAATGGAATGTAATGCGCCTTTGAGCATGTTTATATGGAAAGGGCACAATATCAAATGACAATACTATTATCATTTATTATTATTATCTAAAAAAAAAAAGAGATGTGGGAGTGGGCCCAGCATAGAAAGCTATATAGCAGATATACATTAATCTCAATCTATTCTTCCTCCTACTTTACCCATTCAAATTAACCTAGTCCTACAAAACAATTGAAACATCTTTAACTAGAATTGGACACCATTAACCCTTCAAATGCTGAGGCTACTTTCATACAAAGCACAATGATGCAAAGATTTTTGAAAACAATCCAAACCCTAGTCATGTTGGTATTCATTGGAAAGCTCGTCTTGAGTACTGTCAGATGAGTACCCATATGCCAGGGTTTCATTTTTCAGGTTGTTTGCATCATTTTGTACTTGTCAAATTAGCCTCCAGCAGCATAAGGGTTAAGAGGCACCAGACTGCTGGTACCCATATCCTTTCAAAAGTACCCTATTGTAGCGTTTTATTCCTTAATGGTACTCTTAATAATCATAATGACCAGCTGTGAAAGTTATCAGTTACTAGGGATTGTTCAGGATCCTAGATCTGATTATTCACAGCAAAATTTATAAGGTGATGCAAAAAGTACCATTAGCAGTACCCCTTTAAATACTGTACCATTTCATTGGTACCGAGACTGTACCGTGCCATTTTGTTCTTAGAGGTATCTAACCCTATATTTAGCCCTTTATGCCTATAATGGTAGAAAGGCTTACTATTACCTACTTTGGGGGTCACTAACCTTTCTCATGGAAACAATTTATCATGTTAGGGATAAAATGTCTTTATGGTTTATGTGAAGAGAATATCTAGTGCCGTTGGCCCCTGCTGTAGAACGATGCGTCTTTCAAGGATTTCTTAGGGGAAATTCAATTCAATAGGGTTCATTTTGACAGAGATTTAGATCTACTTTGTTATATTTCACTAATACTAAAGAAAAGTGACAACTAGTAGCAAAAATAAATCAATGTTTTGAATTGTAAAGGGTGTGGGGTGTGTGTAGTCAAACAGCTCACAACCCTTGAATATCCTCTACTCCCCCCCCCCCCCCCCCACAAAAAAAATAAAATAATATGACCAGTATCTAATTAAGGATAGCGTGATGCCACTTTAGTGTTGGTATCAATTGTTCAGTTCTAGCAGTGATAATTGTCTTCATGTCTACTGCAGCATATTGTGTGCAAATGTACTTCGCAGTAAAAGCACAGCGATCTTTGTCATTCTTCTAATGGACAAAGCCCACACACAATAGAAGTAATGAGTAAAATCCTAAGTGCTCACAGGGAAAGCACTATAGTGAATGAACATGGTATAAGTGTATTCTATTGTGCAGATGGAGGTAGATGATGTAAGATATAGAACTCTTTCCCCAGGTTGTATTAGGCAGGACAGAAAGGATTTCTGACACCTGTAAGACCTGTTTACAGATATTGAGAGAGAGAGAGAGAGAGAGAGAGAGAGAGAGAGAGAGAGAGAGAGAGAGAGAGAGAGAGAGAGAGAGAGAGAGACAGAGAGAGAGAGAGAGAGAGAGAGAGGAGAGAGAGAGAGAGAGAGAGAGAGAGAGAGAGAGAGAGGTGATTTTTTTTTACATATCTCAAGTACCTCCTACTTTGTGTTGAATATATTCATGCCAAGAGTGCCACAAAAAGCACAACTATTTTGTTGATATATACCTGATAAACACATTTTGGAAAATAGTTTAAGTTGAAATGATGCTGAAAACCCAGCAAAAAAAATTCTACAGATAGTTGTGAGCTAACACTTCATTCCAAAAATATTCTCCAAAGTATGTTGGGTCCAGAAGGCACTTATCAGCGAGAGCTCTAGGAATGTATGAATGAAAAAATATACCATGAGTTATAACAGCGTCATAATGAAAAATGAGTCTTCTTTCAGGGAACCACTTGACATTTCTCAATTAGACTGCGCCCTGGGGTTAATTTCACTAAGTTCACATTAACCCAAATACTTCACTTCAAGCAAAAATATATACAAAATATTGGATAAAATTTCAATCAATGCAATATGAAAACATTTTTTAAAACATTTTTTCATATAACTTCTTCGCATTTATGTTTTGTGGATGTGAATGCATAGGATCATTGAAAGTTGTGCGTAAAAGGGTTATTGCGCCACCACCAATTGGCCCTGCCGCAGGAGAGTTGTTTATCAAGAGATCCTAACATGATTAAGTGTCAGGGGTGTTGAGGAAGATGTCTGTTAGTATAGATGGATGTTGACCTTTACTGCCATATCTCTAAGCCCTCCCATATTTCTCCCGTGTTCTACTTTACTGCTTGTTGTGTAATTGAGTTAATGAGTTATGGTGTCTAGAAACCTGTTAACCTGTTGGCTACCTGATTGCCTTCAGGAAAATAACACTATAACTCAACATATTGATTAGAAATAGATGCTACAGGTATAGAATGTGATACATGAACTCTCTCTCTCTCTCTCTCTCTCTCTCATCTCTCTCTCTCTCTCTCTATGTTACCATAATTATAATAATAATAATCCGCACACACACGCACAAATATATATATATATATATATATATATATATATTATATATATATATATATATATATATATATATATATATATATATATATATTGTCAGTATTGTCAGCTTGTGACTAGAATAGTTCAATATTGATACCCATGCTGTTACTGAAATATTGATATCAGCACCTCCCGCAGCTGTTATGTTTTCCCAATATATAAGCCCTGGCAAAACCCAAAGTAATTTTGCGGTCAGTAGACATTCAAGTCATACAGCAGTGGCAGGAAACATTGTGTTGGATTTACTCCAAGCCTGTACAAATAAAGGAAATCACAAACTATGTGGCCTTCATCTTGTTAAACTTGATAGGTAAAATAAGTGGAAAATGCATTTCTTAGAAACCTCACACATTGTCTTGTTAATATTTGTTCGACCCATGATTTCACACTACCTAATTGTTAAAAAGGATATAATGAACCTCAAAAAAATGTTCATATAATGCATAATAGTATTATTGTAAAAAACACTTTTCATTAATATCATTAATGGTATATTAGTCATAATAAATATTTATAAAAACAAATTATAAACATATTTTCAAAAGTATATTACTGTGGCCATTTATTACATGATCTATATGTTAGAATAATGAGGGCAGCTTTGAGTAGTTATGGATTGGAACCTACATATGGATGGGTACATTAAGTACTTTAATAATGATGTATTTGACTGCAGTGTAGGAAAGGTGTATTCAGTATATATGGATTGATCACAGACATGGATGGGTGCATTGATTAGGTATGGATAGACTACAGACATGGATGGGTGCATTGATTAGGTATGGATAGACTACAGACATGGATGTGTGCATTGATTAGGTATGGATAGACTACAGACATGGATGTGTGCATTGATTAGGTATGGATAGACTACAGACATGGATGGGTGCATTGATTAGGTATGGATAGACTACAGACATGGATGTGTGCATTGATTAGGTATGGATAGACTACAGACATGGATGGGTGCATTGATTATGTATGGATAGACTACAGACATGGTTGGGTGCATTGATTAGGTAGGGATAGACTACAGACATGGATGTGTGCATTGATTAGGTATGGATAGACTACAGACATGGATGGGTGCATTGATTAGGTAGGGATAGACTACAGACATGGATGTGTGCATTGATTAGGTAGGGATAGACTACAGACATGGATGTGTGCATTGATTAGGTATGGATAGACTACAGACATGGATGGGTGCATTGATTAGGTATGGATAGACTACAGACATGGATGGGTGCATTGATTAGGTATGGATAGACTACAGACATGGATGGGTGCATTGATTAGGTATGGATAGACTACAGACATGGATGGGTGCATTGATTAGGTATGGATAGACTACAGACATGGATGGATGCATTGATTAGGTATGGATAGACTACAGACATGGATGGGTGCATTGATTAGGTATGGATAGACTACAGACATGGATGGGTGCATTGATTAGGAATAGATAGACTACAGACATGGATGGGTGCATTGATTAGGTATGGATAGACTACAGACATGGATGGGTGCATTGATTAGGTATGGATAGACTACAGACATGGATGGGTGCATTGATTAGGTATGGATAGACTACAGACATGGATGGGTGCATTGATTAGGTATGGATAGACTACAGACATGGATGGGTGCATTGATTAGGTATGGATAGACTACAGACATGGATGGGTGCATTGATTAGGTATGGATAGACTACAGACATGGATGGGTGCATTGATTAGGTATAGATAGACTGCAGACATGGATGGGTGCATTGATTAGGTATGGATAGACTACAGACATGGATGGGTGCATTGATTAGGTATGGATGGACTACAGACATGGATGGGTGCATTGATTAGGTATGGATAGACTACAGACATGGATGGGTACATTGATTAGGTATGGATAGACTACAGACATGGATGGGTGCATTGATTAGGTATAGATAGACTACAGACATGGATGGGTGCATTGATTAGGCATGGATAGACTACAGACATGGATGGGTGCATTGATTAGGTATGGATAGACTATAGACATGGATGGGTGCATTGATTAGGTATGGATAGACTACAGACATGGATGGGTGCATTGATTAGGTATGGATAGACTACAGACATGGATGGGTGCATTGATTAGGTATGGATAGACTATAGACATGGATGGGTGCATTGATTAGGTATGGATAGACTACAGACATGGATGGGTGCATTGATTAGGTAAGGATAGACTATAGACATGGATGGGTGCATTGATTAGGTATGGATAGACTATAGACATGGATGGGTGCATTGATTAGGTATGGATAGACTACAGACATGGATGGGTGCATTGATTAGGTATGGATAGACTGCAGACATGGATGGGTGCATTTATTAGGTATGGATAGACTACAGACATGGATGGGTGCATTTATTAGGTATGGATAGACTACAGACATGGATGGGTGCATTGATTAGGTATGGATAGACTACAGACATGGATGGGTGCATTGATTAGGTATGGATAGACAACAGACATGGATGGGTGCATTGATTAGGTATGGATAGACTATAGACATGGATGGGTGCATTGATTAGGTATGGATAGACTATAGACATGGATGGGTGCATTGATTAGGTATGGATAGACTACAGACATGGATGGGTGCATTGATTAGGTATGGATAGACTACAGACATGGATGGGTGCATTGATTAGGTATGGATAGACTGCAGACATGGATGGGTGCATTTATTAGGTATGGATAGACTACAGACATGGATGGGTGCATTTATTAGGTATGGATAGACTACAGACATGGATGGGTGCATTGATTAGGTATGGATAGACTGCAGACATGGATGGGTGCATTTATTAGGTATGGATAGACTACAGACATGGATGGGTGCATTTATTAGGTATGGATAGACTACAGACATGGATGGGTGCATTGATTAGGTATGGATAGACTACAGACATGGATGGGTGCATTGATTAGGTATGGATAGACTACAGACATGGATGGGTGCATTGATTAGGTATGGATAGACTACAGACATGGATGGGTGCATTGATAAGGTATGGGTAGACTACAGACATGGATGGGTGCATTTGTTATGTATGGATGAGGCTTATGGATTGATTGATTGTCTGATTTTTAATCGCACATCCAAGCCGTTGCATTGTCACACTTCTTTGCGCTATATAAATATCACGACATGCAATCTAGCGTACGACGAGCAAATTTCCAGGGATCTTATAGGATTGCTTCCATGAGTTGTTTGACAAACTTATACACTCACACAAGCACCTGCTAAATATGCTGACAACAAAATGGTTCGATGCTAGACGTGGGTAATCAATCGCTTCCAGCTGGAACGCAATTGATAATCTGTACCTGTGGACGATTGTATTATATACTTCAAAGTGGAATGCTGTAACAACTGGTCAGTGGTTTTCATAAGTGTCATTGAAGTATGAACAAATCGACTTTGTGTCAAACAAGCCTCGCATAAAAGCAACCTTCCCTATGTATCAGGCATATACATCTAATTTTCTCTAAACCTAAGCAGTTAAGACTCTCTCAATAGCTCACGAACATCAGGAACCTATGTACATACTGGTGCATGCATATATAGTTTCTATTTCGTCAACTTGGAAACTCTTTGTGTACTAAGTCTGGCAGAAAATATAAACTGATCTTATGCCACCTCGGGGAATAGGTAAAAATGCTATTTTGCAACAGAAGTTTCAATTTGTGAGACAGGCACTTTGACCTTGGACAGTCCTGATTGATTAATTGAGAGACTCCACTAGAGACCACAACATCTTAATTACAATCAAGCAGTACTGAAACATGTAAAACTAGGGATTCAATTGATATTTTAAGTGCTTCAGATTAGCTCCTTTACAATAATGGAGTCATTAACATAGGTGCCCCCAATGAAGATGTATTAAATTGGACTACAGACAGCGCATGAGGTAGTTTTGTATTAGATTATAGATATGGATGGGTGCAAGTCATAGATTGGACTTATGGACACATAGAGCAATTAGGGATTAGGCTAGTTCAACCAGCAATTAAATCAATTAAATTAAATCTAACTTAAACAAATTTAATACAATTCAAGAGAATCAAATTAAATTGAATTGAGTTTGATATATTAAACTGAAAAACTGAATTGTATCAAAATAAAATTAGATTAAATCAACAACATTAAGGAACATAAAGAAAGAATCATAAATCAGGTACACTTAACACTAACACAGAAATATGTCTGGCCTATTGACTAATGTGTCACATTCATAACAATCAAATTTAATGGTTTTAAACAAAGCGATGTGTGCATAATAAGTGAAATATGTCTGACCTATTATTGTTGTTCCCACAAGCTGGCAGGCCAGTAGTTTCTCTGTGATCCTTTCCGACATTGTGGCAGCCATGAATTACTTCCTGTGCAATAATCGGGTGCTTCCTTATCAAATCAACACAAGTGGATTCCCGGAATGGACTCCTGAGTTTCTATAGCAACTGGCATAACTGGTTTATTTCTCGGTAAGAATTAAGGGTTCTTTTTCAGAATGGTGACAATATATTTCAGCTCCAGCTCGCTCACACACTCAGAAGCCGCCTTAAGAATGTCAGAACTTCACGTCCCGTTTTGAGCCTCATCAACAATAGTCACAATTCATTTCAAGGTCAAGTGGTTAAAGTTTATTCCTCCTTACAATGTCCACAATTGATTTTATCACATAAATCTGTATCCACCTTAAAATGATCACCATTCAATTCCCACTCCACATTCTGAAGCCTCCTTAAAATAGTCACATTTTATTTCAAGCTCTATGTTTTGGAGCCGCCTTAAAACTGATGCAGAATGTTTCCAGCTTAGATCTCTGGCGTTTCCTTAAAAACCAGCGTAAACCATTTCCAGTATTAGCACCATATAGTTTCCAGCTTAGATATTTCCGATGCTCCCTTAAAAACCAACGCACGCTATTTCCAGTATCAACACTCTCGCGTCTCTTCAACTATCGGCGCAAATTATTTCATGGCTTTAGACCCTAAAAACCTCTTGGTGCTCTTCTAATGCTCCTCAGATTTATTCTGGCCCAGACACTGCCACACAATGTCTCCCTTGGTACACACAAGATGTATGCGTTTTTGTAAATCAATTATGAATCGCGGGCGGCATGTAAACTCAAGGGTTTATTTCTTCCGCACTAATTCCCACTGCGATCTTTATCCTCTTCTTTTGCCGTCTCAGAATTACTTATCCTTGGCCTGTCCATTTTCCACCAACTAGCTAATACATAAATGTATTATGTATTATGGCTGCAGAATGTGAATTAGTGTGGTGAAGTCAACCTCTATGGTATAGTTTATCCTGGAATATTCCCACCGTGGTCCTATTTGCATTTACTGTTGTCTCGTTCACTTTGAACAGTTCATAAAATAGCCAGCATTGAAGAGTAACCTGTTCTGTATGGAAATAAAGAACCACTGCTTTCTAGTGTTTTGGGTAGGCATATTAACCCTTTCATGCTTTAACCCATTAATGCTTACAGTGGCCAAAAGCAGCCTAACAATTTTGATGAATTCTTGCTAGCAAAAGCATAGTTAGGTATATATTTGATGGAGAAATGTTAATGAAAACATTACCAACAACTCTTCTTCAAACATTTTCTAAAATCATTCTAAATTACAAAGATATTGTCATAAGTATCATAGTTCCAGACAATTTCTGGAGGTAGTCTTAAGCATTGATGGGTTAAGCAAATTCATGCGTTAATCATAAGTCAATCATAAATCAACAGTATGATTATAGTTCCTGACAAGACTTTTTCGAGTTAACCCATTGACACTCAGAGTTTTTCTAGAAGGTATTGTCTGCTACTTTCATACTTTCAAAAATAACTTGTGAATAAAGTAAAGGTTCACAAAATATTTGAAGGAGAGTTGTTGTTTGGCTTCTAATCAACATTTCTCCTTCAAATGTTTTCAAGAAAATGCTTTTTTGAGTAAAATATTCCCAAAATAAATCATCAGGCCTCTTTTGGCTGCTCTGAGTGTAAAAGGGTTAAGGGAGGTTAGAATGATTCAGCAAATGTTCCACCCCCCACCCCCTTACACTTATATGTTCTGTGAATCCATCATGTAGAAGGAATCGCCCCAGGTCTGGCTGCAGCATCATGGGGTTGCCTGTCCTATTCTAGAGCAATTGCATGTTTAAAAAAACTCTTTTTATCATTTCCAAGAAGATGCTTTCATAAGGAAGATATTTGCAGAATCAACAAGTCTTTAATGGCACTCAAATCCAAGAGAGTGCCAAAGGCCCATACATTTACGTGTGCATCTTAATGTACCACACAAATTAATATAAAATTGTCATGCCTAACAGACTAGCAAAAATGTGGCAGGACCTGCGGAATCTGGAAGCAGCCAGTCCGATGGATCAGCAAGAAAACATTGTAAGTGAACCTGATGGTTAAGCTGTGGTTGGCATGATTAGCCGTTCCTCTACACGCTCACCACACATTGACTTGTGAAGCAGCCACCTCAACTTTTAATTCCTTCCCCACCGTGAAACTGTCCGCTCGCTTGAACAAATCTCCCTAGGCATGTCAGAAAAACACAGCGCTGGAACGAAGCAATTTAATTGCTACTGTCGTAGCCAGTGTGGTTGTATGCACTCTTGATATCGGTATCGTAGAAACACGCAGAGCCACTCAATCTCAAACTAAATCAATCCTTCCTGTTTTGTATCCACACAAAGCCTCCAGTCTAAAGGAATTAACCCATATATGACCAACTGGCCTTGCTGGCCCTGGTAACAAACATCTGGAAAAGGCTGCTGATTTTTATGAGGGAAATTGTTGGGTTTTTCCATGGCAATATCTTCCTTCAATATAAATTCTAATTTTCAAATTACTTGATGAAAAATCCAAATTTTCTGACTTAAACTAGTGGCTAGGGCAGGGCTCAACATAACAGATAACCCCATAGTTCAGACTATCTTATGATGGAAAAACGGCATTTCCGGCAAGCTGAACGAGCCCTCAACTTGCCCCGCTGTTACATTGATTGAACTCATAACAGGATCTTTTGAATAACAATATAGTTAACTGCAACCTTGAAAAGTAATAAAGGGTAAAGGCGGAAATAAAATGGGTGAGAAAAATATACAGAAATAACACCAAATCTAAAGTTGAATAAATTTAGAAAATTCTTGACTCGATGTCAAGGTTATCTAAGGACTATCTGATCTTGGATTCTACTTGCCCAGCCTGACTTCCTGGGTTGGCCGGGTACTGTTGAGCCCTGTAGGGTATCAACGTGTTAAAGGGATTATTGACTGAACGCTGTGGTGGACAGAGCTAAATAGGAATTATGGATCACCTCCAGTAAGGGTCAACTAATCCTCCTGCTGGGTACTAAAAATAGTCCTGCTCAAAATAACCCTCCCAAGGGAAATAATAAGTAAATAATTGATGTAACTGAGTGCAAAGATATAGTTGAATGAAAATTCCTATCCTAATAATCAACCTTCCTTCATATATTCATTGTAATCACACTTAAATCAATTTAATTACACTTTTATAAATCAATTTCCTTAAAACCTTTTGTTTTTGTAATAACACTTCAATTTACAATGATTTACCAAAAGAAAGAGTGATTGAACAAAAATTGTGATTCCTGATCTAGAAAAAACTTTTGCAGAATTTATATTTTACAATAATTATTATACTTTGAAATATTCCTATGACTGTCAGAAGAACCCAAATGTCAGGGGCCCATGCATGATATATTTAGAAGAAATATTACAATTAGATTGAAGTCCTGAATCTGGATTACATTTAAGAAACTAAGAAACTTCTTTAAAAATTCTGTCATTCAAAGAAAGTTAGTATATATTTTAGATCATCTGACTCTTGTAGGAATGAAAGACCCTTCCAATGCTGTGGCTACTTTCACCCAAGGCAAACCCTGTCATGTTGGTATTCATTGGATATCCCCGCTGAGTACTCAGAGATGAGTACCCATGTGCCAGGGTTTCAGTCATTTTCAGGGTTTTTGCATCATTTTGTATTGGCCAAATCAGCCACCAGCAGCATAAGGGTTAACAATGAGTTACATATGCAACCTGTTTCCCTGCTGACTGCAGACAGTATATGGGGCTTGTGTTGTATGTATCTGTCTGGTGCATTAACAGGAAGTGATGTAGACCACTATAGTTATAACTAACAAACCACAGCACACTAGGTTATGAAAATAATCAAGCCACGCTATGGTGCCTGCAGATATAACCATTCTTCATATCAACACTCAAATAGTATTACCCTCCAGGTAGGGTTTTGAGAGGCGTTTGGAGAGATTTTTGCACCTTAAAATTTCTCAGATCTTTCTCATTGCATGGTAGGGAGGGAGGAAAATAAGAATGGAATCATATTATAAATTACAATTTTCTCTAACAAATATAAATTTTCAAAACGTTTTTTCAGTTAATCAGGACATATCTTCCAATTACCAGATTCAGGAAACAAAAAAACAAATATGGGCGGCCCTTTTTTTCCCTTGGTTTGCCAGGTCAAATACATCTTACATTCCTTCGGGTTTCTTTAATCCTGTATCCTTCCCTGGTCATTGCCAATAGCAACATATACAGTTAAAACGCCATGTTCTGTTCTCCATGTGGTTAGCTATTCTTCTCAGACACCACAAGTCTCATCTAATCAGTGCTGGGTGAGCTGGTAGGCCTCTCTGAGGCTTATCTGAATAGACAGCTCACAACTCACTATGCTGTCTCACCATGATCTCACCATGATCTCACCGTGAGCCTCATCTAATCAGTGCTGGGTGAGCTGGCAGGCCAGTATCACTGTGGCTGATCTAGAGAGACAGCTCACGACTCACGATGCTGTCTCACCATGATCTAACCATGATCTCACCGTGAGCCTCATCTAATCAGTGCTGGGTGAGCTGGCAGGCCAGTATCACCGAGGCTTATCTGAATAGACAGCTCACGACTCACAATGCTGTCTCACCATGATCTCACAATGATCTCACCGTGAGCCTCATCTAATCAGTGCTGGGTGAGCAGGCAGGCCGGTATCATTGAGGCTAATCTGAATAGACAGCTCACGACTCACAATGCTGTCTCACCATGATCTCACCGTGAGCCTCATTGAATTAGTGCTGGATAAGACCACAAAAATCAGCCCAGTCAGGGGGAAAGACACAATTACCTCAATAAACCTCAACCAGACCCTAATCCCAATCTTCATCTCATGAATAAATCATGGTCAATAAGACGAGACCTACAGCGCCAATCAATTCCTTAATCAAGTCAACAGGCTTCTTGAGCTTATTGCTTAATCTCACTCTCACTAGCTGGAGGCTCCTAGGGTATGTTAACCCTTTAATGTCCACAACAGCCAAAAGCAGTCTGACATATCATATGAAATCTTTGAGTCTGAAGCAAAGTTGGGAACATATTTGAAGGAACAATGTTCACAAGATCACCACAAACAACTCTCTATCAAATATTTTGTAGTATCATTCTTAATTTCAAAGTTATTATCAATATATTTCTAGAGGAACTCTTAAACAAGAAGGGGTTAACCCATTAATGCCTAGAGCTCTCCTTGAGCAATATTGTCTGCATCTCTGATACTTTTGAAAATAACCCGAGAATAAAGCATGTATTCACAAAACATCTGATGAAGAGTTGTTGGCTGACTTTAGATCAACATTTCCCCTTTAGTTATTTTCTATAAACATGCTTTAATAAAGAGAATATCTTGAAAATGTTCGAATCTTAAGGAGATAGAGGCGTGGATAGGTTAATCCAATCATGCAAACAGCAGCAGGAGCCCTATCAAATCAGCACTGGAATGGCTCTCACTGAGAACTTCTACAAGGAGAGACAGAAAAACAGCTAGACTGCAAATAATATTGAGAATACAAGGCCTGACAATAACTCTATATTTTTACTGGACCTGCAGGGCTAGGTGAGACTTGTAGTCTACTCATCTACTAGCCCTGCTGATTTTCTACTATTGATATATGATATATATATATATATATATATATATATATATATATATATATATATATATATATATATATATATATATATATATATATATATATATATTTTTATATATATATATATATATATATATATATATATATATATATATATATATATATGTATATATTTACTAGGGTAAATTGTCTAGGCTTTAGGAATGTGTAGTCACTGATCATTCAAATAGAGAAGATGAGCACACAATAATGTCACTGGTCTAAATGAGGAAATCCAGGCCATCTCTAATTCCTTTCTTTATTGAAGGTAAATGCAACAGGCAAATCCTGTTTTCATCAGTCAGAGCAATACATATATCCTTTAACCGATTCATGCCAGATTTGCCAAAAGATGTTTTGATCATTTTTGTGATATCATTTTGACCAGAGCATATTTGAAGATAAACTAAAAAGAAATACCCAAAAAATCTGATTAAAATATTTCTTGAAATTATGCTGAGGTTCAAGATATTTTACATAGATCTGGTTCTGACCAGTTTTTTTTTTTTTTGGAAAATATCTGAATGTAAAGGATCAGATCCCAGCAGGCTTTAAATCTTCCTCAAATATCTTGTGAATTTTAGCAGTAAGGGTTAACACTGTCTGTTTGAGAAGGGTTTTGTGGCCAGGAAAAAAATACACCCAACTAAGGTATCTCTAAGTTGGTAAAGCATATCCACCAATTTCATCAGTTTGGTCAATAAATATTTCATATCTGTCTATCTCTCCCTATTGCTCCCCATACTACCATAAGCACAGATAACGCAAACACTCCTCTGCCAGTGCTGATAATAATAAAAACATAGATATGTTATACTGCCAGGGCTTGGGAAGTCTGACCTTTACTGAAATAGGACTGTTCAGAAAAGCTGGATGTCTCATCATAGAAACTGTTAAGCCTTATTTTAATATTTCAGCCAGACTATCTTCTAAAACAACAATAACGCACCCCCCCCCCTTTCCTTTTGAAAAAATGCATTATAAGTTACTGCAAAATATTCAAACAAGCCCCTACTCTATAGTATTGCATATGAACCTTCCCCCTTATCCCCCCCCCCCCCCCCCCCCCCCCCCCCCCCCTGGTGTCTTTCTGCAACCACCGCTCACACTAACAGTTGCTCCTGTTCTCAGGACAATCTACTTGCAATCACTATCAACATCAAATAATTTCCTCCCGCAATCTACTTGACATTTCTCTCCCAACCCATTATAGTAGCCCTGAGTGATACTCCATGCAGGTACACAGCATGCAGCACACTACATTCCCTGGTGCTAGGACCACATGTAAAACATACTTCTTCCTGGTTGTTATTGAATTCTCTACCGCAATTCTCACATCACAGGTATTCTGAATCCTGTATTCGGCCATAAATATGTCTCTGAATTCATGTACACATTTCTTCTTGCACATACTTGTTGTTATTGAATTCTCTACAGTAATTCTCACATCACAGGTATTCTGAATAGTATTAATCGGCCATAAATATTCCTTGCATTCATGTATGCATTTCCTATTGCACATACTTGGTGTTACTGAATTCTCTACCGTAATTTTCACATCGCAGGTATTCTGAATCCTAGCTGTAATCAGACAAACAATATGTCCCTATATTTTTACATGAATTATCTACCATAATTCTCACAAATTCCCAGGTATTCACAATCCTATAATTGGCAACAAATATTACCCCTGCATCAAAGCAGGCATTTCTGATACCACATACTTTGCTATGAGGAGACCACCCACCAATTGTGCGATGCTTGTCAATAAATGCAGACTCCTACTGATTAGTAAGAGTTGTAAATTTGTTAAAGTAATGTTATTTCAATCAGTAAGTTCTAACATTGAATATTTCATCACATGTAGCACAGGCATAACATCAGCTGTGTGCAAAATCAATGAGACGAGTAAATATTGAAGATGTCATCTCTCACGAAGTAGACTCCATGCTGTGGTATTTCGAGTTTTCCAGGCACAATATGTAGTTTTCATATCCGCATTCCTCATATAGCGTATATTCCATCATGTACACTCCATCATCCATAAGACACGCACCAAACAATGATGATCCTGAATAGTGTGAAATCAATTAGACGAGTAAAGACGTAGTATTTGTCCTGGAGATTCAGCTAATGTTGCTGGTATGTATTTAGTATTACCCAGTCAACTGGCTGGGTTATTTAACACTTTCACAACTGAAACTTACAAATCATCTCACAAAAATGGAAATATTTCCATACAAAAAACATATTTTGAGAAATATTTGACTGAAAGTTGTCAATTGTATGCATTAAAACAATCCCTCTTCAAATATTTTTCAAATATTGCAGTATTTGATGAGTTCTGTTTGAAGTTGTCAGATACTATGGGTGCTCCAGATCTGATGTGTAAAGTGTGTCAGGGGTGAAGCGTGCTTACAGATCTAAACGTAGTAGTGGGGTAACTAACTATAGCATCCACCGCATCGGAAAGTGTGTCATCTATTTACATACCAGACGCAGGCATCCTGCTCAGCATCTGTAGCTACAATAACATTTTAGTGTAATGCATAGCTGAACCTTAACCCACACCTAGAGTGCTATACATATTCTAGCAGAGAGTGAGAAAACCATTAACCCTTATCCCGCTCATGACAAGTTTGCCAATACAAAATGATGAAAAAAACCTTTAACATGACTGAGACCCTGGCACATGGGTACTCATCTGAGAGTACTCAGCGAGAACTTTCCAACAGATACCAACATGACAGGGTTTAGATGTTTTTCAAAAGTATTTGTGTCCTTGTTCTTTGGATGAAAGTAGTCTTAGCCTTAGAAGGGTTAACCCTTTATAGTGCAAGTTACTTATTGCCACTTAATTCCTGGGAGCACCAATAGGTGGTACACAAGGCACGCTTTGTATCTAAGTATTTTTTTTGCTTCTATTAATAGCCAAAATGTATTCCTCCTCTTATTGACTACTTATATACTTATATTGACAGGAGCACTTGGAAACGTGTGTTTTAAATTCATGACTCAAAGCCCTAAGCATGGAGATCTACTTGACAAGCGTCAAGTAGATCTCCAGGCCAAGTATGAATTTTTTCAGGGTTACATCAGTATAGCTAAATCATTTTGGAAGTGACATTCTGGCCAATGATTTCCATTTTTCCTAGGTATTTATGTCCTGTTTATGACCTGAGAGAAAAGACCGAAGCTTATGAGGAGGTAATATGTTGCTCTGCAATCTCCCTGGAGATCTCCTATATATCTATTCCCATTGACTTCCCACTACCGTAAATTCTCGGAAATTTAGACCACCCTAAGAATTTGGACCACTACAATTATTTTATCAAATAATAAATGGGAAATCTGGGCATAGCTCACAAAATACGGACATAGCTATAAATCTTGCTGATACCACATCAAGGTATTTTCGGAAAACACAGGCCACCCTGAACCCATAAAATTTGTAATTATTAAAAAGCGTCCCAAATTATTGAGAATTAACGGTAGTACTAGATGTGGGAATAGAAGATACAAGAATACAGCCTGCTTCTACTCTCTGCAGACACACATCTCTCTATGGATCTGCCAATGGTTGAAAACCAATCAAAGATAAGTCTGGAATATCCTTTTTTCATAAGTGTATGGAACGTTTGGGGGTTGTATCACTACAGTTAATATATTTTGGAGGTAACATTTTGAGCTAGGATTTCCGTTTTCTAAGGTTTATGACCAGAGAGAAAAGACTGAAGCATCTAAGGCTGTTATATTTTGTTCTGCGGTCTCCCTAGAGATCTGTTATCTCTTCCTATTGAGTGCCCACCATTGCTAGATGTGCAAAAGGAAGATTAAAGCACACAGCCTACTTCTACTCTCTAAAAATATTCATCTCTCTGTGGATTATCCAACGGTTGAGAACCAATTAGAGATAAGTGGGGAATGTATCCTAAGTGGTTTGGTAATTCCAACTATATTTTAACCTTTATGCTGCTGGTATATAATTTGGCCAATAAAAAATTATGCAAATAACCTAAATGACAGAAACCCTGGAACAGGGATACTCATCTGAGAGAACTCAGCAAGAGCTATCCAATGTGTACCAAGATGACAGGGTCTAGATGGTTTTCAAAAATCTTTGCAACCTCGTGCTTTGGACGAAAATAGACTCAGCATTGAAAGGGTTAAATAATGTAAACATGACTTTTTTAGGCAGAACATGCTTTGAAACAGTGGACTTCCATAGGGACAGAAGGCAAAACAATAATTTTTCTCAAAATTTTCTTCAATATTATTGTACTTGTGTTCAGGAATAATTTGGATTATTCCGTTCTACAGTTACTCTTACAAATAACAAGAATTTACCAAATATTTGAAATTGAGAAAATATTTGAGAAAGAGTTGTGTGTTGAGCTTTGATCAACATTTCTCCTTCAGACGGGAACTACTGGTATAAAAGGGTTAAATGTTATCATAAAGTTTAGTTATGGCAGCGGCCATAACCAATTCCAGGATTTATTCCACCTAATTTGGTGTGATAATCATATCATGCGGCCACAAGAGCCAACAGTATTAGAAATGAGCCATTAAGCATATTGACTATAGATCCAGTATTATGCAATCATACACATTGAGCATTAGCTGCTCGGCTGGAGATACTCATGAATACACTACATCATAGGCCTGTGTATGCTCTGCTAGCAGCTACCACTAAATAGCTACTGGTCTATGGTGGAACTTAACCCATTCACGCATTAAACTCCTAAAAAAATATCTAAAAGTTATTGAGGGGGGCAAACCAACTCCAAAAACCAAAAACCAACTGTAAAAACCTCTCTACATAGATTTATCTATCCAACTATCTCTATCTATCTATCTTGCAAGTCACTTTGTCTAAACTTCTCTCTTCTCTCTCTTTTCTTTCTCTCTCTTTGTCTCCCTCTCTCTCTCTCTCTCTCTCTCTCTCTCTCTCTCTCTCTCTCTCTCTCTCTCTCTCTCTCTCTCTCTCTGTCTGTCTCTGTCTGTCTGTCTGTCTGTCTGTCTGTCTGTCTGTCTGTCTCGGTCTGTCTGTCTGTCTGTCTCTCTCTCTCTCTCTCTCTCTCTCTCTCTCTCTCTCTCTCTCTCTCTCTCTCTCTCTCTCTCTCTCTCTCTCTCTCTCTCTCTCTCTCTACCCCCCATCTCTCTAACTACATGATCATTACACTAGTAGTCTAGTCTGCCAGCATGTAGCTTAATAATGCATGTTATCCCTTATCACCCTGCCCCTGGCACCTCATGTCCTGCTGTTAACACTAGTACAGGAGACATGTGTGGAGAGAATGACAGACACAATTGGTTTTCATCCAAATCCATTACACCTGACGCCCTACTGAGGAGTGATTAACCCTTCCAATGCCACACATGCATATATACATTTCTCGTAACATACTGTATTCCTCTGATTTTGAGCACATACCCAAAATAAGCAAACTCCTATGTCTACATCTTTAGTGGTCTAGAATGTGCACATACATTAACCATTTAACACCTAAAATGCTCATGATTATTTGAAATTGTATAGTATCAATATTATACAAGTATGGCACTTTAGGGAGTGCAATATCAATTTTATTGCACTCTGAAAAATGATATTGCACAAGGCGCTTGCGCCGAGTGCATTATTATTTTTCAGAGTGCAATGAAAGTAATATTGTATCCCAGTACATTTGTAAGGTGGTCAGGTGACCATGATCTGACCAATCACAGCTGAGAATGTGCAGTAGGCATATGATAATTCAATTTATTTTCCATGCATTTTTACCAATGCTGCCATCAGAGCGTGAGCCAGTGCTGCTTTATGAGATTTTCGGGATATAATAAGCATGCACAAAACCCTGCATTTCATTAGGTAAAACTACTTGATAACATTTCCTATAGCTGCATTCATGAGCTTCTCATTCCTAAACCACTTCCATCGGGACAAGAAATTTCTCATATATGATAAAGGTGCACTAGACCTGAAAATTGGCATTAAGTAAAGTTATTAAAATTTCCAATATCTGCATTCAATTATGAGCAAACACGGTTCTCCCAATATCTATTTACCCTTCCAATGCTGAGGCTACTTTCATCCAAAAGACAAGGGCGAAAAGTTTTTAGAAAACAATTTAAACCCTGTCATGTTCATTAAAAAGCCCTCGCTGAGTTCTCTCAGATAAGTACCTATGTGCTAGGGTTTCAATCATTTTACAGGTCTTTGCATCATTTTTACTGGCCAAATTAGCCACAAGCAGTGTAAGGGTTATGGAAAATAACTAATTTTTCTAATATCTTCATTGATAAGCAACTAGGTTCTCTCAATACCTATTAAACCACTTTCATCAGGATAAAAAATCCATATATATGATATAGATGCATTAGACATGAAATGGCACTAAGTAATATTACTCCATAGAATCTGTGTAATCTGTTTTTATAAGCCACTCAATTCTTAAAGTAGTAGTCAGTACCTTAACAACTTTCGTCGAGATATTTTTCATAAATGACAAAGATACACTTATATGGAATAGCATTAGGTTAAATAATTTCAATAAAGATTCCCTTCATCCTCTCTCTCTCTCTCTCTCTCTCTCTCTCTCTCTCTCTCTCTCTCTCTCTCTCTCTCTCTCTCTCTCTCTCTCTCTCTCTCTCTCTATATATATATATATATATATATATATATATATATATATGTATACACACACACAGATATATATATATATATATATATATATATATATATATATATATATATATATATATATATATATATATATATAATATATATATATATATATATATATATATATATATATATATATATATATATATATATATATATATATATATATATATATATATATATATATGTATATCTATAGGAACAGTGATACAGCAAAGAGATATTATGTAAATCCAGTAAGAATGTATTCTCACAATATATCAAAATACCTTGAAAACTTTTATTATCACATATTTTGGTAAAATACTAATATATAGGAACTGGCAAACAGCCACGAGATGTAATATAACTGCACTTAGCGTCAATTATCACATCATATCAAAAGATCTAGGTACCTTCATTATCACTGAATATGGTAAATAACAAATATAAAGCTATAACATAACTGCACTCTGACAGACAGAATGAACTATTGCAATGTGATAAGGACCTGCAAACCTCTATTATCACTTAACTGTATATATATATATATATATATATATATATATATATATATATATATATATATATATATATATATATATATATATATGTGTGTGTGTGTATGTGTGTGTATACATATATAAAGAGAGAGAGAGAGAGAGAGAGAGAGAGAGAGAGAGAGAGAGAGAGAGAGAGAGAGAGAGAGAGAGAGAGAGACAGTGAGAGAGACAGACAGAGAGAGACAGACAGACAGACAGAGACAGAGAGAGACAGACAGACAGACAGACAGAGAGAGACAGAGACAGAGACAGAGACAGACATACAGGGCTTCAGTAGCAAGTAAAAATCAATTCCTACTTGAACTAGAAAACAAGATGAAAAGGAGCTGAAATGACTCCCACTGTTTCTGCCATCCCTATTATATCTCCAACTGCCCAGACCATCCAATTCCACACCACCTCACTGCAAAAAGTAAACTCTGCTACAGTTGGGATAAATCTTGATCAGTCACTGGAGTAACGCCATGGAAAAAAGACACTTGCAACTTTAATGGCATATACTATCTCATATGAAAGCCAGATTCCAACCTGGTACCTTGCCAGTAGGGTTGGGAATCGGTTGCAATTTCATGATCGATAATCAGTCACAGCCAACCAATCGATTATCAATCATAATCAGTTCATCGCACTTTTGCAGTAATTGGGTACTAGAAGTCTAGAGCCTAATAATAAGTGATAGTATATGACAATTACTTGCTATTAGCACCTACCTTAACTTCGTTTTGAAGTGTTTTGGGGGCTTAGTTTCATAGCAAGAAAGCTGACAACATCTGTCATTTAGTTCTATATTTTGCCACTAGGTATCACCTTTTCCGATTATTATCAATTGCCAGTTTTGTAATCGATTAATCAGAATCAGAGAGGTAAACGATCGATTATCGATTATAATCGATGATCGTCCCAACACTACTTGCCAGAATACCTTAGATTGCTCAGCTCTTGAGGCAGCCCCATGTAAATCACAGATTTACGTCAACTGTGGATACAGTGGATAAGAATGGAATTAAAGCACAGATCATCTAGTCCTACCATTGCCTTGCTATAACTGGTTCAAACAAGGGGATTATATACCGCCACATGCTAAATATGAAGATAAAACGACTGTTAACACTGAGAAGCATTGGATACCATTAAGTCACTACGTAGTTGCAAACTAATTGCAGACCAATATCTGGCCGGACTATAGTTCCAGCCAGATATATTTCAGTGTACATTGAATACGCTTTCATAGTTGTTGATATTGATACTATTGTCAACAGAGTTGCAAGAGTTGCATATTTAGATATATAACAAGAATGCATTAGGAGATCACTTAGATGTGGCATATACTTGACTTGTAACAAATCCATTAATTTAAGCAGAACAATGCTTTTTTCTATAACATGCTTCCATGCTCCCAATTATCAACATACCAAATAATGTAAACTATATATAACCTTCCTATAATATTGTGAAACATATAACCTTTAGCTGGTTAATAGGTAGACTTTTAGTACCCTTCCAATTAGATAACAATGCTTGAAAAGTAGGAAAATAGAAAATGAAATTATAATAGAGAATAAAAAGAATTGAAGGTCTTGGTAAGTGTCATTCTTTTGAAAAAAAAAATTCAAATTGAAAATTGTTGAATAAAGATTAGAATATGTGTAAGTTGATGATTAAAGAATGGTCTATTCATTGAACAATTTAGGCCTTCAAACCTTTGTAAGTATGTGAAAAACAATGAAAAAACTGCACCTCATGTGAGAAAAAATTCAAAAAGCCACAGCATATTCTAATAATTTTGTTTAATTTACCACAAAACAATGTTCCCTGATATATTTTACAGCAAAATATTATACCCTGAAATATTGTACAGCAAAACAATATTCCCTGAAATATCTTACAGAAAAACAATATTCCCTGAAATATCTTACAGAAAAACAATATTCTCTGAAATGATTTACAGTAAACAATAGTCCCTGTAATGATTTACAGTAAACCATATTCCCTGAAATATTTTACAGCAAAACATTATTCCCAAAAATATTTTACAGCAATACATTGATACCTGAAATATTTTTTGAAAGTGTCATTTTTATTTTCAGATAGTCCCTGCGAAGTCAGATGCTTTGAAGATGAGTCTTGATGGGTTAAAATCATTCTAAACAATACAGGCATGATGAGGATGTAAAGTGATAGGCCTGGCTTCACAGGTACTGCTGCTTCTTAACCGATTCACCCTCAAATCATCTTCTGGACATATCACATTTTTGAAAATTACTCAGGAATACAGCATGAACTCACAAAATATTTGAAGGAGAGTTGTTGATTTTGTTCTGATGAACAATTCTCGATAAAGTTTTTTCCGAAAGATGCTTTGGTTCGGGAGATAAAATCAAAATAGTCAGGCCTTATTTTGATGCTTCGGGCAACAATGGGTTAATGTACAAACATTGTCTCCATCAGGGAAATGCCAAGGACACAAGCGCGGTACCTCTGGTATTTATATGATAGCTAAGGTTTCAGCTCAAACACGCAGCAGAGTTATTATTGAGACATATGCATTTCTATTCAACCCATCTATACTTACAGCACGCCTAGACAAGTGTCATCGCGACCTATGATGCTTTAAAAAAATGACTTCAGACAGAAAATAATTGATGGAGTTGGGTTGATTTCTGAGTAATATTTGTGCAAAAACCTTACATTCAATTGCCTTGTGACATAGCATGTTCCACTGTTTTAGCGCAGATAATCCAATCATGTTGGTGAAATCACAATTAATTCACTTGTAGTAGTAGTAGTAGTAGTAGTAGTAGTAGTAGAAGTAGTAGTAGAAGTAGTAGTAGTAGTACTAGTAGTAGTAGTAGTAGTAGTAGTAGTAGTAGTAGTAGTAGTAGTAGTAGTAGTAGTAGTAGTAGTAGTAATAGTAATAATAACAATAGCTGATCAGTTTCCATAGCCAGGTCTCATATATATTGTGTCGTGTATCCCTCTATATTTTTCCTCCAAACATTGCAGGAGTACAAAGATATCAATGTTAAATGAATGATATGTAAAAGAGAAATGCTTACATTCAATGGCCTTGTCACATAGCATCTTTCCCTGTTTTAGCGCAGATAATCCAACCATGTTGGTGAATTCACAACTAATTCACTTGTAGTAGTAATACTAAGTACATTGTAGTAATAGAAACAATAGCGGATCAGTCTCCATAGCTAGGTTTCACATCGTGTCATGTATCACTGTATCTCTCCTCCACACACTGTAGGAGTACAAGCATGCTATATTAAAGAGCCACAGCGACCGCTCGGCGAGAAAACGAGCAAAAATCATTCCCTCCCGCCGCCGATGCCGAGACCAATCATTTGTCTAGTGTGCCGTACGTTCCATCAGCACGCAGAGTTGTGAAGTCTACGAGCCCGCAGCTTGCGTAGTTTCCGCAGCCGTACGTAATGCTGCTGTGCGCATGCAGTCCCCTGTGCCACCGCATGGCATTAAATTAATAAGTGTATTGTCACTATCGTCCCCTCTGCAATGCTCTGAGCTAATCAAATATGTACAGTGAGGTGTGTGTGTGTGTGTGTGTGTGTGTGTGTGTGTGTGTGTGTGTGTGTGTGATATCATTCCGTCTGCGATGCTCTGAGCTAATTCATAATGTACAGTGTGCAGAATATGTGTGTGTGTGTGTGCGTGTGTGTGTGTGTGTGTGTGTGTGTGTGTGTGTGTGTGTGTGTGCGTGTCTGTGTGTGTGTGTGTATGTGTGCACACAATTATGTGTCAATTATGTGTGATCTCACAGCTGTACCTGCACACTATTGATAGCCTCACATATGTACATTTAATATCACCTAGTGCTTACAAACACAAGCGTGACAAAAATTGAGTCTGCAAAATCAACCTGTCTTTCGAAAGCTCGCAATGGACACAAATAAAGCACGATTGCGAGTGTGACAAAAAAAGTGAGCACGCAAAATCCGCCTGTCTTTCAGAATCTTGCAATGGACGCAGAGAAAGCATGGCTCTGAGTGTGGTTCATGTTTCATTAAACATGCCTATAACTCACCCACTTATTGTTAGAGTAGTGTTCATGCATTATGATCCTTTATGATCCTTAGTAATGTGATTTATGATTTTTATGAAGACAATATTCACCATCAAAGCCTTATGGACTGATCTCTGTATTACAGCACCCACCCAGGCGCTCATAGCATATGGGCCTGGCTAACGGCTTGCAACATGATTTGGAATTGTATTTGGTTGTTGCCTTTTCTGCCATATTCAGAATGAATTGTGACTTGCCAGTCATTAATGGTGGCGGAAAAACTGCAGTTCCACTGAAAAACCACTGTCTAACCCCATGTCACTGGTTACTTTCTCACATGCCCTAAGCCAATTTCAAACCAAAGCAGTGGCGGGAGAATGAGAGCTGTCAGTGGCAATTGTCACATAATACCTTTAGAGGTATTATGACACATAATACCTGTAGATAGAATTAAGTGACTGATTCCACAGGTAATTTCTTATAAATGTTGCCCTGAAGTGATAAATGTCTTAAGAGCGAACACTTCAGACCATGTATGTATTCAGAAGACACATAGATTACTCAAAATATTGCCTAAACGTTGAATTATAAGCAAAAATAGCAGGCCACTAGTGTACTAAATGACAACACTTACATTTCTTAAAATATTGCCTAAATGGTGAAATATGAGCAAAAAAAGCAGGCCACATGTGTACATTCAGAAGACACACAGATTGCTGAAAATATTACCTAAACGGTGAATATTGAGCAAATACAGCAGGCCACGCATGTATTCTGAAGACATATAGATTTCTCAAAATATTGCCGAAATGTTGAATTATGAGCAAAAAAACCAGGACACATATGTATTACGAAAGCACAAACATTTCTCAAAATATCGCCTAAATGTTGAATTATGAGCAAAAACACCAGGACACATATGTATTACGAATGCACATTGATTTCTCAAAATATTGCCTAAACGGTGAATTATGAGCAAAAACAGCAGGCCAAGCATGTATTCTGAAGACACAGATTTCTCAAAATATTGCCTAGATGTGGAAATATTAGCAAAAACACCAGGCCATGTATGTATTATGAATACACATATTTCTCCAAATATTGCCTAAATGGAGCAATATGAGCAAAAACAGCAGGCCACATATTATTCTGAAGACAGATAGATATCTAAAAAAATACCTAAACGGTCAAATATGAGCAAAAACAGCAGGCCATGTATGTGCTGGGATTATAAATGGGTTATGTGTGCGAAGAATACCAACTCTACCCTACAACCTTTTGTTTTATTGTTATTGCGCCTCCGAGGAAAAGGTGGGGTCACCGCAAGAAGATCAATCCTTTGCCTAACCTATTCACACTCAGAGCCGCCAAAATAGGCCTGACAATTTTGGAAAGATTTTTTTAACAAAAGCATTATTTGGAAAATATTTGAAGGAGAGATGTTAACCAGAAGTCAAACAGCAACTCTCCTTCAAATATTTTGTAAGCTTTCACTTTATTCCCAAGTTATTTTCAAAAGTATGAAAGTAGCAGACGGTACTTTCTTGAGAAACTCTGAGTGTGAATGGGTTAACCTATTCATACCTGGACAACTAATCATTTCAGTGTCGTCTTGATATATGACACTTTTGGAATTAACTTATAGATAAAACTTCCATTTACAAAATACTTGAAGAAAAGTTGTTAATAGTTTACTGGTGAAGATTTCTAACACAAATGTTTACCAAAATTTGGTTTTCTCTCAGAGATATTGCGTAAATTGTCAGACCGTTTCAAACCCTGCAGGCATGAAAGGATTATTGACTAATGGAAATTCTGACTAGCCACTAGTGGTTATTGGTGGAGGGCACTTACCTTAATATGTTCGCTTACTTCAGCATTGCATCTAAGAGATTTAGGGGGATGGAATTTGTTTTGATAGATTTTTTCTGCCATATCAAGACTGCATTACCCTTATACAGTCATTAACCCTTCCTTCCAACGCAGAGGTTACTTTCGTCCAAAGCACAAGGATGCAAAGATTTTTGAGAATCATCTAAACCCTGTAATGTTGGAATTCATTGTATAGCTCTCGCTGAGTAATCTCAGATGAGTACCCATATGTCAGGGTTTCAGTCATTTTTCATCTTTTTTGCATCAATTTGTATTGTCAAATCAGTCACCAGCCGAGGAAAGGTTAGTTTGAAGATTTCAGATTATACACACACTTCATTTCAGGTGCAAATGAGTTAACTACAATGACGTTGCAGTGACCAGACCAGACTCAATGGCGCAGTGGCAAGATTGCAGGCCTGAGTGCTGGGAGGCCTGGGGTCCCAGGCAAATAGGTTCGATTCCTATATAAATCGGGGCAACCACCAAAAACTTTCTTACTCTTTAATGTCTGTCGCCCAATGGGAGAGATTACCTTGAAGAGTTTCATATTAATTTCATATCATCATTCATGCTGTCCGTGTTGTCTGCATATGCAAAACAAAACTCTCCTTCTCCTATGTCTGATACCCTTTAAAGAGGGGGTGGCGAACCCTTTAAAAAAGAAAAAAAAGTTTCAGTGTCCTCTTTTCCATGTCATTTTTAAACCTAAAACCATCTACTCTAAATTCTCAGTAATTTGGGACACTTTTTAATAATTATGATTTTAATGGTTTTAGGGTGGTCCATGTTTTCTGAAAATACCTTGATGTTGTATCAGCAAGATTTAAAGCTAGGTACATACATTGTGAAATGGCACCAGGCAATAGATCGAGGGTTGACCAGATTTCCCATTATTTACTTTGCAGAATAATTCATGGGGTCGAAATTCTTAGGGTGGCCTAAAATTCTGAGAACTTACGACACATTTAAATCAATACCACTCTGTTGGAGTTGGATGTGGTTTTCTATGTATCATTTTTTTCAGAAAGCATTAATTAAAGCTAACTCCTCTCTTAGAAAGTCCTTTGATGTAAAAAGAATCCTTTCATCCTTTCACAGATACTATACTGAGGAAAATTTTGTAAGCACCTCTAAAGCACAAAAGAGTTATCCCTTCCAATGCTAAGGCTACTTTCATCAAAAGCATAGGAACGCAATACTTTTGACACATGGACATTTAAACAGATTACCCTACCCAGACACGTGTGATAGGTCATTTAACCCATCCAATGCTGAGAATACTTTATTCCAAAGCACAAGAACGCAAAGAATTTTGAGAAACATCTAAACCCTGTCAAGTTGGTATTCATTGGATAGCTCTCGCTGAGAACTCTTAGATGAGTACCCATGAGCCAGGGTTTCAGTAATTTTGTAGTTTTTTTTTGCATCATTTTTTATTGGTCAAATTAGCTACCAGCAGGATAAGGGTTAACTCAAGTAAGGTCACAGTGACCTGAAGTGTCCTCTTTTCCTTGTTATTTCTAACCCTAAAATCATTTACATTTAAATCAGTACCAATCCGTTAGATGTGGTTAACTGAGCTATTCTATGTATAAGTTCTTTTTCAGAATGCAATAAAGATAACTCCTCTCTTAGCAAATACTTTGATGTGTTGTAAAAAGAATCTTTTATTCTTTCACAGATTCAGACGAAAATTTTCGGAGAAATCTCATTAGCACAAAAGGGTTAACCCTTCCAAAGCTGAGGCTACTTTCGTCCAAAGCACAGGATTTTTGAGAAACATCTAAATCCTGTCATGTTGGTATTCATTGATAGCTCTCACGTAGTACTCTTACATGAGTACCCATGTGTCAGGGTTTCAATCATTTTTCAGGTTTTTTTGCATTATTTGTATTGGCCAAATTAGCCAGCAGCAGCATCAGGGTTAACGTGCTGTATGTCCCCAGGTGGGTAACTGTGTCAATATCTCCTGATTAGGAGAGAAACAAGAGTGCTGTTTGCTGTGAGCCGCGGGGTGTACTTATGAATGATGCATCTCCCAGAGTACTGCCAGTTACTATTTGCTGCCACCATGTTGGTCCAGTAATTCTCATTGGGGAGGGACGAGGGGGGCTGTCCAGCTTCGTCAACAACATTATGATTTATTGCCTATTAGATGGGTTCAGTCCAAGTTCAAAGGGACTTTAAGTGTCTTAACATGTGAATGGTAAAGCATATGCATTGAGGTTTAATACACTGTTTTGACTTAACATGTGAATATTGAAATATCTTCTTATAAATTTTATTCATTGAGGTTTTTTTGAAACATATTTTTGGCTTAACATGTGAATATTGAATCATGCTTGTTGTAGTTTTGATACATCTTTTCCCTTTTTATTAGTCTATCAGGCATTCTGGGCGGTAATAATTTTCTAGCCCATTTAGGTGTTGTGGTTTTAAAACATTTTATTTACTACTTATCTGGTGGTTAGCTTAAAAAGGATTTTTTTTCTAGCAATTCTCTGCAATTGTTCTGCTATATATTTTTTTATCCAATGGATCCTCAGACCAAGTTCATTCTTTGCAAGGGGACTCTAAGTTGCATAACATATGAGTGCTGAAATATCATAACTCTATTTGCTGTGGTCTTGATACATTTTCATTTTTGTACTTCTCTGCCCTACAGTTTTAAACTTATTAAGTAAAACCAGAGATATACATATTGAGTTATTTATATCTCTCGTGAAACCATCTATAGGTAAGTAAAACTTTTCAACTTACAGAGAGGTTTGTTTTAGTAGACAATGATATGTCACACTAGATTTCCATGGACCTCCAGAGTGTTCAGATTATGGAGGTGTTCAACATAAGAAAGTGTTTAAGAAGACAGGTTCCACTATATATATATATATATATATATATATATATATATATATATATATATATATATATATATATATATATATATATATATATATATATATATATATATATATATATATATATATAAACTGAAATTGAATGCAGACAAGACAGAGGTGCTGGTCATGGGTACCCCACAGATGCGGGCGAAAAATTCCATTCCTAGTATTACCGTAAATGGTGTAATATTACCAGTTCTTAATGAACCCGTCGGTAATCTGGGCGCTGTTTTTGATCCGAACATGAATATGTCTGCACATGTATCAAAAGGTATCAAGTCTGCAAATTACCACCTTAGGAACATTGGGAAAATAAGGAAATTTCTCAATACTGATACAACCAATAGTGCCATCGTCTCACTGGTGACATCACGCCTTGACTATTGTAATGGACTTCTCTGTGGAATTACTGATGAGCTGCTATGCAGGCTCCAGAAAGTCCAAAACAATGCTGCTAGAGTGGTTAGTGGCTCCAAAAAGTATGATCACATTACACCAGTTCTAAAAGATCTTCACTGGCTGCCCATCAGGAAAAGGATTGAGTTCAAGATTCTGCTTTTGACTTTCAAATGCATGCAAGGATGTGCCCCTCTATACTTGAGGGAACTGTTAGTCAAACAAGCTAATACAAGGACTCTAAGATCAAACACTAAGAACTTATTACAGATACCACTCACTAATCTGAAAAGGTTTGGTGACAGAGCATTCTGTGCCTATGCACCACGCCTTTGGAATGAGCTCCCTGACAACATCAAGGCTGCTGATAGTGTGCAAAACTTCAAGAAACAGCTGAAAACATTGCTATTTCGAAAGGAGTTTAATTGACTATATGGACCATGACAACTGTCCAATGACTCTAAAGCGCTTTTGAACATTATAGGTGGAAAGGGCGCTATATCAAATATCAATTATTATTATTATTATATATATATATATATATATATATATATATATATATATATATATATATATATATATATATATATATATATATATATATATATATATATATATATATATATGCTCCTAGAGTTGTGAGAAGCAAGTGTGCAGGATTAGTTCCCCAGATTACCAAAAGGTGTCAGTGCAGTACTGTGCCAGTGAGACAGTAGCAGGTGGAGGTTAATTGTTTTGGAGATTACAGTAGTCTTTCTACTAAGTGGATTCAACACTGAAAGAGAGGAATGTCACATGGGAGAATTTCAACACACAGCAGCAACTATTGTATTTATAAATAATGCTCAATATAGTTTGGTGGCCAAAGACAGTGTAACTTTTAAAGATTCAGATTTCAAAATTAAAATTAAAAGATTTAAATTGCTCGTCCTTTAATCTTTTACAAGGTATCTTACTATTATAAAAAATGCTACAGAACTGTAAGGATTTACAATCAATAAATTTATACAATGAAATTTGATTGTATAAATTTATCTATTTTATCTATCTATGTTCTGTAACAGTTTTTTATGATAGGAATTTACCTTGTAAAACATAATTATACCCTGTAATACTTTGCAACTTAGTGTTATACTACCACGTTTAGGCAACCATTTTTCATATTTGTGATGATAACCTAGACCTAATTCAGTGATCTAATTTCCCACTGAACTTCATGGAATTAAAGTGGCCTACATTAATATTAGTATATATGATCAATATAGGGCCTATATCAATGTACACGATCAATATAGACTAAATTAAGTGGTCCATATAATAAGTGTTAATGATCAATATATGATTACTATGGGCACTGATGGCTGTTAAAGTTCAATAGCGTATATAAAGTTTACATGGCACTTTACCTACTTGTTGTGGTAACTGCAATGCTGTAGCCATAATCAATACAACATGTTGCTTGACCCATTCACGCTCAAATGACCTATAGATTAGCGCCTAGGCTATGAAATTTGGATTTTGGATTTTCATCACTTTTTCATAATGCAATTGAAACATTTAGTACACTCATCTATTTATGCTTCCAAAAATTTTGTTAGTAAAACATAGATTAAAGAAGTTGTCTTGTCCCACGTATTGAGGCGTCTGCCGCATGCTGGTGTGACTATGCAACAGTTGGGCACCCCTGACACTCGCAATAGAATCTATGGTCAGGAAAACACCTCTCTTCACATCCACTTAGATCAATAGAACATGGATTGGTCACCACAAACCAACAACCATACCGCCCATTGTAAAGCCCTCAACACACCTATTCTCCCCTTAGTGTGACGTCACTAGGAGACAGACGAATCCGGGCTCTCGTATTTGTTTACATTATAGACAATTTTGCTTATGCACATGGGCAGAACACACCTCTTGAGGGTTCTCGTCAACACCTGGGCAAAGAATCATGCCGAGGCTGTTGAGTGAGATCTGCTGCTTGCATATCCAGTGATCGACATTTGTGATGTCCATCAGTGTGCAGCCAGTCATGAATGCTGCTAACACTACCTCAGTTACCTGAAGCACATACCTCAGGTATGGCCTTTATAAACAGAGCCAACTTTATACAACATATGTCAATGGTATCTTAAATTAGCAAATGTTGAAGTAACCTAATATCTTGTACTTACCTAAATTTTGACAATCCATTTGGGATTTTATGAGGAAAGCAGGTCAGTTTGCCCTATAATCCTCTTAGCTAGTGTCTCTTTATTCACTGACTGACACACAACCTTCACTGCATGATGGACAAGTCTACAATCTATAAATAGATTCAACCTATACCCTATAATCTTACCATTGTTGGTTACTGTTAATTCCAGAAATAGAAACACCCTTTGCGGAATGGTTCACAGGTCATACTATAGAATCATTGAAGCATAAACTAGTATGCAGGAGTAAAACTCAAAATAAATATTGGATAACCTGATAGGTAACCCTAAATTGTCCCATTTGTGCGAAGACTTCCCATTGGAATAAAGTTAATTGATCTACGAAAATAAAAAGAAATCATTTAGGATTTTTTTTCAAGCATAAATTCACAGATAATACGAAAGAGAGTTGGTAGTTAATCTCAATCAACATTTCTTCTTTATTTGACCTATGGAAATATGTTAACAATAATTAACCCTGCTCTTGCTAACACCGGATATATCCGGTGCTACATATCTTGCCTGTGTGACCAACACCGGATATATCCGGTCTTTGGGTACCCTTGCACTTAGCAAAATAAAAACTACATAGGTCGATTAAGGGGTATTGAATTATACTAGATATCAAAGTTTTACCTTTTACTATGTTTCTATTTCAGTTTGTTAAGCACATTATTGAAACAGTAATAGAAATCTATGAAATCCTTCTAATTTGGTGGGTAGACCCACAATATCCCTGGTCCCAGGGGATAGGTTCTCCCATATGGGGGTCTAGCATGACAAGGGTTAAGAAATATTTTCAGTGCATATTTCCAGAATACTCAAGAGGTTTTTAGTTGTTTTCAATAAACATTTCTCCATCAAATATTTTCAAAATGTTTTTATTGAGAAAGATGCCATCGATTTTGAATCACCAAGTTAATCTATTGTGAAAAATTGTATGGATCCAGATGACAATATTTGGAGGAACTCCTAAGCATTAATGGATTAAGCTGTATTTTCACATACTTTCCTAATAAATAATGTTTAACCCATTAACAATCACACTTGCAACATATAATATGCCACCCGATGAATTCTTTTAAGTGAGAGCATAGATAGCATTTTTTGGAAGAAGAAATGTTAATCACAACATAGACAACTCTTCCTCAATTTCTTTGTAAATTCATTATCAAAACCAAAGTTATAGTCTAAAGTACTATAGATCCGGACGACAATTTATAGAGGAACTCTTGAGCACAAACCAGTTAAACTATTACACCAAACTGAGACTGAGAACCCTCTACATTTTAACCCATTAATGCTCACAGCAGGCAAAAGCAGCCTGACAATTTGTATGAAATCTTGCAGGCAAAAGTTCAGTTCGGAAAATATTTGAAGGAGAAATGTTATTCAGAAAACTACCAACAACTCTTCTTCAAATATTTTGTAAAATGATTTATTATTGCCAATTTCGTGTCAAAAGTATCTGAGATCCAGATGACTATTTCAACGGCAACTCTCAAGCATTGATGGGTGAAATACTGCCCACTCTCCATGCTATGAGCTAGACTTGAGCATTTACCCTTAATTCAATGGGCAAACGTCTTTACCTCCTCAGTTAACCCTTCCAATGCTGAGGCTACTTTCGTCCAGAGCACAACGGCGCAAGATATTTGAAAACCATCTAAACCCTGTTGTGTTGGTACTCATTGGATAGCCCTTCCTGAGTACTCTCAGATGAGTACCCATGTGCCAGGTTTTCAGTCATTTTTCAGGTTTTTTGCATCATATTGCATTGCCCAATTAGCCAGCAGCAGCATGAGGGTTAATAATGTATGTGCTCAAAATGGGAAGAATGTGTTTTATTGGTTGTTTAAGATGAACCAGGCGTATGGCGATCACATTATCTGACTATACAGACGCTCAGGGATATGCCAAAGAACGCTTAATGGCTGAAAGGTTCCCAAAACAGATTTGTTCTGTACAAGTATAGATGGGTTTCTTGTCAGAAACAGGCTGAAGCACACATGTATATCAAGTATATGTCTTCATAAGCAGTCACGGGGGGGGGATGAGTGATTTTTAACCCATTAATGCTCACAACTGCCAAAAAACAGACTGATACTTTTGGTGAAATCTTTCTGAAAAATGCAAATATGGGGAAGTATTTGAAGCAGAAATGTTTATCAGAACATTACCAACAACTCTCCATCAAATATTCAGTTAAATCATTCTTGATTTCCAAGTCATTCTCAATAGTATCATAGATCCAGAAGAAAGATTTCAAAAGAAACTCTTAACCAAGAGTGGGAAAACTCATTCTTGCCTTAGCCTTATCACTTTTCCTTCTTATTGCACTGCAACAAGAAAAGTGAGGCATGACAATGTAGAGAAATTCTTTTAATAAGTATGTGACTAGCAACACTGTTAAAATTCAGCGCTCAATATCCTCTATAAGTGTCCACTTTCATTTTTTTTCAATATTTGGATACATTGATATGTGTATTGGCAAGTGAAAACAGGCTGTATTGATTAAATAGATATATCAATTAATCGATATAATCCATATCAATGACACCTCTACAACCTTGGTGGTTTGTGCTTCACCGTCTAAATGTAAACACTTCAGGGGAGTTTTGGCTAGGGCTTAACGTCACACTGGGGTGAGATTAGGTGTGTCTAGGACTTTACAATGGACCATATGGTAATTAGTCTGTGGCGACCAATTCATGTTCTATTCATCTAAGTATAAAAGCCTTATACAATTGCAAACCATCAGGAATTTAGACCCAAACTTTCTATGTATGGATTATATTCATAGAATTAGAAAGTTAACCACGACAAAATTATATGTTAAAAATTGTTAGTGGAGAAAATGTATGGTAAGACAGTTTACTTCATCTGACTGCTGGTGGCCATGGCAATGACATTCATTCTTTTAACCCATTAATGCTCAGAGCGGCCAAAACTGTCCGACAATTTTGGTTAAATCTTTCATGTGAGAGCATACATAGGAAAGTATTTGAAGGGGAAATGATAATTAAAATACTACCAACAAATCTCCCTCAAATATCTAGTAAAATATTTCTTTATTCCTTAGTTATTGTCAAAAGTATTAAAGATCCAGACGACATTTTCTATAGGACCTCTCAAGTATGAATGGGTTAATTAGGTATTGACTTTGGGACATACTTTTCACACATGGACATTTTAAGAGACTACCCTACCCAGACAAGTGTGATTGGTTTTTTAAAACAAGAAATAGCTATCACAGAAAGAAAGGCTAACTGCTGGAGAAATGTTTACCGCCATTTCTTTAAATAGTTTGTACTTGTACACTTTATTCACGTCAAGTTATTTTCAAAATTATCATACATTCAGACAATACTTAAGATTATGATTAAGGTTAAGATCAAGGTCACATTTGCCAAGTAAAGAGATGATTTAATGTTTGTAATACCTCTGGCAATTATTCCATTCTTTGCAACACACCTACAATAGAGAGGATCATTTGGGTCTAGGTACCTTTATCAATAACTGAGGAATAAAGCATTAAATCACAAAATATTTCAGAGGAGAGTTTTAGTGAAGTTCTGATTAAAATTTCTCTTTCAAATAATTTTGAAGAAGTCTTTTGTTAGGGAGATATCTGCTTGAGGCTTATTTGGCCAATACAGAATGATGCAAAAATCTGACAAATGACTAAAACCCTTTCACATGGGTTCTCATCTGAGAGTACTGAGTGACAGCTATCCAATGAATACCAACATGACCGGGTTTAGATGTTTTTCAAAAATCATTACTTTCTTGTGCTTTGGATGAAAGTAGCCTCAGCATTGGAAGGGTCAAATCTTGTGAGTTTTGTTAAAGGTTGCCAGAGCACGTATATGATCCAGACACAAATTGGTTGAGAGCTCCCCAGGCCGGCGGCAATCATGTTAGAGCAAGATTTCTCCAGACACTGCCTTCCAGAGCTGCACTCAATGTGATTAGCTTTACAGCAGTGAATGACATTTATATCTCAACTCAGCCCTATGGACACCAATTGGGGTTCAGAATATTAACAAGATCAATATACTCTCCAACCCCTCTCCCCTAAGGAAGTGCCTACTTCAGCTCACAAGCTGGACTAGATAAAGAGAGTTGGCTTGACTTCTACTTTTTTGATCACATCCAGAGTATCTAGAGATTTATGACTTTTCCCTGTCTGTGCAGGCCTCAACACTAACTCAAAATGTTACTGGCCCTGTAGGACCAGTCACACCGAGGATCTACTGGTCCTGCTAAATTTTGCTGGTCGTACAAATTTTTCTTTAACATAAAAAGAAAAAAAAACATTGCACAAAATTCACAGACAACATTTATTTTCATTTATATTATCTTCATAATTGGAAGAACTGTGATACCACTCCCTCCCACAGTCTTAGCTATAAGCATGCCATATTTGAAGCAAATCCGTTAACATTTGATACCCAAAATGCATGTTTGAAGCGACCATGTTTTGGTGAAATTTGATATGGGGAAAAGAGCCAAAAACATTTCCTGCTTGTGTGCAAGCCTTTGGGAGCTTCTTTAATAAATGATCGCTGATTCTTAGACTGCCTAGACATTCATAATTGAGCTGATTAGAAGAATAAGGGTGAAGAATGACCATATATTCACAAATCAACCCATTAAGCCACCTTAAATAGAAACTTAACCCTTCCAATGCTTATGCTTCTTTTGTACAAAGCACAAGGAGGCAAAGATTTTTAAAAAACGTCCAAACCACTGTCATGTTGGTATTCATTGGATAGCTCTCGCTGAGTACTCTCAGATGAGTACCCATTTGTAGGGTTTCAGTCATTTTTTAGGTTTTCTGCATCATTTTATATTGGCCAAATTAGCCACCAGCAGCATTAAGGTTCAAGGCAGACAAGATTGTCAAATGGTTTGTTCTCAGCATGTACAGGTTAAAAGCTGGCAATAGCGCGAGCACTATGTCTTCCTGCTACAGCTCCCTAGGGGCCTGCTTGCGTCAAGAGAAGATTACTTCAGACACTGCTGTCTATAGCCGCACTCAATTTCATTAGGTTAAAGGCAGCAAATGGCAGGCTTGGGACACGCACTGTCGCGACTATTGACCGATTCAACAACCAGTGGAGACAGGTCTATTGTGCAAGACATGTTAGAAAACACTGTCTGTAGCACACCATTTCATTCTTTCCTTAATCCCATTCATACCAACACATTCCTTATTCTATCCATGCCTGTCGCGGTCAAAACCGTCTGACTTTTGGTGATGTGTCATTAACAAAAGCAATGGTTGAAAAATATTTAAAGGAGACTTGTTCATTAAAGCTTTATCTACAACTCTCCTTCAAATAGTTAGCAAATTAATGCTTCATTCCAAAGTTATTTTCAAAAGTATGACAGGTCCTGACAACACTTTTCAAGTAGATCTCAAGGCAAGAGATAAATAGCGAACTGCCTTCATGTGGAACATCCAAGTAGCAGTTAAGTGAATTATATATCGCTAATCAGAAATGGTAAAACAAATCTTAAACGATATAATACTTTTTCCTATTCAATATAAATATTTGTATCGCATCAAATACTAATTTTGAGGCTTGGGTATAATGTTCAATGATATGATAATCAACAGGGCCAAAAAGGCATTTTCCGATATTGCACATTGAACTTAAAAGTGCTATGTCAAAATGAAATAACAGTGCAAAAATTTAAGAAATTCACTATTTCGTGAAATGTCCAAAATTAATAATGAAGACACTGAAGTTCTAGTGTATTATTGCACTGTAACTGCAGTGCAATGCTATCAGGCCTTGGTATATCTCTATCTATTCAGGGGTCAGGCTTCAGTTAAAAACTGTTGGAGACTGCAGGACTTTGAGTTCTCAAATCGCCATAGCCACACCCAAGATCGCATAGCCCTAGCTTTTGTTAAATCCTGCAGTACGACAGTAGTCCTTTCCAAAAAATATTTTTGCAGTTCACTGTTGTAAGCTATCTTTTCTCTGTTATATTTCATTTTGGGACTGTACTTAAGGACAACTGAAATGAAATGTCAAAAGGGCGTTCTTCAATTGATCATTTTCTTAATATTCCTCTGAGCATAATCTTAAAATGTCAATTTTCTTATAGCCATCCAGGCTACAAAGGCAAATATTATCATAGCCCATTTTTTTCTACAGCTTTGGGCTATGGGGCAAGTGGTTAGCTGGACTCCTGTCTATTCTGATACCCTGTGCCCTAGGAAAGTATAGTGTTAGTGCTGACTTGAGTAACAGTGTATAAACTGTGACATGTTTCTGGCATGATTCTGGCCTCTAATCTCTCCGGGAATTATTCATGCCTAGATGCGCTGAGCGATTTGGAGCGTGGCTCGAGGTATTTTATGGGTTTTCCACCTGGTTTCCCGGTCCAGGTGTTACAGGATAGCGCTCGAGCCACCCCAACCGTCGCACCGCCACACCGTACCACAATTACCACACATTCTTCCACACGGCACCGTCAAATATGCACACATAATATTGAAACAACTCGCGGAGAAATCTATACCACATGGCGCACATGACATTGAGGGAATTGTCCAAGCGCTACACTGTCATACATCGGAACAATAGCCAGAATGATTAGAGTTAATTAAGAATCAATAGTGCACCGTTACTGAATGTGACAGTTTAACACAACTGTTAGAAAATACCGTATATAACTAATATATAGTGGAGACTATCAACTGCCAAAAAGCTTAACTCTTATCAGGGACATCCATACTTAGAGAACTGCCTCATTCAAAAAAAATGTATAAAATATTTCTAAATTATTTTTTTACATTATGATATTTAAGTTTGAAGTTTGCAGATTGAATAGTTTTGGTAGAATCTTCAATAATTATGTTTTTTCATTCTCCCTGTTCATATCAAATAGTTGCTATTAATGCCATGTTTGAATTATTGGTGAAATTTATGATATTTAAGAAATTTCAAAACTAAATAAACTTGCCCAACAAAAACTGAAATCTTGGTTAGATTTCTCCTACATCAAAATTTCTCATGCATTTTCACTTGCCATTGCAAGCCACTAAGCACTTCTGTTTAGAACTGGATACCGTTCAGAATAAAATGCTACAGTACCGATACCGATTACCAACAAAACAATATGGTATTTCAATGATACTGTTAAAGTTACTTTATTGCATTATTACCTTATACATTTTGGGGAGGATAGTATTTTTGGTAGGTCATCAATTCCTTTTGAATTGACCTTTACCGTATAAAAGACCTATGTATTAAAACACAAATTGTTATCCAAGCATCATCAAATGAAACTACTGTACACAAACTAAACTGAAAATGGCTGAAATGAGTATCAGTTGATGGTAACTGTGCCATTACTGAAAGAGATGAGTTTCCCACAGAGTTGCAAAGTCCTGGAAATTAACTTTTTTCTACTTGGAACCCCCAGGAATGTTCTGTAGTCTAGAGTGATGTGGGAAGCAGTCACACTCTGTGAGGTAGCAATTCAGTCTTCCACTGCGCAGCGCTTTGAACAAATACTTCCCCATAATGTACGTCAGGAGTGGAACCAGAAATGTCAGCCTTTGACGAATGACAGAACTTGATACCACACTGCATTACGATAACTAACTTTCTCAATTTCCCCCGAGAAACTCTCTAACAAGCTGCACTGGGTGGCCCCACCACTCTAAGACAACAGTGATGAGAGATGTTTATAAGCTTTTCCCTAGAAAACATATATTTTTAGAATTAGGTTTCGCATCATGCAAATATCTCAAGGTCAATGCCCAATTGCATAAAACACCTTAAGGTCAGGAAACCCTCAAGGTTTTTGTAAGGGTGGAGGTTTCTCTCAGTATTAATGTCACCTTAACCCTTCCGATGCTGAGGCTTCTTTCATCAAAGGCACAAGAACGCGAACATGTTTGGAAAACTTTTAAACCCTGTCATGTTGGTATTCATTGGAAAGCTATTCCCGAGTCCTATCTGATGAGTACCCAATTGCCAGGGGTTTAGTCATTTTGACTGTTTTCTGCATTATTTTGTGTTGGCCAAATTAGCCACCAGCAGCATATTAAGGATTCACGTAGCTTTGTAAGGAAGCTGATATGGTTGCAGGGATTGACCTTATCTATTTCAGTAAGTAGTAGATTTGGCTCCTAGGATTTTAAATTCAGGAGTAAATAAATTCTGGTACACGAAGCATGCCAGTAACTTTCTGCTATATGCACGCTATCCTGGCTAATGGGTCCGGTGGCATGATACCCTGGAAAATTTTCAATAATTGTTCGCTTTCTTTCAAATGCATTTTGGGCCACTACTAGATAAAATGATGAGATGATAGAAAAAAAACACATTCTCAAAGTGCACCAGTTGAAAGTTGATACGTCCATTTGCAAACTGTCTAGCTCTTATACTTTAACATCTGGTTATAAAATCACATGTTCCAGGGGAAAATGTCACTAAAACGACCATATAAAGGTCAATCACTGGTTTGGGAGTGGAGGTAGAAGCCCTTACTGAGAAAAAGCGGTAAGAGAATAGGTTGTACAACTTTTCAAAATGTCGGATACCACAGTTTTCATTTAGCCAGGTGTTATTAATGCCACCATACTGCCTGGCTTTTCCGGGACTGAACAAGTTAAAAGGTGTACCTATGATTTGGCAAGGTGGTATATGAGCACCGCTTCCAAGTAGCTTTGTTAGTAACTTAAGGCGGTGTGAGCAGATGAAGACGTTCCAGACGCTAGCTGCTCATCACAACCTCTAGCATTTATTCTGGGATTGAACAGGTTAAAACATGTAGTTATGATCTAGCAAGGTGGTATATGAACACCTCCTCCATGTAGCTTTGTTAGTAACTTAAGGCGGATGTGAGCAAAGATAAGACGTTCCAGACACTAGCTGTTCATCATCGCACCCTCTAGCATTTAATTATTCTGGGATTGAACAGGTTAAAACATGTAGTTATGATCTAGCAAGGTGGTATATGAACACCTCCTCCATGTAGCTTTGTTAGTAACTTAAGGCGGGTGTGAGCTGAGATTAGATGTTCTGGATGCTGGCTGCTCATCATCCCACCCTCTAGCATTTAATTATTCTGGGACTGAACAGGTTAAAACATGTAGTTATGATTTGGCAAGGTGGTATTGGCCCCACCTCCATGTAGCTTTGTTAGTAACTTAAGGCGGTACGTGTGAGCAAAGATAAGACGTTCCAGACCCTGGCTGCTCATCACAACCTCTAGCATTTTACTGACTGACATATGTTAGCCTCGGCCACCTTCCAATAAACAAGCTCCTCGCTGATCAGAAACAGGTTCTCCTGCAGACAAGACGCAAAATAAACGCTTCCCCAATCAAGTCTCAAACACCATAGTGTTGGATAGCAGATGAACCATCTGGGCTTAAGGTGATGGGTACCATTGCAAGCCAGTTAAAAGCCCTGTCCCAAAACACACCTCAAAGCAACATAATCCTATAACTAGGTGTATCTCCAGGTTCCTGAGTGTTATCAGGTACAGAATATCATCGCACCTGTCATTATTCAATCCATATTGTTTTATTTCAAAATTTACCACATTTTTTTCGAATGACATATTCTCATTAATTACGCAGTTGATGGTTACTGTAGGTTCACAGATACCTTAGGGATGTCATTGACTATGCCCAATAAAAAGTATTTTTTTGATTTTGTACTGCTGAAGACGTTTACAGGCCATAACATTGAAAATTTTAGTGAGAAGTTTTGACGCCAAGTGCATTAAGTTCGAGCTTCTCAACTATTTATAGCATGCCCAACTCTAGGCATTGTTTGACTGTGACGCGCGACCATAGAGGTGTCTTTGAACAACTGTCTTTTGTTCCTAGCCCCATGGGATCAGCGTCGCGTGTCCTTGTTAAACCACCACTGGATTATAGGCTTCGCACACAAGATATCTCACTACAATAAAAAATGTCTAAATAGTTTGTAATTCAAATGTTAATACCAATTTTGTTAGCTATATGTGTTGTCCATTTCCTCTTAATTTTGAATCATATCCATGAGGTAGATATACCTCTTTTTATCCAACTATATACCCAAAAATGCAAACCAAACCCTGTGCAAAGAACTCAAGCAATTTATACTTCTAATACATATAACCAGAAATGTAGTCTCCCGTATGAAAGTCCCATCGATTTTCTGCAATTTTTAGCAGAAAACCGGTTTTCCAATCTGTGACATAACATACAAATACAAAGGTAATCCAAGAAATATTTCCGGAAACCTGCAGTCGTAACTGCATAAACTCATCAGATAAATGGCTTGAATGATGAGCGCTGTCAAAGTTATGACTAAGAGAATCTTTTTTCAAACTGTGACATAGAATAAATACCTCAAACTTCCAAAAAATAATTACCAGGAACTTCCTCCTACCCCAAAATACCCACTTGACTATCAGATAAATGACTTGAATGATATGTGCTGTCTAAGTGATGACAGAGAGACTTTTTTCTTAACCTGTGGCATGAAATACAAATCCCTAACTTCCAAAAAATATTTCCAGAAACGTCCTTGCATAGACTACCCCAAAATACCTGCATAACCATCAGATAAATGGGCTGAATGAAGAGTGTTGTCAGACTTTGCCAGAGAGATTTAACCCATATGCATCTGGTCTGACATATATTTGAACAAAACTCTTCATGTAGAGTATTACCTACAGAATATTTGAAAAAGACATATTTAACACAACAAGAACAAGAAATTTGCATCACATATTTCTCAAAGAAAAATCATTAATCAATTTTAAAAAAAAACAGAGCGATATTTCCACTTGTTTCAGGTCTAGATGGAAAAGGTTTAACTCATTCATGCTCAAAAGAAAATCTGAAAAAGTGTCGTCTGAACCTATCATACTTTTGACAATAACTTAAAAATTAAGAATAAACTGACAATATTTTTGAAGGAGAGTTGTAGGTTTTGTTCTAAGCAGCATTTTTCCTTCAAATATTTCCTGAAAAATCCTCCGGCCAATAAGATATCACCAAAAGAGCGAATCACAGGAACAAACAGGTTAAGGTCAGTTGTCAAAATTTGTTTGGGTATGCATAATTGAGGCATCAACTATCATAGCATACTGGCACATGTCATACATCATGTCATACCAGCAGACAGAGATGAGAAGTTAACTATAAACCATTGCTACCACGGTTGGATATCGTTTAACCCTACTAATGCTGAGCCAACTTTCCACCAAAGCACAAGGATGCAAAGATTTTTCATCTAAACCCTGTCATGTCGATATTCATTAGAAAGCTCTTGCTAAGTACTCTCAGATGATCAAGCATCAGTGGCTTAAAAAAATACTTTTTGAAACCCATTTCTTTGAATACAGGACACTGAGAATCATATTCCCCATCTGTAGATCAATCAGTGTCTGAGTTCTTATATATTCAAGATACACACAGAACGTTAATTTGTGGTGTTGCCTTTTTCGTTCGCCAAATGGGTTACTGATCAAATTATTCTTGTTGACCCATTCAATATTGTGTAGCCCCAGGCTGCAGGGCTATGTGATTATCTGGATCCCCGAGCATGTAGCAAACCTGTTTGATTCTATTCTGGTTCAAGACTAGGTCTGAGCATCATTTCCAGCTTGGCATGTCCCTGAAATATCTCACTGTTAATAGCAAGCAAGTTTGCAATCAAGTAAACGTACTACAAACTCGTTGACAGTGCCATTTTGAACTGGAGTTTGTAATTTGGAACTTAAGATTTTCGTCACTTATTCTGTCATATTGCAGCTAAGTAATTTGGTGGAGGAAACCAGAGTACCCAGCAAAAACCACCACCTAATCCCAAGTCACTGGCAACTTTCTCACATGCCCTGGATGGGATTCAAACCAGGGCAATAATGAGAGACAGCGAGCAGCTAGTGTCAAAGCCTTAGACCATACAGTCATCAGGGCCAGCCCCCAGTGGTGAGAGACAGCTAGCGGTCATTGGCAATGCCATAGACCTCATGGCCATCAGGGCAGGCCCCATCTTTGTACTGGCTGATATCCAAACATGCGCAACAAATTGAAATAACTGACATTTCCTCAAGGAAGTGATTACGGTCTGCTTGCCCTGATTGCCAAGTGGCCTAAAGCATTGCCACTAGCTGCCTGTTGCCCAGGTTCCAATCCTAGGTGTGGCATCTCACTAGTTGCCAGCGACTTAGAGTTAGGCAGTTTTTCTTACTGGATAGTCTAGTTTCCTCCACCACTAACGACTGGCTAGTTATTACTTGGTCACAATATGGCTGAAAAAAACTGTCAATAAACAAAATTCAAAATGGTTAAATAAATAAATAAATAAATAAATAAATGAATAAATAAATAAATATAATAATAATAATAATAATAATAATAATAATAATAATGTTTAATGAGCAGCATCAGCTCTACTCTAGAGTAGTACAAGACAGGTGAACGGAAAAAATCTATATACAACCAAAACGTAGTCCAAGACATAATAATTATAATAATAATAATAATAATAATAATAATAATGATCCTAATAATAATAATGATAATAATACTAATAATAAAAAAATCCACCATAAAAGCTTACATAACCCATCATGGTTAGGTGCAAATAGGTCATAAGTCACAAACATTCAAAGACGAAAATAAATTGCAATACACCAAACCCCTCTACCCACCTGAAGGCTATACTAAGCTAAATAAACAAAATTCCTCAGTGACTCTGCATGGTCAGAAGCAAGAATCCTGTGTTGGTCAGGTTGTTAGTGTTGGCTGGATACATGTGTGCTAGCCTGGTTCTCAGGCTGAGTTAGGTTTCATGCCATGCCACCACCTCTACTTGGGGTTTAAGTAGGTGTGATGTCTCTCTCAACCTATAGATGGCAGCACAGTTTTCAGAAGTTGGGATATGCTTGGGACAGCTCGGGTGTGTCCCCCTTGAGGATCTTAGGATGAAATCTTTTCAGGGTAGATCAATGAAACTCTTGAAAGAGACAGTTAACCCTTGTGCTGCCGGTCCTACTTTCGTCCAAAGGACAAGGACCCAAAGAATATTGAAAACCATTCAAACCCTGTCAAGTTGGTATTCATTGGATGGCTCTCGCTGTGTACTCTCAGATGAGTACCCAAATGCTAGGGTTTCGGTGATTTCTCAGGTGTTTATTTTCATTATTTTGTATTGGCAAATTATCCACCAGCAGCATAAGGGTTAACACAGACTTGTAGCAAGTCTACATGACTGTTTGTCAGTGAAATAGAAGCGCTGCCCGGTGGCTCATTAGTCACTGCTGGCTGTGTCCACAGTGTGGTCAGTGGAGAGTGATGAGCTTGTTAGGACTTCTGACAGGGCTACAATAACAACATGGCCGCTTAGCAGACAAAATAACACATACATTCCCCATTCCTGGGCTCATGGTTTACCAATGGGAGACAGATGGACTGGATTCTAGTCCCTGATACATACAGTCCCACTGTATATCTTCCATCCTGCAATGAGCGCACTCTTTTGGCTTGGTTTGCTCAATGGTGTGCAATAGGAGCTGGCACCTCCTGGGTAATTAATCCTAAGCTGGTGTGGCACCCTGCTTGCCTTATAAAAGAATGGGGATGTGTGGATCTGGTTTCCCTTATCATTTATTAGGGATTGTCCAGGATCCTGAACATGACTATTCACAACTAAATTTCATAAGGTAATAATGCAAAAAACTATAACTACCAGTACCTATAAATAATGTACCGTTTCATTGGTATCGATACTAGTACCGTCAAAAGCTTATGAGATATGTCTTATAATTAAGCCTTTGGTACCGTACCATACCTTTACGTTCTTCCCTGCTGATGTCCATTTAGAACAACAGTAATTTCAGACATTTTTCTCGGATTAGGTCGGAAACACCTCCCACACCTCAAACTACTACCCTACTCCACTCCTATACTTATCAAGTTATCATTTTACTAAAAAAAATTGCACTTTTCGCTCACACTTATGCATGCTGGACGCCCGGAAGGACGGGAGTAAATAAATCAGCAAGCACCTACTAGGACCATATAAACCTAAAAGGATTCTTAACCCCAAACTTTATGAGGGAATAAGTGTGCGTGAACACATGCTTCCTGCCCATTAGGTTAAACCTCTACACTACCAAGATATGCCAGGTCTTGTGGTCATACAAATCTTTTCAAGATATGCCCAGATTTGTCAAACAAATTTAGAGGGAGAGTGCTTACTTGAAGATAAAACATTATTAACAGTAATATTCTCCTTAGGCCAGGGTTTCAGTAATTTGCAGTTTTTTTTGCATCATTTTCTATTGACCAAATTAGCCACCAGCAGCATAAGGGTTAAGTTAGTTGATAAGCAGTGCTGAGAGCTTCCATCACCATCCCTATAGTTTTATGATGATGTGATGGCGACCTAGACAGTTAAAGGTCAATCGCATAACAACCCCCTCTTTTTCTTCCCTGACAGGAAACAACTACTAACAAACCTTAACCCTTTCAATGCTGAGGCTACTTTCATCCAACGCACAAGGTACAAAGATCTTTGAAAACTATCGAAACCCTGCCATGCTGGTATTCATTGGATAGCTCTTGATGAGTACTCTCTGATGAGTACCCATGTGCCAAGGTTTCAGTCATTTTTATTATTTCGTGTGTTTTTTTTGCCTCAATTTGTATTGGCCAAATTAGGCACCAGCAGTATAAAGGTAAAACACATTTTAGCTGTTACACCTTGATTTTACCTGCCAATGACAGGCATGCTGGCTCACGGTCTTATATATCTGCCTAAGGTCTAGAGTTCATACCAGGCACATGAGCAAGTTACCAGTGACTTGTGGGTAAGTTGGTTAATAGTTTACCCCAGGTTCTCTGGCATCCACTAATTCACAACTTTTATGATTAAGCCTAAAACCATGATTCATGCCTGTGGTATCCCAAAACCAGTGACTATTATAACATTGATATTGTATATGTCTCTGTCAAAAACACATCACCGTTTTGGGGATATATCTTATTGAAAAAATAAATGAAAATATCTATAGATGTATTTGAAGGAGAGAGGGTAATTATAACCAAACCAACCACTCTTCTTCAAATATTTTGAGAATTTATTCCCTACTCCCAAATTATTTTCCTCCTTATCATGGATCCAGACAGCATTTTATTTTGAGAGGATCATACTTTATGCAATGAATTGGTATAAGATTGAAGATGAAAAATGGTGGTGAAAAATTGAACTCAAACCCTATGGAATGTATCACAGATCCAGAGAGCTTTTTTTAGGAGAATCATACTTTATGCATGAATGGGTCTAAAATGGCGGAAAAAAAATGGTGGTGAAAAATTTAATTCAAACCCTGTGGAGTCTTTATTAGGTGGCTATAGATATGCACACCTAGTGGAAGGGTAGGATTGGACATTGATTTATTCCAGCAGCAGCACAGTTAGCAATAGAACGGCTGATGGTTTTTAACAGCAGGTACTCAATCAATACCTGAGCTGTCTTAATTAGCAGAGGAGGAAATCTTGCCCTACATTCCTTTTAGGATAAGACCTAAACCACATGCAAGGTCACCTGCTTGCATTGAACACTCATTGGATGGTTCCAAAGGTGTCAGTTGTATATAATTGTTCTGTGAGCCGCGGGTACCTAATACTGCTAATGACATATAGGTACCAAACAGCCTGAGATAAGCTATTAATAGACTAAAATGGCCGCTCCCAGTACCTCCATTTTTTGTGTATTAGGATGTGTTTAAACAGCAATATGCTTCTTGTATGAGGGTTGGAAGTGGTGGGAACTTGGACTTAAGTAGAGAATACTCTAAGAAACTATGTTTTATTCATGGTGTAATTGTCCTTTAAAAGGGGATGAAGGTCGCTAGTCCTGCTTGGCCTAGCTACTGTAAGGGTAGTCAATAGACTAAGATTTCATTACTGCAATACATGTAGCAATTAAGTGGCTTCTTATCCATTGAAGGAAAATCAATATCTTGCAAGAACCACTACCACTATGTTGACTGCATGGATTCAGATTTCATGACAGCAATTAAGTGTCTCCTATAAACAATTAAGGACAAGGGAAAGATCAATATCTTACTAGACCTACTGTCAACATATTCAATGGTATTAGATTTCAAGACAGCAGTTCATGTAGTGACAGTGACTCTTATCCAGGGTCTTAGCTAGGATTTAGAAACTGGGTGCCAAAAATTGACAATTGTAAAATCTTTGGGCGTCAAAATTTTAGGGGTTCACCAATATACTCAGGTTTCAACCATAAACATGTATAAATTCATCAAATTAAGGCATAATATCCTTATACAATATCATGGGAATAATATGGAGATGAAAAAATCTGATTATATTCTTGAGATTGACATTTCAAGAAATTCCTCACAATAAAATCAGGGTGTCCTGAGAGGTGCTTTTTAAGGGTTTGGGTGTCCAAAAGATGCCTAGGGTTGCTGGCTATGACTATGTTCTTATCTTCGATAAATGAAAAACATCAATACCCTTCTAGATCTACTGCATTGGGATACATCGACGGAATTTGATTTTATTGCAGCAAATCGTGAAGTGACACTGTCTTCAGCTGTAATAGAGGATAGAGATAAATATCCTACAGAATGACTTCTATAAAGCTAGGCAGCCATTCCATGGCAAGTGGGGTAAGCACTTGTCTTAAAAAATTGTTGTCATGTTGCCTTTACTCCTCAATACAAGTTACCAGTATTAATATGTCAGTGGTGCAAATGATAGTATCAGGGTGTAGTTCCACCACTTGCTTATATTACAGAGCACTATTCTAGCTGCTGATACTGGAGGCAATAATGATACTTCTTCTACCATGTCAGCATCAGGTGCTTATTATTAACACTCTACCCATTTGCATCTGGAATGTACACATGATCTGACAAAATGGATGATAAATTCTCAAATAGAGTAATATTTGAAAAACATTTGAAGAGGGATCGTTCAACCCATTAGGGGCAACAACTTTCAGTGAAATATTTCTCATAGCACTGCTTTGTTTTTGAGATAATCCCATATGTATCAGACCATGAGTATGCTTATGGTGTGATGTGAATGGGTTAATCCATTTCACATTCCATATATTGCGTAGTATGCAGTATAAGGTATAACCCAGTGATGCTCAAGAGTTCCTCTAGAAATCTTCTGACCTTATGAAACTTTTGACAATAACTTTGGAGTTTAAAAACAATTCTACAAAATATGTGAAGGAGAGTTGTTAGTAGTGTTTTGATTAAAATTTCTCATTCAAATATTTTGCTGTCTATGCATATGCCTGAAAGATTTCCCCAAACTTGTCAGGTACATTCTGCTGCTTCGAGCATTATTGGGATAAATACCAAGGAAAGAATATATCTCATCAAGTACTCACCTAGAGCTTGAAAGGCTTTCTTCTTACTCTTAACAGCAAGGAGAGATTTCTTGCCCCCTTTAGTTCCCCCTTCTTGATCCTGAACATGACTGGATGCTAATTCTGTTTCTTGGTTTTCCTTGCCTGGTATTTCAGGGCTTTCTGACTGAGACTGTTTTTCTGGGAGTGCGTTTATTGCGTCATGAACCTGCATCTCCCAGGGAGTGAGATTTCTTGGAGAATCAGCCATCTCCTCATCATCCTCATTATCCTCATCATCATCATTGTCAACATCATCATCTTCATTATTATCATTATCATCATCCCGAGGCAATGTATGAATATCACTTTGCTCTACAGTATCCCCCTCTTCCTCCGATTGCGCCACCTTGGAAAGAAGGGAGCTTCGGTTTTTCATGAATAACCTGGCCACCGTGCGTTCTGGAGACACAGGTGCTGATTCCCCTTCTTCCTTAAATACTGCCGTCCCCTTATGGGATGAAATGCAAACATTCTCATCTTCTTCTGAAGTGCGGACCGATTCCTCAACCTGCGAGATATTTGACACACGACGGGATTCATCCCCCTCTGGTGGCGAGATATTAGAGATACTACGATGAGATCGCCTGCTCGTTGGTGAGATATTAGAGGCACATGGAGATCCACCCCCTTCTTGCGAAATATTAGACGCACGTCGCGATCCATCTCCTTCTTGGGAGATATTGGACACGCGGCGGGATCCACCCCCCTCTTGCGAGATGTTTGACACGCGGCGAGATCCAACCATCTCGGGAGATGATGAGTACCCCTCCTCGGAAAATGAGGCGCCCCTTTCATGCTGAGGTGAGAAGTCAATATCCTTATCACCATAACTACCCCCCTCCTCTCTGATCACCCTCAACTCCTCATTCTGAGCACCGTGAGGAGGGTCACCATTATCACCCCCTTGTGGCTCCCCCTCATGGGGTCTCCTGGAACCACTACTCCCATCCCCACTTGCACTGCTACCACTGCGCGACTGTCCTTTGTCGCGATTCTTCAGCTGCTTGAACTGCGTCTTTGCGGCGTTGCTGAGTTTTCTCAGCCGCATGACGGTACCTTCCATGGTGCGCGGAGTGTTTGTGTATGTATGTACGCTCCTATCGTTTTACCAGCTACCTTTCCATAGCTGGTCGCTGTCCGCTGTGACTGCTGGTGATGCTGCTGCTGCCACTACACTCTGCTACTCTACTACTGGAGGAACCGGTAACGGTTATGCTGGCACAGTCACAACACCCAGGCTAAAAGCTAAAATTAACCTCCGAATCAGCGAGGGAAGCACAGTCCTACCCTACATGTATGAGCAATGACAGGAGCATCATCATCTCGCAGGAAAACACCTATGGGCAGATCCAGGGAGTAGCAGCCGCCGCAGCCAGTCGCGTCATCAAGGGAATTCCACTGGTTCACTAAAGAGGGCAAGATCCCCGCGGTGAAATCCTAGCCCTGCTTTGTAGTTGCTGTGTATAGCTAGCAATGGTGGAAATTGATGGCCATCTCAATACCTAGCTAGCATCCATGTAGTCTCAGTCATCCACTGTTTCACTAAAGAGGGCAAGATCTCGAGATGTAATTCTAGCCCTGCTTTGTAGTTGCCATTCACAGCTAGCAACGGTGGAAATTGATGGCCATCTCAATATCTATCTTGTAGCTAGTATCCATGCAGTCTAGGACATCCACTGTTTCACTTAAGAGGGCAAGATCCCTGTGGTGAAATCTTAGCCCTGCTTTGCAGTTGCTACGTACTGCTAGCAATGGTAGAAATTAATGGCCATCTCAATATCTATCTTGTAGCTAGCGTCCATGTAGTCTCAGACATCCACTGTTTCGCTAGATAGGGTAGGATCACTGAGGTGAAATTCTAGCCCTGCTTTGTAGTTGCCATTTACAGCTAGCAACGGTGGAAATTGATGGCCATCTCAATATCTACCTCGTAGCTATCATCCATGTAGTCTCAGTCATCCACTGTTTCACTAAAGAGGGTAGGATCCCCGAAGTGAAATCCTAGCCCTGCTTTGTAGTTCTACGTACTGCTAGCAACGGTGGAAACTGATGTCCATCTCAATATCTTGAATCTAGCATCCATGCAGTCTCAGACATCCACTGTTTCACTAAAGACGGTAAGATCCCCGTGCTAAAATCCTAGCCCTGCTTTCAGTAGTTGCCATGTATAACTAGCAATGGTGGAAATTGATGGCCATCTCAATATAATCTTGTAGCTAGCATCCATGCAGTCTCAGGCATCCATATCAACCTCACTCCAGCATCGCCCAATCCCCTTCTGCAGCCTGCTATTATCCTCCTCTGTCTCCTGCTATCAGCTAGCCCCCGACACTTAATTATATAGATCCGTAACGTTACGCCTTGCTATTTCCGAAAGCCCAGGCACAGGGGAAAAAATTGGGTCTATATTTTTACCACTAGCGACCACTATATTATACCCTCCAGTAGGGGAATGAACGCTATCACTATCACTACCACGGATGTTTTTTGATGCGTTCGTGGTAAATCTCAATCAATATTGTTCAGCTAGTGGTGATGAATGTTTCACAGTGTGTAATAAGAGCCAATGTTGCCCTCCTCCCATTTCCAGTGCCTGTGTTTATTGCATGATATCTCCACTTATTTGCTGCCACCCAATATCACTATTACGCTCGGGTGAACTATGGAGTATTGGGTTATTCTTCTTATGACATGGCTTCCATTAATATTGCAGAGGTAAACGATACCGTAACCAACCTATTCAGTTCAATAACAATCCAAGGGCACAAAAATGTCTTTAGGCCTAGAAAAAATGTTTGTTTCCTGTAACCTAACCCTAACAGCTTTTTAATCAAAAAAATCCCTAGCCTAATTCTTTTTTCCGCCCTTCCAACTCCCAATCAACATTAATGCAGGATTAGAACTTAGCATTAAAACTACAACTACAATTAGTAAATAATCTTCTATGTCAAAATATACAAATATTTCATTTAAGACAAGAATGGATATTACACACATAATCAGTATGAATGCACTGATCTGAGTTTGCAAGCCATGGACTCTTGAAATATCTCTTTACCAGCTCTTTCACTTCTTGAAAATAATATTTTGGTACAAGTGATTATGAGAAGATTATAATTCGGAAGAATATAAAAAAGAGCAAGACTCAGGGTTCAACTTTCCCAGGGGCCTAGGGACATATGCCCCTAGATTTTGCTGTGGGCCCCTAGATTTTTCAGATTAGGGGCCCGAAATAGTATGTATTTTAACCAGAAATCCTGTTTTTGACCACTTATATTTATCAAAAGAACTTTTCGGGCCCCTAGTCTGAAATCTTAGTGTCAGACCCTGAGACTATTTTCAAGATAAAAAAAACACTATATATTTCCTTCTTCCTTCCCTGCTTGGCATGCCCCAGTCTAGAGAGACACCACTCAACATGATAAATGTTCTGTTTGTTTCAGGTTAACCCATTCTTGCTTCGAGCTCACCTTCATTTTTTTCATCAGAAACTAAGATACTTTTGAAGATATCTTATAAATGACACAGTATTTCATTGAATGTTTGAAGAGGAGTTCTTTGTTTAGTTCCGCCTAACATCAAATTAGTCAGGCCTTCTTGAACTACTACAGGGAAAATCAGGTGAACCCATATATGCATGGGCACCTCATTGACAAGTGCAGTGTTGCTGGACCTATTATTCTTTTGAAACTAAACATAAATTCTTGAAATATTTGAAGGAGAGTTATAGAGTTTGTCCTGAACAGCATTTCTCCTTCAAATACTTTCTGAAAAATGCTTTTGTCTCAAAAATATTACCTAAATTGAGAGGATTCTATTGGCTGCTACAGGGAAGAACAGGTTAAGTAAGGGAGCTTCATTTAGATGTGGCAAGATATGTGTCATCTGCCCCGACACCCGGCCTGAAATATACATCTCGTCTAGAAATACACGCAGAAAGTATGCTGAGGATTAACCAGAGGCTTATTGCCCAGTGTATAATAACATCCAACAGGCGCCGGGACCTAGAAACTGTGAACTATGCAACACATGGCCAGATTCAACAACATTCTCACCACCTCAACCCTTCCAATGCTGAGGCTACTTACGTCCAAAGCAACAAAGATGCAAAGACTTTTGAAAACCATCTAAACCCTGTCATGTTGGTATTCATTGGATAGCTCTCATCAAGCATTCTCTGATGAGTACCCATTTGTGAGGGTTTCAGTCATTTATAAAGTTTTTTGCATCATTTTGTATTGGTCATATTAGCCACCAGCAGCATAAAGGTTAAGACAGGTCTCAACCAATTATGCTTGGAACTTCTGAGACAAGTATCGTCTGGACCTATAATACTTATAAAAATAACTTTTGAAATAATCACAAATTGGAAAAATATTTGACTGAGACTTGTTTGTTTGTTTTTTGATCAATATTTCTCCTTCGAATGTTTTCTAAAAGTTGCTTTTGTTAGAGAGATATTAACACAATAGTCAGGCATTTTGGGACACTACGGGCATAAATGGGTTAAGGACCATTGAATCTAGGGAAAACTTAGATTCCTGTTTACATTTTCTGCATTATGTACATGACCCTACTTCCCCCCCCCCCCCATGGCTGTTCAGAACAAATAATATTTCTTCACATGGTTGCTTTCATCCCATTGGCTGAGAACTCCAGCTGACCACCTCCAAAGCTGAGCATGAAAGGTGTTTACACATAAATGAGACTCAGACATTCCAATCAATTGTAGGATAACATCTGGTTAGATTCACTCAATTAGCAAATATAGCCAGGACAGAAAATACTGGAATTTTTCTTGCAGTACCCTAGGAATCCCTGGGTATTCTAGGCTTTATTTGATAAGGGTAACGGAGGGGACTTCATCACTATTTGAGGTATGCAAACAATTTTCCCTCATTTTGCCCTGGTCCATTAATAAGGCCTAAGAAAAAAAATTGTTTGTTTCCTGTAACGGCCCGAAAAAAAAATAGGGTAGGTAGGTCGGTAAAAAGATTTTTTTTGCATTATTTTTTTTGTCAAAAAGGTGTGTTTTATGTTTTAAACTGGAGTCTTTTTATTTTCATTTGGAGGTAAACGTGGGGTTAAGCAGTGGTTTTCGCCAGGTATAACACACTCCAGTATTCTCTTCCCCTTACAACAGTCTAGTCAAGAATACGTAACAATATGGCAGAGAAAGTGACAATAAACATAATACTAGGTTCCAAATTCAAGCCCCTGCCACAAAAGTTTCTGTCTAACCCTGTATAGAAAAAACCCCATAATGACCCTTAAATAGCTTAAAAGTAAATCCACATTGACACCATTAATCTCAGAACAGCTCACACAGCTCATAACCTTCATAACCCATGTATGATTAATAAGTTGGCAAACTGCCAAGACTTGGGTGTTAGTGGATATCAACTCCCCAGTCGTAACTTCTATTCCTTCACACAGTATCCCTCTATAAATAGGTTAAGGTCAACCACAAGGTCACCATTATCATGCCATAAATAGGTTAAGGTCAAACACAAGGTCACCATTATCTTGCCATAAATAGGTTAAGGTCAAACACAAGGTCACCATTATCATGCCATAAATAGGTTAAGGTCAAACACAAGGTCACCATTATCTTGCCATAAATAGGTTAAGGTCAAACACAAGGTCACCATTATCTTGCCATAAATAGGTTAAGGTCAAACACAAGGTTACCATTATCCTGTTTTAAATAGGTTAAGGTCAAACGCAAGGATGCCATTATCCTGTCATAAATGGTTTAGGCCACTCCAATTTATTTACTTGTCTTATGTGCTCAGGAGGTAGGAAATGAGTCATTTTGGAATAAAAAAAAAAGTTGAAAAATGTGACTTTTTTATGTATTTTATTTTTTTAGAGTCTGACGACTAGGACTGGTAGGGATATGTTTCTACCAGCCTATTCTCA
>OZ012692.1:41129918-41290358 GCA_963942565.1 Maea johnstoni | reverse complement strand
ATATATATATATATATATATATATATATATATATATATATATATATATATATATATATATATATATATAATATATATATATATATATATATATAATATATATATATATATATATATATATATATATATATATATATATATATATATATAATATATATATATATATATATATATATATATTATATATATATATATATATATATATATATATATATATATATATATATATATATATATATATATATATATATGTATATATATATGTATATATGTATATATATATATATATGTATATATATATATGTATATGTATATATATATATATATATATATATATATATATATATATATATATATATATATATATATATATATATATATATATATATATATATTATATATATATATATATATATATATATATATATATATATATAAAGGATAGATAGATAGATAGATAGATAGATAAATAGATAGATAGATAGATAGATAGATAGATAGATATAAATATATATATATATATATATATATATATATATATATATATATATATATATATATATATATATATATATATATATATATATATATATATATATATATATATATATATATATATATATATATATATATATATATATATATATATATATATATATATATATATATATATATATACATGTATATATTAACACATAGTAAACGTTGATGGTCCCATGCAGGTTGTTATCATACAAGACTGCGATACGCCATAAAACGTTATTTTGACATGTGTTGGAGGAACGGAGAAGGGTCACACAAATTGCTGCTGACAGAATGACCTTATATACATTATTCCACGTCGACAACTCAGCAACTCAAACATTTGTAGATTATCACCTTACCAGAAATAATACAAACGCTACCAACAAATACACACAGAGCACCTGGGACTCTGATAGATTTATGTATTTACCCATGCACTTAGGGAAAGAGCAAGTTATCACGTCAGATATGCAATGTATCGTAACGGTAATGGTATTTATGGTTTTATCAATAATATCAGAACCAAACATCTAAATAGCAGTGATATTCACCAGCAAAGATTAGTGGCCTAATTCATAGATATGAAAGTCTTTGTGATTATCATAATTTGAAAAAAATACTATATCAATAGTGTAAATAGATATGTTGACTTTTGACATTTTTTCTTTATCATTCTTATGTCATTATTGCATTCTTCCTCTTCTTCTTCTTATTGTATTATTAATTATATTATTATTATTATTATTATTATTATTATTATAATTGTTATTACTATTATTATTATAATCATCATCATCATCATCATCATCATCATCATCATCATCATCATCATCATCATTATCATCATTATTATTATTATCATTATTATTATTATTATTGTTATTATTATTATTATTATTATTATTATTATTATTATTATTATTATTATTATTGTAATTATCAAAATCATCAATATCATTAATATATTACTGTTTTCATTATCATCACCATCAGCATAACTAGCGGTTGTTTTATTAATGTCAGTGCTGTTCCTGTAGCGGATGCTGATGAAGTGCTATCATCATTTTGTTCTGTTTTCTGTTTGTTTAGGGGAAAAGCTCCCACCCTTTGTTTCACAAGCTAGCGGCATTTTTAGCGCAGGTGTTGTGTCCTTCTTTTTAGTTTCATCCCCAAAGGCCATTCCGCAGTAATCATTTACTTCGTCTTTTGTTTATATGACTTTGCCCCACGGTTTACATCTCTCCCTATAAACACTATAAACACGAGCAGGGGTGATTCTAACGCATTTTGATATATATATCTAAAAGCAATGTTAAATTAATTGGATCAAATGTAGTTGAATGCCTAGTATACTCTAAGAAAATCCATTAAAGAAATGTACAGTGTGGTTCTTTCTTCTTTACGGCACCTGTCTCAGCCGTTAAATGTAAATGTAATTTGCCAGAACTGCCAAGTCGACAGTTGCACGTGACGGCTTTTATTCCAGATTCGGGTTTATTCTCAGTCTTTGATGGTCTATGCTGAATGTGATGACGCAACAAAATTTAACTGCGCCTTCACACTAATGCAAGGTCACGCTACCAGTTTTCATTACACGTCATAAATACGATCTTCATCGTGTCAGACTTGGCAGAAATTTCTCGCTTAAAAGTAATTTTCAATGTGCCAATCTCTGCCGCTGTTATTCCCCGCAAACACGGTTTTATTTTACCTCCATGCAAATAATTTGCTGTGCCAGCGTCAACATTTGCTTCAATGAAGGCGCAGGGTTGGAACAGTACGTCAAGCGACGATGCCATCTGGTGGCGATACAGCGAACTAAATGCTAGCCAATGTTGGCAAGGTATGGGCGTTAATGTATACCGTGCAATCGATAACTATTTTTGCCAGATACTTTATCCGTCAGTGTATTATGATCATGTGTTGATATATTAATACACTGGCGTGGCTAAGTTGAAATGGTAATGAATGATATCTAATGATAAACAAGTATTATGGTATCACACAGACGTAAATATATTTCTGATTTCCCTTATATATATTGCATGTTATAATAATTGCAGAAATAATAAGTAATGCAAACAAAATATCTACTCGTCATGAGGATTAATGGAAACTATGCTTTATTTTGTATTTTTCTTGTACTTAGCAATACTTCTATGGTAAAACCCGAAAAATTGCCTGTTTTCACTGCTCTCAGGTACACTTTTCAAACAATACCACCAAACAAATGTTTGTTTTCTCTGTAATTAGTTTTTGGTTGATTATGTCTTTAAGTTTCGACAATCATAATACAAATAAGTCTTCGAAGGGATTCCTTCAAATGGATGTCTCATTCGATACCTGGTTGTGAATTCGTATAACGCAAGGTATCTTACAACAAATGCATATTATATATGGCATTTATAGGGGATATTTGACATTTTGTCATGAGAGTGTCGAACTGTGTTTTTTCACAGTCATTTGCAGTACAGGATCGACAAGGCTGACCAGGTTCTCTTTTGGTTTTTATCTGAAAGTGTATGGTTTCATGTGTGCACATATATTCCCCTCTCCTAAGAACTTGAAAACTGAAAGAAAACACGTTTGATATCTCAACTAAATTCTAAGAAAATACGTTTGGAAGTATATTTTTGCAATAAATAAAAATAAATAGTATATATAAGATTATATATTTGATTTTTTGAATCACTGCCGAGTAGGTCGCATTTTTTTAATAGAAGATGTAAAATTCTAAGTGCTAAGATTGGCATACTTTTAAAAAATTGTCGAGAGAGAGAGATGAGGTATTTTAAAGAGAAATGTTATTGAGAACTTTACCTCCAACTTCTCTTGAAATAGTTCCTGAATAAATGCTTTATTCTTCGCTCACTTTCAGAACCATCCTCGATGCTGACGCTACGTTGTGAGGAGATGAACCCTGGCCATGAAGGGGTTAATCTAGCATGTAGAGACACGGAGCAAATGGAGAGACTGAGCTAATAGAAAGACAACTGCACCTAGCTTTTCTCCTCTGTGTCCAGGGTCAGGTTTTCTACATGCCCCCACTAAAGCAATTTGCCACTCACGAGCAATAATGGCCTGGTTTGGCTAGGCGTGTGCGTGCCTCGCTCGCCGTATATCTCCATCACCGCGCTCGTTTGGCCTGCTCCGTTGGCTGGTGGCTATACTCAAACCCTGTCATAAACCATACTAATTGCATTACCAACGCGGCCACTCGGGTACCGTCCAGATTACTGGTCATTCAGGTGTCTCCAAATAGGTAAACAAGAAGGGCGCTACGTCTTGAAGCTTTCACGGCCAGGGTAATCACGTGCCCCCGGCATGCTGCATGACATATGGTCACCGGCGAAAATTTACGAGCCCTTTTTGCGATATCATAACCATCAAGATGCATTAGAGGGAGTTTGATGCTAAGTTAATGCGACACTGCCTCACTCAGTTAGAAGACACACTTTGGCCAGGAACTCGACAAAACTTCTTCCAAACTAAACAACTCGATTACTCTTATTATTCTCTCTCCCGCCACCCTCGCATCAATTACGAGATGAAAATATGTCTCGTAAACAGAACGGCTAGCATTGGCACCCTATCACAGTATAAATGTATATTTGCTTATTTGATTAGTAGTATTTTTCTGGTATATCGAAGAATATTCATGAAACAGTGTATATATATATATATATATATATATATATATATATATATATATATATATATATATATATATATATATATATATATATATATATATATATATATATATATATATGTATATATATATATATATATATTTGTGTATATATATATATATTTGTATATATATAAATATATATATATATATATATATATATATATATATATATATATATATATATATATATATATATATATATATATATATATATATTATGTATATTATGTTTACATAACTAGGGGGACTACATCTTTTGACAAAGAGCATTAATTAGGAGATTAATTACCACCCTATTGGTAAAGGACAACGCTGTTACAACACACCAGCCTAATCAACAACCTTGAAGTATTCCTTTGAGTGAATTATTTATGGCAATTTCGCCCAACTTCATTGATACTCTTCTACCTACATACCTGCATACCTTCTTACAAATCAATCTACTTATCTAAATATCGTGTACATGTACGTACATGTACTGACTGACATACACTTTTGTTGACGTTAAGGTTAAGGTTAAGGTTGGGGTTTTGGTAAATAAGATTACGAAAGAAATAGATCTAATAGTCTCTACATATGCCTGTACACCCTATAATCCTGAACTGATTTCCACTTTATAATAGGATGCAAATGATATTGAGTTGCTGATAGTAATAGGCCTTTTTCTGGGATGTACTTCATATACAAGTTAGATGTTTTCATAATTAATCATGCATCAAGGAAAAAAAAGAAATTCCAATAGGGGCTTGGTGAGACATTAGAACATTTTTTTGCCAAGATTAAAATCTGCGTTGGACAAATAAATGTACATCATTGGGAATCCAATTTGATGTTAATAGTATGGCAGATATTACCAATTTGAGTATTAGAAGCAAAATTGGAGACATGGAAAATTTAATACTAAGATGGGCCCCTAGGTTTTTAACCCCAATCGTCAAACTTATGATTATCAAGAACCTTCTTTTATCAAAGATAACTCATGTCATGCTGTCAATCCCAACCTCTCTCTCAATTCTAGAATTACCAAATACATTAGGGGGTTTAAGTTATCCCAACTATGCAAAATATTTGATAAAGCCCTTAAGGTAAGTTGGTCTAGATGAATATATCAAGATGAGGGTACACTACCGTCTGGATAAAATTTCCAATTTTGGAGATATTTATCTAAACAAACTTTAAAAAATCAACCAAAGATGTGTTCTGGCTAGATTACATAACAGCCATTGAAGATTTAACTGTGAAACGACAACCTTTCAACTTGACAGAAGCATGCGCTATGCCCATACGGTACAATTGCACAATATGCCATAAACATAGCGCCTAGTTTAAAAGAGGGATTATATCTATCATTGATTTATTGAACCCACTGGGACAGATGGAAAGCAGAGAAGAGATGATTACTAAATGGAGCATTATTTGCAACTTCTTAGAATATGAACAATTGAAATTTACATTTCAGAATTTTATGAGAAATCATATACATGGCACATTATTTGTACAACCATGTTTGCCCTTCCTAATTCAAATCTCAAATCTCTCTTTAAAAGGCTGTGCGCATTCTATAAAATTATCAAAAAGGCCAACAGATGCATACTTTTTCAAAGTAAGGCAAACTGGGAAGAAAGTTTAAATGAGACATACTGACATACACTCATAAGAACAATTATAACTACCATACTAAATTACTTCATGCATACATAATACATCCATGATACATACATACATACATACATGAATAGACGCATACGTACATACATACACTCTTAAATACATACATGCATGCATAGATAAATACACACATACATACATACATACTTACATATATACATACATACTCGTGGCATGTGGGAATATTGCAAGTGTATTTCAGGTGACTCAGCATGCTTTATTGTGTATACGTAAAACCTTTTCTACAATTTATCGTATTTGATGACAATAGAAAACTGTTGAATCTGCAATAAACTCAATATTAAATGGTGAAAGCTGTATAAAAGCAGAAGGCAAACATAACGGTAAAAGTGTAAACCATTTTTCCCCTTAAGTTTGCCTTATGGGTACAATGGTTAGAGGGAGGCTATAACGGTGGCTAAGCCGGCGATGAGAAAATGCAATAATGGTTCAAAAGAAATGATACGAAATGGCAAAGGAGAATGGTGCGTTTGAATGTGTTCAATCCCTTAAAATGTCTATGTATATGTTTTCATTGGAAATACAAAGCATTCAATTATAAATATAATGGTAAAGAAAAGGTATTGTGTCAACGTGATGAATACACGTATAATGCCAATATTGGCTGTCTACCGCATATCACAATGTATCACAAGGAAATATCATTCAATAACTATAATCGCGTAACCCTGAGTGTAAGCTGCTAGATAAAATGAAGGGTGTGATCTAGGAAATACCATATTCCCAAAAAGTAGCAAGTTCTGCCCTATAGGTAAAATGGTGATGATAGAAACCTTCTAAAATGGCAATTATAATGATAACAAATGGCATAGCAGAGTAGTGAAATATGTTTAAGTGATGAATAAGATGCAAATAATTGGCCAAATATCTCCAAGTAATAAACAGTAAGGTTTGGCAAATACAGCTCACACTAACAAATTTGATTTACACGCGAAATCATTAGTCTACAGTCTATGTGTAGATAAGAACCTACGTGTATCCATGCAACAGGTATTGAAGTAGACCAGTGTTCATAATTGTAGAGATTGCGTAGCCTACCTTAAATGTCAATGGATGGATTTTGAACCTTTATTTGATAATTTAATGGATACCGATGTATGTACCTCTATCATATGGAAATCAAAACATCTAAATAAATATTGACAGCATTTCACATACGGCAGTAAATGTAGCAAAAGAGTGAAATAAAAGCAGTGTTTTGCGAGATATGAAAGATAAAGCGACATCAGAGACTCTGTCTTCCCCAATTCTACTCATATCTTGCTAATTAGTCTATACAAATAACATATTGTCTGATATGTCTTTGGATTTAGAAACACAAGCATGGTGTATATTGGTGTGTGAAAAAGTGAAAAAACAAACACAAAAAAACAAACAAACATGCATAGTGTTTTCAGAAAAGGCTCCTTTCTCCTTTCTTTTGATCCCTCACACTTCTTAGTGGTGGCCTAGACAGTCACAGTTGTTCTGATTATGAGGATAAGCGTGTAGCCTTTAAAATATGTACACATTTCAAAATGACCCAGTATTTACAAATTAACCCCATAAGCCACATAATGTTGATTACTTGGTTCCTTTGATGTACACTGTGGTCCTTGGCCTTTAAAAGTTTGGTAGTGAAGACTAAGGCTATACAGACCAAGCTGGCTGAGATGGACAGGTAATTGTGTGAGTAGGTGCAAAGTGCATTAGATTCCCCATAGCAACATTGTGTTTCTTGGACCAACTATCCTAATTGAAAAATAATCTTAAGGAGAGTGCATTGAGTGCTAATGGGTCATACAAGTATGTACTGGTGTAGTAGTGCTGTATGGGATTTCCGTTTTCGGTGATAGGGTTGTGCAAGACACCTACTAGTATATTGGTGTTTAATAAACAATTAAATCAGGATGTTGTGACACCTCTTTCATTTTCCACTGTTTTTTTTATTGACGTACTGTTAGGGTATTTTTATCAGGTTTTGGGCACAAGGATATGTGAATTCCAGTCGTATCTGAGCAGATAACTTAGAACTATTTTAGGGCATTCCAAGTCACGTGACATGGGACATGGGACAGACACACACAATTAGAATGGCTTATATCTGTATACAGGAATATAGATATACATGTATGTTTTACTCTATACATAGGTATGATTACACAAAGGTGTGCAGATGATTGTCAATCAGATGATATTTTGACTTATACATTTACTTACATTTACCGTTGTAATCACACAATACTATATAGACAGTATTACAAAGTATTATATATATACACTGCTTCCAAATAATTATCTGTACTTCTGATTTTATTGCAATAACATACAAAATGTGTTATTAACCCATGCATACTAGCAGCGGCCAAAAAGCAGCCAGAGAATTTTAATAAAAGCTTGCAGGCAAAACAATTTAATAATAAAAAAATTCTAAATCATTCTATTCATTCTTCAATAGGTCAGGCAAAACCTCAGCATGTATAACAAATTCAAACATATGCAATAACGTTGTATATAAACTTACAATAGTACCTTATACTGATATTTATACTACACAAAAGTTATGATTGTATAAAATGAATGCAACTCTGTGATATGTATTTAAACTGATATCACGTATCCTGATCCTGATACAATAGAGAAAATTAAAAATCAACTTAGACTTGGGATTTCTTTACTAAATCCTCTTTCATAATGGCCCATTTCTTGTCAAAGCTGCATGTTCTTCCTCTTACTCTAGTCGCATACTTTTCATGGCAAAATATGTGTTTTACATTGTATTTCTTTTGAAAAATGGTCGGTTTCTTGACCTTTATTTTGCTATTATAGATGGTCATTTTGGTAGCTAGAATTATGATGTAATAATGATGATTTATGATGCAGGCAAAATTATGAATAGAAAAATATTTCATGAAGAAATGTTAATCAGAACATTGCCAACAGCTCATCTTCACATAGTTTGTTATTGCCAAAAGTATCATGGATCCAAGACGTCAATTTCTGGGGGAACTCTCAAGTTTATTGATTTGACGTCGATTAATAAAATAATGGGATACTTCACTTATTTTCACTCGGTCATGATGTACAGCATTATATGCCAGTATGTGCATTAGAAAAAAGGAACAAAAGAATATGCCATATGCCATATATATGCCAATTGTTAATTCAAACATATACAAGGAGAAAATTTGACAATTTCAAAAGTATGATTTTTCTTATATTTCTGACCATAGGGGATGTTTTATTGAAACGTTAGATATCTCACAGCAATGCTAGAGAACAATATGAAAATGCAAAGGAGGTACAATAAATGTATGACACTGTACCGACACGATAATGACGCAAACATAAAATGAATGTAAGGCAATATCTTGGATATTGGTATTTGATTTGATCCTCCAATATGATCCAAGTACATTTATCAAATTTCAAATATTACGACTCACCCTAATTTAATAAATCTTGTTCCAAATATTCCTGATTAATTAGGATAATGGTATCATCCTTTATCAAATAGTTGCCATACATCTTTTATATCTTGTTTGAAAATAGTCAATGACAACTTCTTGTATAGTGTTTTAATGAAAATAACCTTTTCAGGGTGACACATTAAGTGGAATAAGGTATCTATATGATAGTATAAATATGACGGAATATCGCTTTGAAAGCTTTGAAAAGAAAAATATATAGGGGTTTACTTCTGTATGGAAAGGGTGGTTCCTCTTTATTCTAATATAATGGCTGAGTGACATTTTGCGGAACACTTAAATATATAGGGCGAATGGCATTTCGGTCTAGATATGGAAATCTAAAAGACGATATTAGCTCAAGAACATTTCATCAGTTGATGTTTTTGTAAAGACTTTACCTTTAGGAACAATTTGTTACACAATTACATATTTTCATTATAAAAGTGAACAAGTTTCGTTTTTTGCAGGGTTACTAGGTGGTGGTTCGGCATTAGCGAAGTTTAGTGGCGAATACAAGTGCTATTTGCGCAATGACTGCTCGCATTAGTGGCCGCCCCTCATCACATTATATGTGTTAGCGCTTTACTTGGTGCATTAGCAAATAACTCAGTCCGCCCTTGGCATAATATTGTTCACGACATTTGCCATTAAGGACAAAGGCAGCAGAGGCCCAAGTTGTTTCTCCGCTCCCTGCCTTGGAGGGCAGATGAAAATGCTACTCTAGAGACTTGTCTCTACGATTTGGCCTCTTGATAACAACTATGGCATCTCGGCTTCTTGCAATCTAAACATGACACCTGAGTAGCGCAGGTGTGAAGAGGTAGGGTCTAGGTGAGGGTGCCCGGGGGATGGACGGGGGAGAATGGGAGTAGTGCTGGAGGGTGCTTGGCAATGACATTAGGCTAAATGTGCAGATGGCTCGCGGGACAGACCATTAGCACTCGAACTTTGCCACGCGATTAATGTTCAACGTTTAATTGAAGATGTCAAAGAACTCGACGAGAAGCAGGGGACAGGTGAGTCGAAAGCTGCCACCAGGTGACGCTGCAAAAGGACGTCAGGAGAGCAAGAACACTTACCCTAAACAACCCTGGACGCAATTCTACAATACACTATTTCAAAATATCCATTTGGTGTCTGATCTCCAAATGGTTAATGATGATTTTAGTAAAATAATTCAAATAGTACAAGATGGAAAATATGTGATGACGTCATTGATGACGTCATGTTGCCACCCCTCCTGCTACATCCAATATCTATATTAGCTGATGGGTTGTCGTGACTAAAGGCCATACATTTAATTCTGTGTCTTGATGCTCTTGAGCCAAGCCTAAACAGAATAACTTGATTACATCCTTTATATCACACCTTCAAAACAATGGGATCAACGCTCGTGCCGACATTAGAAGGCCTGTGCTAGCGAAGTTAATAAGATATCATCTTGTACTATAGCCCACGAAAGACAATTAGGAGGTGGTGTTTTGAGAAGGTATTTTTAGTTGCACTAGGGGTGAGGGAGGGGCCACGGCCTGTGCCATGCTACTGTGGCTTGGTGAAGGTGGGCCACGAAGGCGTGTTCAAGTGAAATTACGCGAAAACCTACTGAAGCAATAAAGTAAATACCTTGCACCAATGGCAGGCGAGTCGCCGACTTGACAAAGTTAGCTGCACGGGCGGGTGGTGATTATATACATATCTCTGCCCTGTTACACATACTCTGCTTCACGTACATTTTACAGAATTCCTAGAAAATACGTACTAAAATCACTTCAAATAAGGCAAGATCATCTGATCATTATGCAAGGTATACAATTTAAATTTTTTACTTTAAACAACTCCTCAAGGATTTGACAAAATAAGGACCTTGGACAAAAACATGCAACGTCATGTCCGTAGATTTACGGAATTCCGTTTTAGTCACTTTCTCTGCCATAGTAAGGCTGAATCATGACTAACCAGTTATTAAGGGTGAAAAATAGCGGAGAACCTCGTCTTACCGCAACATCTTCATACATGTTGAGAATTTTCTATGACCGAAGTCGACCGGATATCTGAGGAAGAAAGACTATACCGTACTACTCGACAATACTAGTATATTCTTTTGTTTTAACCCATTCACATCAAGAGATTAGACATGATTTGATATTTATTCATTTTTATAACAAAGCAATAATTTGAAATATATTTGACCGAAAACTCATGTCCTCTTGGGTTCAAAATTCCTTCTCAAACATCTTAAAATTGTTTTACTCTATTCGATGGCATGATCAAAGTAATCAAACCATGTGCACACTACATATTTAAAAGGGCTTTAAACAATCAACGAACGATGTAAAGATATAGCCATACTATGATTGAAAGAGTTATGTTAGTCACCATGGTAACGCCCCTATAAACCACATCAGTGAAAACCATTTCATTCTGATCAGCATGTGACCTATATACATTGGATTAAGCTTAATTTAAGTGAAGTGGAATTTCAGTGGAATTTCTCATTCCTATAAGTAAAGGTTTTGAATTACAAAAATGTGCTGCTTGTGCTTATTATCAAGCAGAATAAATGAATGTGCGATAAAAATCGATATTTAAAGTCATTGCAAAACCTTCTCACATGTCTCGTCGAGTTGTAGCTCTTGTTCCCACTGTGCGATACTTATTGTTCTTTCTATAGAATACCCTAACAGGTTTGATTTGTTATTATCATTTTTAAAATTATGTTATACTAAATAGTTGATAATTTTGGTATTCAAAACTAGCTATCATTTTTATTGTATATTAAGATTTAACCAAGCACAAAGAGAAGTAATGTATACAGCTACATTAACTACAAACACATGTAGCAGAGAGTTATTCGTCAGGACAGTTCCCCAAATTGATTAAGCGAAACTGCATACTCAGACTCAACATGATTCCAGAACATCTTTCTTTGGAAAAGATATAAGTTGATCATATTTAAATGACAATACATTCAGTTCACAACAAAATAAAGATAAGAGCAATGCTTTGTTGTTTTTGAAATATATATATATAATAAAACCATAGATAGTTTCAGTAGGATAAATTACAAATTAGTCATAGTCTTATCTAAAACAGGCACAGCGCCCCCTAGATTTAGTACTGCTTGTTCCCTTTAGATTATGCTCAGCATGACCAAACTGCACTGCCGTACCTGGTGGTACTCTGTAGCTTTACCTACAGTACATGCTGCTGCAGTGGAGGCATGCTGACGGCTAGAGCCAGCTGATGAAAGTCTGCAGGGCCAGGTGTCAAGTGCCACGACACATCAGCAATTATCACCTAATTTAATAATGGCATCAAAGTCATGACCCAGATCTAAATTAAAGATATCAGTGCGGTAATGGCGGGCCAGGCTTTTAATGCTGTCACCTGGGCAAATGTGGCCCCAGCGCAGAGGAGAGATGAGGGATGCTTTTGATCACGAGCAGACAGGTAGGGCTATTAGTGAGGGGAATTAAACAACAAAGCACACCTGGACATACTCTTTGCCTCCTGATTTATCTCAGGCAGGTACTGGCGCGATAAACAAAGGCTAATGAACACCTATCACAGTTAGATGACGAACAACGCCTGTTCCGCCATTTAACTAATGGATAATTCTCAATACCTTAAACATTACTGTCCATTTGAACATCACCATGTGTCCGAATGTTTCATGTAAATTAACTTAATGGCCATCATCAAGGGTCAAACTAGTGTTTACTTTCAAATGCAGGCCAACCTCTGGTAATATGCATTAATGCCTATCTGATATTGCCTACTTAAACAGTCTTACGGACTAATGCAAAACATTATTTGAAATATTCCTCTTATTCACAATTAGTAATTACCCTGGCAAAATCTAGGCAATACAGTTTAAGTATACACTTTTTCCACAGTGTACGTGTTGTCCAACATACAGCCATACAATAAACATCACATTGCATTAGATTGTTATACTTATATGTAGGCGCGCAGGGTCTTTTTGTAATCATTAAGAAGTTGATTTCATCTCTACTTGATTTCATATTATACATTTTAAGCCAGACGTTTCTATTGATTACAATGGAACCTGCTAAATTGAACACCTGTTTACATTGAACACCTGCGTACAATGAACAATTGTTTATGTCCCAGCATACTCCCATTGAAAATCAATGGGAGGCTACCTGGATACATTGAACACCTGTCTACCTTAAACATTGAAAACCGTATTTGTTACCATAGGCCACATTTAACCTGTCCACATTGAACATCCTGCACTGATTGAAACTTTTCATTGTTGATCAAAATGCATTCAGAACTTACTGAATGATAAAAACATGCTCAAAATTGGTTAAACAAAACCTGCATTAATCCCAAATGAACATGTGTATGGTTGATGTGTCAATGCTATCATCGTAATCAGTATTTTCCTCACAAAAGGAACAAATAAATGGATATTATTTACCAGGTCAGCCTGTTTTTCATCCCTAACACCTGGTTTATTTCAATTGCTTGTTTTCATAAGCCAAGCCAACACAAAACCCATACATTAGGTCTTTATGGCAATAAGTTATTGAACCTTTTGTCCCCTAGGTTACCCTGTATCATAACAGCAATTAACAGTTTTCCAGTACTGCCAACTGAAAATGAGGTCACGTATGCAGCAACGTTGGTGTCCCTAATCAGTCCAAAATTTGGAAGCAACCAGTCAACATGAGTAAGTAACTTTGAGAGTTAAATTAAGTGAGATATATAAAATTTAAGTGTTCTAAGTGATATTTTTTAAATGCTGAAGTTTTTAACTATATGATGAAAATGAGATAGAGACATAGTGGATTTTGCAATAAAATGCACATGTTTATCTATTTACTTTTGACTTTGTTTCTATTTCATCCCACCACCAAATACTCAGAACCTGGATAACATTGAACACCTGTCTACATTGAACACATTTTTTATTTTCCGTGAGTATTCAATGTAGACTGGTTCCACTGTATTCCAATATCCTCAAAGCTGCACGTTCATTCCTTTGGCTCAGTTTCATTTCCATCTGAGAACAAGAAAAGAAAGGTATTTACTAGTATCATTATCACTATTATCATTATCATTAATGTTATTATTATTATTATTGTTTTTACTATTATCATTATTATTATCATTATTATTATTATTATTATTATTATTATTATTATCATTATTTCAGAACGAAAACCATGCACTGATGTTATAGTTTGAAAAAAATATATATATCTTATACTATTCTTGGAATAAATAATTTCTGAAGGAATTAGTTGAATGTATTAAACGTTTTCAATATCGTTCACAGTTTATAATCTAAGCTATAGTATCATAAACGATTTCATGTATGTTGCACAGCCTCAACAACATTTATGAGACTATTTCAGATTTTCAAATATACTTTATCTGCTTCAAATCCGCCTGCTTCAAGTACTAATTAGCGTATGGAGGGATCACTTCATGGACCTCAGTAAGCCTCAGGCCGCTTTTTTCTGTTTTATGAAAAATCCCTCGTTAAAAAAAAGAAAAAAGAAAGGAAAGTTGTAAAGTTATTCCTTAAAAGCAATATTTGTGCATGTTTTATAAAAAAAAAAATAGAAAAAATACATACATATAGTTTTCAAGTCGCTCAATAGGGGTCAGGCCAACAATATTTAGTTATCATTTCACTCCCTGGATGTCAGTCAATACCTCTGGCAGGAACTAGATGGCATGGGCTGCGCTGCAAAGGAAGTACTGGTTGCTGCGAGGGTTCCCGCAACCTCCATACTGGGTGTGGTCACCACGGGCCTAGGAGAAGAACTCCCTAGCTGTTTGTGGCTTCCATGTGGGGGGGGGGGGGGGGGGGGGGTCCTTCACCTCCTCCTTCCCCTCGAACTGGTCCAAGAGCTGGTCGACGGAGACCTAGATACTGAGTGGGACGAAGTCCTCTAACTAGGAGGGGGGAGAGGGATGGTGAAGGGGAAGGAGGGAGGGAGAAGTCTAGCTCTGGTTTATTCCTTATAGAAACTGGGCCAATCCTGATGGCGTCTCCTTTGGCTAAGGTCCTCCCCCTACAATACTGACGGCAGGCTAGTGGACTGACCACTGCGGCAGTCGGAAGCCATTCCATATTCTCATGTTTGCCACAGGGGAGTCCTCATCCAGTGCCCTCCGGAATTGCAGGGGTACCATTATCGGCGCCCCCTCCCCGTTTTCTTTCTACTGGTGTGGGCAGATTTAATGCCCTTCCTTGTGCCAGTGCCACCTCGACTTGCAGCCAGCGCAGACCTAGTCGAGGTAATTGCAGCGACTGCACTCTTTGCGGTACCCACGCTCTTTGCAGTGCCCACACTCTTAGAGGAACCCGCGCTCTTTGCAGTACCCACACTCTTTGAGGTAACAATATTCTTTGAGGTGTCTGCGCTTTATGCGGTGCCCGCACTCTTTGAATTGCCTGCACCCTTTGAAGTACTTGCGCTCTTTGAGGTACCTGCACTGTTTGAGGTACCTGCGCTCTTTGAGGTGAGTCCTGTCTTTGCAGTGCCGGTGCTCTTTTAGGTGCCCACGCTCTTTGTGGTGCCCTTGCTCTTTGAGGTACCCGCGCTTTTTGAGGTGACCACAGTTAATGTGGATGCGGTGGAGTGGCCCTTTTTTATTATCAGGATTGCCTTTGAAACATTGGCCTTTTCACTTCCTTTGAAAAACTGTTTTTAGCTCCCTCTTGCATTGATTTTGGGGAAGAATCTTCCTAAACAGACAAAAGTAGCCTAAAGAGGAATGAAAATATGATCATGCTCACTTTTTTCACATTAACAGTAAAGCTAAGGAGTTTGACAGGCCGCATGATACAGGCCCGGTGGGGGCACTTGGGTATTTAGGGGGGCGCATACGTTCGTTATCAAAATTAAAAAATACCCCTAATGCACTGATTTCTGGCCAAAAAAGCACCCTTATTTTAATAAAACGCTGACTTTTTCCACTAAATAAACACCCCTTCTTTTATCAAAACACTGACATTAGATGAACGGGAACACGTATTTTAACTTAAGATTTTATAATCCTCTGCCTGTTTAGCGGCAGCAAGTGGCGGCAGCAAACTCGGGAGCCCAGATACTTCGGGAGTCACTCGGCGGCAGAGCCGCGTATGTTTCATGGATTGTAAGGGGATTTTGACCCCCATACTTCGTACCCGGGTACAAAAAAGTACCCTTCTTTTACAAAATCGCGGACATGCGGAGGTCTTAGAAAAAGACCCCTTCTTCCGCGAAATACGTAACGAAGGTGCGGCCCCCCTCTGTACCTGAGTGACCCCCCCGGGGATACAGGTCCATCTTGAGAAAATGAGACATTTTAGATTCATGGTATCCATAGACAGATCCACACATCCCCCTCTTTTTATAAGGCGAGCAGGGTGCCACACCAGTTTAGGGTTCCCCAGGAGGTGCCAGCTCCTATTAGTCTAAGTAATCATAGTTATAAGGGTAGCACCTTGCTAAAAGTTTTCAATACTGCCATACTGATCTCCTCCTACAAGAAATGGTGTTTAATGCCTTGGAGACAAGTTAAAATATATTTGTTTCATATTTCAATGCTCCTAAGGCATTTGACAATGTTTGGACCAATGGATTATTTTACTAGTTGTCCAATATGGGAATCCAAGGTAAAATTTGGCGACTTATGTACCCCCCTCCCCTAACCAAGGGTTTAGATGTAGTGTACGGAATGAGTGGTATCTAACGATGTGGAATTTCCTAAGGTGAATTCCTCTTTCTTACAAAATATGCTTTTTTTTATCAGAGGTAATGATATTACATATATAAGCTGTGCCGAGAAGATGGCACTGTTTTAATAAAATTTCACTATCATTTATGAAAAAGACAAAATTTTCATCATTTGCTTTTGCAAATCTTGCATTAATTTGATTAAGAATTATACAAATGAATTACTGCATAAATCCCTCTTCTAAGAAACAACTCCCTTATTAATTTACGAACTGAGGATAGACTTTCTTTACAGACTCACGGCAACTACCTGTTTCACCACTTACGGCTGCTAGTTTTAGTTCATTACACAATCAATAGAGGACTCTCTAGACTAGAACTGAGACTTTGCAGAGTTTGCAAAATGTGATGTATAGACTCGATGCATGGAGATGGCTGAGGTTAATCATTCACAAGGTATTTTTCATCTCCTCAACGTCAACAATTTTGATGTCAAGAAAGCGAAGATGAGTACATAAATAACCTATATTTAACTTTATTCCTCATTTCAGATATTTGAAAAGACAAGTATAATGCAGTGCAAATGTACAAATAGTCATTAAAAGGAATATACAGAGAATGTATATGTGTACAGGAAATCTGTCTCTAATTTCTTTTAAAATCTTGAAAAAGCAAATGATGTGAATAAAAATATCTAAGAACTCAAAGTTGGTGAAAATGTATTAATAACTGTCCCAGATAGTCTCAGAATTAAACAAAACTATAACTGTAACCTCCATCAACAATCTGATACCTCTAATCTTGAAAAGTATAAGCCTGCCTGGTTGACAGATTACATTACTTTAAACAAACAAAGATAGAGATAATATTGAAAGTAATATACACTAAAATTTGGTAGAATTACAAGAATTTGTTAAAAAATCTAGAAAATACCAGAACTCCAGCTATAAGTGGCTTCATAGCTGAATTCTTTAAAACAATTTGGGAAATTATTAAGTTCTGGCTGTTGAATTAAATTTGTATTTTGGTGCTTGTAGATTTTGAAAAGGCATTTGATGCGGTTGCTTGAACATTCATGAATGAATCTGAATACGATCAATTTTGACACTAGAATTATACACATCAACCAAACGCCAATGTTCTGAAAATGTTGAGGCATGCAACGTTCCATGATATCATCTGTGTATTATACCAAAATATCAGCACAGCATGGTATAGAAAAGTATACTCATCATACACTTTCATGAAGAACTATTTTACTACAATACTTTATAATATAAATTAGTTAAGATATTTTGGATATCAAATTAGGTTGAATGGCTAAACCGACATACACTGGTGTGTATTAATGATATTTTATTGTCATGAAAAGGGAGGAAGGCTTCTTGGAGCTCTGCTTTTGTTTTACAAATGAAAATAATTATAGCTAACACCGAAAAAAATGTCAAAGATTCTATACAATTCCCTTTACTAACAGATATAAAATGAAAAGATACCATATTTATCTAATTAAACATGCAGTGCGGGTGAAAATTAGGAAAAGATTTGCCAGAAGGGGGAATCGAGAACTTCCGCTAAATCGCACCCCACATATGGTGCCGATCGTGGAAACAATCCATGGTCAATCATAGCTTGGACACTTCACTCTCTTTAGTCTTTTGTGTTATGCCATGTTTAAATGCTTGACCGATTTAGCACCAAGGAATTACTGCTGCACCATCCTCCTCCCTCAGTGATAGGTTAGTCATAATCTCTATAAGCTATCAACCACCTCCATTCTTGAAGTTATTAACTATCAGGTGACGTTAACTTAGATTTCCTTAGATTAGCTTATATTAGATTTTATACATCTTATTATATATTTGTCATCAAAAATATGGCCATTATAGGCGAACAGCACAATAGGTCTCCCTTAACTATTTTTATTTAGGAAGGACAAAAAGATTTCTCATGCCTTCTTCAGTTGAAAGTTGGTATCTTGACATAATTATCATCTATCAGCATATGCCCTATTTTTGCACATCTATCATTAAAGAGCTGATGGAGCTTTAAACACCCCCATGTTAACATGGTGATATCTGTTAGATGGTGAAAGTACGGATCTGCAAAACGTCTGACCACTTTCTGATGTTTTTAAGCCACAAAATAAGTAAATAAATGAAATTTTTGTTTGTTAAAATTAGAGGTTTGGGTATTTAATACTCATTCAGATTCTACTTCACTAAATAGGTCCATCAATATCATGCACTGCTTTCGTTCTCTTGCCTCTTTTGCAAGTTTTGAGATTTTTATCAGTTTCACCTGAAAAATCATTGCTTATCTTTCGAAGTGTCTCCAATACATTCTTTTAGTTTTATCTATCCTTGATGCAGTGTCTTTTTACCAAGGGACATACAAACTTCTTTGCTTTAGTCTTCCAGTTCTGCTCAACCTTAATTTTCAGGCCTATGGCTGCTGCCACACTTAGATCGACCAGCCCCTCCTTCTTACCTTTTTCAGCATTAAATGATCGCCTTGCTTCACAGTTATTGAGGAAAGTAATCTGCTCACATAAGCCCCATGCCAGCATTGATAATACATGACAAATAGCTTAAAGCAATATTAGATTTATCCTTGGATTAAATCATGTCTAAAATTAAAATTACAATTCTACTGCACCTACTTTCCAAATTACACCTTTGCAAGTGTATCATTCAATTGCCAATGACTCAACAGGGCCATGAAAATGTCTTTATATACTGATCTTGGTTTGAAAAGATGGCAGATTTTAAGACATCTCTATTTTAGAAATTTGGTTTTTAGTCAAGTACACAGCGTTGATATTCTGTGTATTCTTGATACTGAATGGTGTAGACAGAATATGTGGATAGAGATAACTCAAGGAATATCAAGGAATAAATATTTATAAGGTTTCAAAAATCCAAAGAAAAAAGAGAATCTATTGAGTTAATGTTGGAGACACGTTTAAAAACAGGTGGATAGAAGAATGCATAAGTATGTCCTTGCTTGCTCTTCATATTTGAATGCTGTATATCGATTTTTTTAAAGTGAAAAATCTTTAAATTTCAGCTTTTGTGTTGATGTCATAAGCCACCCTAAAGCCTGTTGCAGTATGCTCCGTGGATGTGTGAAACCTGTAAATCATGCCATATTGATTTTTCATAATTTGTGGTGAAGAGCAGTTTACACACTCATTTAGCTAATTCATGAGGCATCTGAAGTCAACAAGTCATACCCCTTGCAATTCTCTATGATAGGGCTGGCCTTTGACCAGGCTAGCTGTTTAAGCAGGTGCATTCATAGTACTCAGTGTCTGTTCAGGTCTGGCCTGTGATTTTGCTCTACACCATTTTGAGAGCATTAATATGTTCAATTTACCTTGGAAATAAACTTCTTTGCTCTCCGAATGTACACATATTGAGTAAGTTGACAACATCATTCCACTTAACCTTTAGGATGAAGACCTCACCTACTTAGTAATAGAGTATGAAACACCCGGGGGGGAGGGGGGCACTCAGGTACAGAGGGGGCCGCACCTGCATTACATATTTCGCGGAGGATGGGGTCTTTTTTTAAGACCTCCGCATGTCCACGATTTTGTAAAAGAAGGGTACTTTTTTGCACCCAGGTACGAAGTATGGGGGTCAAAATACCCTTACAATCCACGAAATATTCGCGGCTCTGACGCCGAGTGACTCCCGAAGTGACTGGGCTTCCGAGTTTACTGCCGCCACTTGCTGCTAAAGTATGTGTTCCCGTTCATCCAAAGTCAGTGTTTTGATAAAAGATGGGGTGTTTATTAGTGGAAAAAATCAGCGTTTTATTAAAATAAGGTCGCTTTTTTGGCCAGAAATCAGTGCTTTAGGGTTATTTTAAAATTTTGATAACGAACCTATGCGCCCCCCTAAATACCCAAGTGCCCCCCCCCCCCCCCAGGATGAAACAGTTGGCATATTGCTGTACCTGTTCTAGTGCTCCCATCTATTGGGCAGGTGAAACACTAACATTCAGAGTGCTCCCACATATCGGGTAGGTCAGACTTGAGGGAACTTTTAGTCTAATACCCAATAGATGTCACTGGTTTATTGTAGAGTATTGTAAGACTGTAATTAAGTAGCACATTTCCAGTGCCTGTGTTTCTGATATGAGCATTCTGTTATCCAACTGACTCTGTTAACCCATTCAGGCTTTTAACACTCATCACAACATTTCATGAGAGCGCATATGCCCTTCTGCTGATTTGTTTTTTAGTATCAAATATGGCTTTGGTTTCATAAATTTGTGGATCTGAGAGAGGTATGATACTATTTAACTAATAGGGAGAGAAGATGCTGTGACTTCAGAAAATTGTGGATCTGAGAGAGGCATGTTACTTCAAAACTAGCAGGGAAGAAAGTTGTGATTTCAGAAGCTGAAAACATGGCTACCCCACACATACACCGTTTTATTTCTTTATATCACAGAAGCCTAGAGCCTTCCACTAGAATGAGTAGTCCTCAAAGCGATGAGAAGGCTGTACATCCCGTTTACTCATGCTTTATTCTTGAGGCTGTTCATTTTCCGTCCTTAAACACCTCCATCTAAAATGGAGGCTCAACTCTGGGGGTGATACCAGACCTAAGCCCTCTCATGTATCCTTTGGTTCCCCACAAGCATTCTTAGTGGAAAAAGTATCCTCCTCCACATGTGGATCCTACTGTTCCTTGTGCACTATATATTCCAAGGCAGGGGATCCTCTATGGCAGAGAAAGTAGCGGAAAATGAAATTCCAAATTCAATTGGCATCAGTTTGCCATCATAATATTAGAGAGATGATCACTCTAGGCATTCTTAATGACATTAATAATAGTACCCTAAAATGACTTAATGATAATAAGCTTAACTCTCACCTCTGTAACACCTTTGCCCTTAGGCATGATAGCAGTAGGTCTTCTCACATTGATGTCAGATAGAAAAAGGAAAGTTGCATGCTCCAGTCATGTGACTGGTCAGCAGAAAATCAACCACTGAGATGCCCTGAGAAAGACTAACCAATGAAAATCCTTTTTAGAATACACACACAAACAATTAGTTTATATACTTAGCAATAGGCGGCAGGTCAGTTGACTGCACTTAGGGTGACTCCAAATTGCCAATCCAATAAAGGGTACAATCATCCAAAATAAAAAAAAGCCCAATAATAAAGTTATACCAATAGCACTTTTAGTTTGTCTATCCTTATTGTTAATAGTTATACGTTTAGTCTGGACAGTTTGACAACGTATTCCTTGAATGTTTATTTTCAAGATCCTTTTTGTCTTTTCTTTTCTTATTTTTCGAAGCAACTGTTGATCCTATGATGGTGACTTATAGAGGTATTTTAGAGCCATGATGTATTGATTCTATGTATTATGTGTATGTGGAGTAGCCACATAAACAGCTTTGAAGCATTAAATCTTTTCCTTATCATTTTAGCACACTCCTCGTCAAGCAACAGACAATTCTAGGTGCCCAGCCTTTTGGCTTTGGCATGATTGGCAAGTTTTTATGACATTTGGACATACATAATACACACATGCCGTCTATGTTATAGTTCTTAGTAGCTTGAAGCAGTTCTTGGTTACACATAATATAGTCCAACTTAGCCTTATCATATGAAATTTCCGGCAACCATGTGCATGTGCACCATGGCTTATTTGGATTGTTTACCCGACATGCATCTACCACATTGTGCACATTTGTTCTGTAGCTTTTGATCTTGATATTGTCTTGGCTATAATTCCTGTTACTGTTCCACCCCCCCGCCCCCCCCCCCTCTCCCAATCAAGCACCACGAGTAATATTTTTAAAGGTAGGTACAGTATTCGACAAGGTGACAGTGGCATCTAAAACTTAAAATTCATTTAAATCCATTTAAAAATATTCACCACGTTCAGATATCCATTAAAGTTTGTATAGGCTATAATTGTCAGTTCCCCTTTGAAAATCTAAAATTAAAAAGGCGGGTCACGTGTCATCCCGTCCATATAGGTGGCACTAAATTTGCAAATTTCGCGTCTGAAATTGAAAGTCCACTTAAAAAATACCCACTTTCAGAATTTCATCAAACCGTGCATAGGCAATTATTGTTAAGTCCTGTTTTAAATATCTAAAATATAAACGGGTCATTGCCAGACGTCTGGAAATATTCAAAAGGACCATATAATGTGTTACACCGCACTTGTAGTAGAACCAGCTGAGAGTAGTTTTGTACTGAAGCTGTTACACCGTAGGATTAGCTGTCCAATTGTGACTTCTAAATACAGCGTAGTGCTGAGACGTACGCATTGTATTTATTAGTGTTACCGCTAGTTGAGACAGCCGTATGAGCTACTGCAGTAACTCGAGATAGCCCCAGCTGCGTTGCTTGCTGCTTGTTTTGCTCCTGACACGAGTCTCTGGGTACAGTGGAGCTTAGGATAAGAAACCCTCCCTCCTTTCATCTAACAACAGTACATGTAATGAATTTCTGCGCGGCCACAGCATAGCAAGATATAGATAGGGAGGTGGACAGGTGGAGATATACTGTAGAGGGATAGAAGTGAGAGTAAGCAGTTACACACTGTTTGATCATGAGCATACGTTCACAGATGAGAAGCAAGCTGAGGATTCGGAACAGCCTTGTGAGAGAGGCCTTGGCTGAGTTCCTGGGAACATTCATACTCATAGTAAGTACTCAAGTGTGCGCCAAGTGTTTGTGTGTATGTATATGTATTTCGGAGTTGTGAGATGACCTCCAACACTACAATAATAGTGGTCACTGACGCCTGGGTGCGTTGCGAGATGGATCTCACAATGTTTTAATGAATATCTTTCATGATTTCAGTCTGTTTAGGTTTAGGGTTAGGGTTAGGTTAGGATAATACTAGCTCAAAACAAGCCCAAATAAAAAAGTTGGTTTAAAATGGTGTCTGTGTTTGTAGTATATATATATATATATATATATATATATATATATATATATATATATATATATATATATATATATATATATATATATATATATATATATATATATATATACAATTTATAATTACGTACATACATTTGGCATATCTTCCAATTTAAACGCTCTGAAAAACAGCTCAATTGTCATGAGTGTGCCAGTGACTCTGACATGACAGATGGAGGGTATTTATTTTGGAACGAAGACTTCTTCTGTCTATTTGATTAATGCTACCCCTCACATGACTAAGATCGGAGTCCCTTGAAAAATGTCCTCTACATTTCTGTCACTATTTCTCTCACACACAGCGTGCGCTTTCCCCCAAAATAAAGAACAAGGTTGTCAACATGTTGGCTATAAATAAGTTAAAGCTCTATCTCTGTACCTATCACTTTACCAACTCAATGTGAGGGTAATTAGATAATTAATCGAACACAGACTTTCGTAGCTTATAAAATGTTTCAGTAATCAGCATGGGTAAATATGTTATTGAGACCGCTTGCTAAGGACAATTTAAGTAGGTTAGATTACGTTAGCTGATATGTACATCCAACTGGTCATTTTAGATTAATATTTACCTTACATTGTCGATGGGCAACTTTTTCTAGTTCATTAAGATGGCATTTCGCTTATAAGTAGTATTGCGTTTAAGTGAATACTGAGGCAAGGGCTTCCCCATGACTTGGCAGTGTACGGGACATTCATCGCAGACATCCGTACGAAATGTTTCATGCATAAAAAATTTTTTTTGCCCCAAAATGTTCATGGATGAGAATTCCGTGCATGAAACCTTTTGTACGAGCAAGCCTCGCATCCTATCTAGCCCTTTTGAAGGCCAGAAGTCCGAACTCTACGTAAGGCATTGATACCTAGGTACCTGGCCTACGACTTAGAAAATATGATGATAAACTAAACTTACGATATACGAGGGGCTGCCCCCATGGCCGAGAAGTATTGTGCATTGTGCACCGACCTCTTTCCATGTCTTACCAATGTTGAGGGGTCGGATTCCTCCTGAGGCATGTTTGAAAAGAAAGTTGACAGTTAATGTGATTGATGGGCCAATCCAGGAATGGCTGAAAAAAGGCTATACACACTTCAGTCCATTCCAGCACACAATATAATATGGAATTTGGAATTTTGTTTTTCGTCAATTTGTCTCCCATATGGCGGCTAAGTCATGACTTGCCAGTTATAGCTGGTGGAAAACCTCGGCTTAACCCCAAGTTACTGGCAACTTTCGCACATTTCCCGAGTGTGATTCGAACCCTTACCCTGATGCACAATGGAATGACTATAACTGTTAATAGGTGTCATAATTAATCTCGACTTTGTTGAGTGTGAGAGGTTAAGGCCTATGCGTAGTTGTCTGTCGGTCCATAGATATGTATATATATATATATATATATATATATATATATATATATATATATATATATATATATATATATATATATATATATATATATATATATATATATATATATATACATACATATGCATATATATATGTATATATATATATATATATATATATAAAGAGAGAGAGAGAGAGAGAGAGAGAGAGAGAGAGAGAGAGAGAGAGAGAGAGAGAGAGAGAGATTTCAAATGTTGAATTGGATAATTGGGCAGTAGTTAAAGTATTATATACCAGATCCAAAGCCAAACAAAACGTGCCTTTGCATCTTATACCAATTTACTTTAAGTAGTAAACATGGTCGCATGAAAGAGCTGTTGTGTAATTGATTTTATCGCATCGTGTGCTCTCTTGCACGTTTTGAAACCTACTTCCTCTCCTCTATTATTGGCCAAATTATTCTTCCAATACATTTTGTTACAAACGCTGTGAGCCTGGATGTTGATGTTGGTATTGAAACAAATCCTCCTGCAACAGTTGTTTATCTATGTATGTGTGTATGTATGGTATCAGGGCAATATCCCCCCGGACAATATCCCCCCAGGACAAAACCCCCCCGGACAAAATCCCCCCCTTCCAATATCCCCCCGAACAATATCCCCCCGGATGATATTTCTAGTAAAACTTGTGTTAGTAAGATTTTTTTTTTAATTCCAGTGTTTTGAATTATCCTAAAACATGTGTTAGTAAAAAACTTTTTTTTTTAAATTCCAGTGTTTAAAATTATCCTAAAACATGTGATAATGACATTTCTTTTTGAAAATTGAAAAAAATCCAGTGTTAAAAACATTTATATTTAAAAAAAAATCCAGTGTTTTGAATTATCCTAAAACATGTGATAGTAAAAAATAAAAAATAATAATATGTGTCAGTAAAAAACATTTTTTTAAATTAAAAACTTTTTTTAAAACTTTTTTTTAAAACATTTTTTTTACTAACACATGTTTTAGGATAATTTAAAACACTGGAATTTTTTTCAAAGAAAATTTTTTTTTTACTAACGCATGTTTTAGGATAATTCAAAACACTGGAATTAAAAAAAATAAATTCTAACACAAGTTTTACTAGAGATATCATCTGGGGGGATATTGTCCGGGGGGATATTGGAACAGGGGGAATTTGTCCGGGGGGTTTTGTCCTGGGGGGATATTGTCTGGGGGATATTGTCCGGGGGGATATTGTCCTAGAACCATATGTTTGTATGTATGTATGTATGTATACATTTATGTATGTATGTATGTATGATGATGATGATACTGATGATGGTGATAATGTACATAAAATGGCTGACTTCAAGCTGACTTTTAATCATTATCACTCTAAAGCTTACAAATTTTCCCATTATTTTATTTTCATCATTATTATTATTATTATTATTATTATTATTATTATTATTATTATATTATTATTATTATTATTATTGTTAGTAATTTATACTCAGGAAACCTTTTTAACTAGGTGCAATGGGTAGTCAGTACCTAATGATGGTGACTTTAAGTCAGAACGGTGTTAACACCTAAGCCGTTACTGTTAAGGCCTATAGAAAGTATTTGGGGACCATGCTCTCTTCAAGACCTTTCACCGATCAACACTAACATTTTCTTTTACATTTTGTGTTAACGCATATATTATGGGATAGATGTGTGTTACCACCTAACATTTGCACATCACTTTAAGTAGCGTGTACCACCCCTGGTAACACTAACAGCGATGTTAACATCTGTGTTAACACCGTACTTGAAGTCAGCCATTGAATTTACATCTCAAGCATATCCAGATTACGACGCATATGTGAACATCGTGATAACCATGCAACATTTCAGTATGTGTCTGAAAGTTGTTTTCTATTGGGTTTAAATATTACTCGAGTATGTTTGCATCCATTTAATGGGTTAAGTACAACGTACAAGTACAGACTGACCACACGCATATTACAGATGCATATAGGTTTGACAAGTTGTGCAATGGCGACGTAGATAAATAGTGGACAAATATCATATCACAGGTCAAGTTTTAAACTTGCTTAAGTAAACAACAGATAGATACACTCTAAGGTATAAAGTGCACGATCATCAGATAATACCTTAGGTAAGAGTTACGATCTGCCAAGGTTACCAATTGGTTGCCAGTGTCTCTCTTAAAGAACGAATGTCTCGAGCCCGCTTGACCCCCTTTATTCCTTTTATAAGCAGAAATTGTGCTATGAATTAAGAACCTATAAGATACTCAAATCACAATTTCGACAGGTCGAATAAACTTTACTACCATGACTGGTAAATGTGTACTAGTCTAGTAGGGCCATGACCACAACTGACCTTTACAGGAGTAAATGGGAAGAACTGGGGGCTACTGGAATACACACGTTCTCTGCCCAGTGTCCACAATTGGACCGGGTCTATATAAATGGTAACTGAAAAGGTGAATTTCATTTTATATAACCAGGCATGTACTCTAGAATGGCTAATTATTCCTTGAGTTGTATTTTCCATTTTTTTCCCGAATGCTTTCAAACGGGAATAAACAACACAGGAAAAACAATACAGTACATGTCCGGAATTAACAAACACGGTAAAAGTCCTTCACCTTACCCATTAATATTAGGAGATAATCGCTGTGGATGTTGTTTACCATAAACTATCAAGTATTTTGCAGTAAAATAAACGTGCTGCCTGCTAACTGTGACATTATGTAATAACCACATAAAAAACTGCCTGTGATCTGAACTATTGCGATGTGTTATCAATATGATTACATTATTCTTTTGTTTTGTGGTTTCTGGATTAGTGCCCCTTTAGGAGATAATCGCTGTGGATGTTGTTCACCATACAAGCAATAAAATAAACGTGCTGCCTGCTAACTGTGACAGTATGTTATAAACACATAAAAACTGCCTGTGATTTGAACAATTGCCAAGTGTTGTCAGTATAATTACAATACATTCATTTTGCTTTGTTGTTTCTGGATAACTCGTTCAAGGGATGTCGTTCTGTACCGCTGTTCTGAATTGATTACTATCTATGATGCTCGTATTCTGGCACTTGTATCTACAAAGTGCATTGTAAAGTATTTCGTAGTATGAAGCGTTTAGTTCATAGCTCAGTGTGCAACATAGGTTGCAAAACATTATTTTCTGAGCGGGGCAAGCTGCCCCTAAAGTTGACGTGTCCCGCCGGCAGTTCCACCTGCCCTGGGACTCTATTAAACAAAGGTGAGATTGGACTTTGCCAAAAACATTACTTGCTGAGCGGGGCAAGTCTTGTTCTGCTTGCCCCATTGCCGTTTTCTTGCCCAATTCACTTGCAACAGGGCCAGTGTAATGTTGCACGCTGTAACTGTAAAGATTACAAATACACAAGGCCTCAGTCCTATCTTCAGGTATAATATTAAGCTACTTATTTATCAAAACGTTGAGCTGGGCATCTAATGATAAGGGTTGCCCCTATAGCTGAGTAGTTTGACCATTGACATCAGTAGTTGCACGCTCTCGCCTAACACTGTCAGTGGTCCGGTATCAGGAGAATATCCCCCCGGACAATATCCCCCCGGACAATATCCCCCGGACAATATCCCCCCAGGACAAAATCCCCCCGGACAATATCCCCCCAGACAATATCCCCCCAGACAATATCCCCCCGGATGATATCTCTAGTAAAACATGTTTTAGTTTAATTTTTTTTTTTAATTCCAGTGTTTTAAATTATCCCAAAACATGTGTTGGTAAAATTTTTTTTTTTTTTTTTAATTCCAGTGTTTTAAATTATCCTCAATCGTGTGCCGTTAAAAAAAAAAATCAAAAAAAAAAATTGCAGTGTTTCAAATTATTCTAAAAATTTTTTTCAAAAATTCAAAAAAAAATTAGTATTTTAAATTATCATAAATCATGTGCCGGTAAAAAAAAAAAAAAAAAATTGCAGTGTTTCAAATTATTCTAATTTTTTTTTTCAAAAATTCAATTTTTTTTAGTATTTTAAGTTATGTGCCGGTAAAAAGAAAATTAAATTAAAAAAAAAATTCCACTATCACATGTTTAAGGATGATTTCAAACACTGGAATAAAAAAAATGAATTTTTTTCTTCTTAATTTTTTTTTGAATTTTTGAAAAAAAATTTAGAATAATTTAAAACACTGCAACTTTAAAAAAGATATATATTTTTTTACCGGCACATGATTTAGGATAATTTAAAACACTAATTTTTTTTGAATTTTTGAAAAAGATTTTTAGAATAATTTAAAACACTGCAATTTTTTTTTTGAATTTAATTTTTTTTTACCGGCACATGATTTAGGATAATTTAAAACACTGGAATTTAAAAAAAATAATAATAATTTACCAACACATGTTTTGGGATACTTTAAAACACTGGAATTATTTTTCTTTTTTTACTAAAACATGTTTTACTAGAGATATCATCCGGGGGGATATTGTCCAGGGGGATATTGGAGCGGGGGGATTTTGTCCAGGGGGGATATTTTCCGGGGGGATATTGTCCAGGGGGATATTGTCCCAGAACCTGGTCGTGGGATTGAATCCTCCTCGTAGCAGTTACCATTCACGGTATGGCAATGGGTTTCTTTGGATACTGCAGTTTCCTTCACTATCACAATTACCTAGTCGCGAGTTGGCCTTAATATAGCAAAAAGGAGACGATTTATAAACGAAATTCCAACATGTTTAATCGGTGACTATTCTTAGGTAGTAAATAAAACAACACATTTAAATTCCTTATAAAGTGACTAGGACAAATTGGTCATTGGTCAATTTTATTGGATGAAGTCAATCTTTAAGTTCATCACATAACTATTTTATCCTAAGCAGGATAAGTGGCTGCTGAGAGTAGTAAACAGTGGATGTATTTCTCTGGTGGCTGTGATTGAATCAAAGTGACTACATGTAGGTATACACATTCTGGGGATAGAGATCCTAGTTAGATACTCACACGACAAAATAAGTCTTGTTTACCGGCACGATGCAATGCAACCCTACATCAAATAGAAATCCGACTGAGCTAACATATGAAATCCCTACCATTCGTTAAACCTCTTGTAGAAAATGCGGCTTAACTTTTTCCTGGTCAAATTTCAAACAAAGAGATTAAACGGAAACGACTTCCTGTCTTGATGATTAAGGTGCTTCAGTAGGGGCTTAAAGAGTGTTAACCGACTTCCCTAGAATACAGCCTGTATCAGGCTGTATGCCCATCATATCAGAGGGTCTATATAATTCATAGGTGCAGAGCACGAAGACACCCAACCTGCATGAAAACCATAACATTAAACTGCTGGATAGTGCAAAACAAACGAAAATATTGATCAAAATAAAGGGAAAATTACAACATCCAAACGTTTAGATTTGACGACCAAATTATGCAACAGTAAGGTTTTTGAAATCCAATGTGGGTTTGTTTGTAATCATACCCACAGGCATACCGCAAAATAAACTCATATCATTCTGCCAACTCTATACAGTTCATGCCTGAAGTGACCAAGTGTAGTATAATCACTGATTCGGTCGCCATTTGCATTACCTGCACTGTCGTACGACACGCTACATCACTCCATACTCGAGTAAACGAATGCTTCACTATTCACTATTGTGGTATGCCTGTGCACAGTGATGTAACATACATCATACGTCAATAAAACTGGAATTTCGAGTTGTTGTTTATCTTAAATTTCCAAAACAGCACACGTGTGTATTAGGTTGGTGCTGCCATCTAGTGTTTCCACTGTCAGTCACTTGCGTTCGTTTTATGCAACAGTAAACCAAATGTTGTTTGACTATTAGACTCCAGGTTGTTTGACATTGCGAGTGACCTACTAGTATCTTGGATTAAGAAAAGAATGGATATGTAACGAGAGACCAATTACTATATGCCCTATAGTTACATGCTAGCCTCATGCCAGGACTAGCAGATAAGGCAGCAGCACGAGGTCACGTGGGAACAAGGACCAATCAGGGCTCCCGCATCGATTACATTACAGAGAAACCTTATCTCCACCACCTCCTGGGGGTGCCCAGAGCACCTATTAGCGACTAATAGTTGACACTGGTTGAGGCTAGCATGTTCAGGTTGACCGGCTGGTTTCCATTCCATGTGTTGGTCTTCTAAGCTAGTATTTGCTTAGGATGCGCACACAACGGATCATTTCTCCTGAATCTCTCTTCTCGTATTTGATTTTTAACCACTCCAAATTATTTGATGCAGTAGATTTCAATGTTTAAAAAATTAGAATGATGTTATATGTGACCCAAAATAAACTTAGGTTCGGCCGTACAATAATAGGGCTTGGAAAAGAAATATTATTTCATTTATCTACGGTTCTTATACAGTTGTAATTAATTTCGACCAACAGTTCTCTTTTGAATATTTTTACAATTGCTCTGATCACAAGGTTATAAGCAGGTCAGTGTTCAGGCTCACTGGCATGAATGTGTTGAAAAAACGCGCCCTGGCTTACAAGTGGAATGTCTGCGGTCGAGACGGCTGGACTTCGTCTGCGGCCAATTGAAAAGAGATCGTGGCCCCCCGTGTACTGAAGCACCTTAAGATGTATGCATTGTGTGGAACCAACGTTTACCTGGGGTCTAAAGGCAAGGTACTAGGCATCCATACACACCAATAGTCTCTAAGCTCTGTAGCATAATCAGACAGATCCCTGGGTCTAAAGGCAAGGTACTAGGCATCCATACACACCAATAGTCTCTCAGCTCTGTAGCATAATATTAGACAGATCCCTGGGTCTAAAGGCAAGGTACTAGGCATCCATACACACCAATAGCCTCTAAGCTCTGTAGCATAATAAGACAGATCCCTGGGTCTAAAGGCAAGGTACTAGGCATCCATACACACCAATAGTCTCTCAGCTCTGTAGCATAATAAGACAGATCCCGGGTCTAAAGGCAAGGTACTAGGCATCCATACACACTAATAGTCTCTAAGCTCTGTAGCATAATCAGACAGATCCCGGGTCTAAAGGCAAGGTACTAGGCATCCATACACACTAATAGTCTCTAAGCTCTGTAGCATAATAAGACAGATCCCTGGGTCTAAAGGCAAGGTACTAGGCATCCATACACACCAATAGTCTCTCAGCTCTGTAGCATAATAAGACAGATCCCTGGGTCTAAAGGCAAGGTACTAGGCATCCATACACACCAATAGTCTCTCAGCTCTGTAGCATAATAAGACAGATCCCTGGGTCTAAAGGCAAGGTACTAGGCATCCATACACACCAATAGTCTCTCAGCTCTGTAGCATGATAAGACAGATCCCTGGGTCTAAAGGCAAGGTACTAGGCATCCATACACACTAATAGTCTCTAAGCTCTGTAGCATAATAAGACAGATCCCTGGGTCTAAAGGCAAGGTACTAGGCATCCATACACACCAATAGTCTCTCAGCTCTGTAGCATAATAAGACAGATCCCTGGGTCTAAAGGCAAGGTACTAGGCATCCATACACACCAATAGTCTCTCAGCTCTGTAGCATAATAAGACAGATCCCTGGGTCTAAAGGCAAGGTACTAGGCATCCATACACACCAATAGTCTCTCAGCTCTGTAGCATGATAAGACAGATCCCTGGGTCTAAAGGCAAGGTACTAGGCATCCATACACACCAATAGTCTCTAAGCTCTGTAGCATAATAAGACAGATCCCTGGGTCTAAAGGCAAGGTACTAGGCATCCATACACACCAATAGTCTCTAAGCTCTGTAGCATAATAAGACAGATCCCTGGTTCTAAAGGCAAGGTACTAGGCATCCATACACACCAATAGTCTCTAAGCTCTGTAGCATAATAAGACAGATCCCTGGGTCTAAAGGCAAGGTACTAGGCATCCATACACACCAATAGTCTCTCAGCTCTGTAGCATAATATTAGACAGATCCCTGGGTCTAAAGGCAAGGTACTAGGCATCCATACACACCAATAGTCTCTAAGCTCTGTAGCATAATAAGACAGATCCCTGGTTCTAAAGGCAAGGTACTAGGCATCCATACACACCAATAGTCTCTAAGCTCTGTAGCATAATAAGACAGATCCCTGGGTCTAAAGGCAAGGTACTAGGCATCCATACACACCAATAGTCTCTCAGCTCTGTAGCATAATATTAGACAGATCCCTGGGTCTAAAGGCAAGGTACTAGGCATCCATACACACCAATAGCCTCTCAGCTCTGTAGCATAATATTAGACAGATCCCTGGGTCTAAAGGCAAGGTACTAGGCATCCATACACACCAATAGTCTCTCAGCTCTGTAGCATAATATTAGACAGATCCCTGGGTCTAAAGGCAAGGTACTAGGCATCCATACACACCAATAGCCTCTCAGCTCTGTAGCATAATATTAGACAGATCCCTGGGTCTAAAGGCAAGGTACTAGGCATCCATACACACCAATAGCCTCTAAGCTCTGTAGCATAATATTAGACAGATCCCTGGGTCTAAAGGCAAGGTACTAGGCATCCATACACACCAATAGTCTCTCAGCTCTGTAGCATAATATTAGACAGATCCCTGGGTCTAAAGGCAAGGTACTAGGCATCCATACACACCAATAGCCTCTCAGCTCTGTAGCATAATATTAGACAGATCCCTGGGTCTAAAGGCAAGGTACTAGGCATCCATACACACCAATAGTCTCTAAGCTCTGTAGCATAATAAGACAGATCCCTGGGTCTAAAGGCAAGGTACTAGGCATCCATACACACCAATAGTCTCTAAGCTCTGTAGCATAATAAGACAGATCCCTGGGTCTAAAGGCAAGGTACTAGGCATCCATACACACCAATAGCCTCTAAGCTCTGTAGCATAATATTAGACAGATCCCTGGGTCTAAAGGCAAGGTACTAGGCATCCATACACACCAATAGTCTCTAAGCTCTGTAGCATAATAAGACAGATCCCTGGGTCTAAAGGCAAGGTACTAGGCATCCATACACACCAATAGCCTCTCAGCTCTGTAGCATAATATTAGACAGATCCCTGGGTCTAAAGGCAAGGTACTAGGCATCCATACACACCAATAGTCTCTAAGCTCTGTAGCATAATAAGACAGATCCCTGGGTCTAAAGGCAAGGTACTAGGCATCCATACACACCAATAGCCTCTAAGCCCTGTGGCATAATATTAGACAGATCCCTGGGTCTAAAGGCAAGGTACTAGGCATCCATACACATCAATAGCCTCTCAGCTCTGTAGCATAATATTAGACAGATCCCTGGGTCTAAAGGCAAGGTACTAGGCATCCATACACACCAATAGCCTCTCAGCTCTGTAGCATAATATTAGACGGATCCCTGGGTCTAAAGGCAAGGTACTAGGCATCCATACACACCAATAGTCTCTAAGCTCTGTAGCATAATAAGACAGATCCCTGGGTCTAAAGGCAAGGTACTAGGCATCCATACACACCAATAGCCTCTAAGCTCTGTAGCATAATATTAGACAGATCCCTGGGTCTAAAGGCAAGGTACTAGGCATCCATACACACCAATAGTCTCTAAGCTCTGTAGCATAATAAGACAGATCCCTGGGTCTAAAGGCAAGGTACTAGGCATCCATACACACCAATAGCCTCTAAGCTCTGTAGCATAATATTAGACAGATCCCTGGGTCTAAAGGCAAGGTACTAGGCATCCATACACACCAATAGTCTCTCAGCTCTGTAGCATAATAAGACAGATCCCTGGGTCTAAAGGCAAGGTACTAGGCATCCATACACACCAATAGTCTCTAAGCTCTGTAGCATAATAAGACAGACCCCTGGGTCTAAAAGCAAGGTACTAGGCATCCATACACACCAATAGCCTCTCAGCTCTGTAGCATAATATTAGACAGATCCCTGGGTCTAAAGGCAAGGTACTAGGCATCCATACACACCAATAGCCTCTAAGCTCTGTAGCATAATATTAGACAGATCCCTGGGTCTAAAGGCAAGGTACTAGGCATCCATACACACCAATAGCCTCTCAGCTCTGTAGCATAATAAGACAGATCCCTGGGTCTAAAGGCAAGGTACTAGGCATCCATACACACCAATAGCCTCTCAGCTCTGTAGCATAATATTAGACAGATCCCTGGGTCTAAAGGCAAGCTACTAGGCACCATACACACCAATAGCCTCTCAGCTCTGTAGCATAATATTAGACAGATCCCTGGGTCTAAAGGCAAGGTACTAGGCATCCATACACACCAATAGCCTCTCAGCTCTGTAGCATAATATTAGACAGATCCCTGGGTCTAAAGGCAAGGTACTAGGCATCCATACACACCAATAGCCTCTAAGCTCTATAGCATAATAAGACAGATCCCTGGGTCTAAAGGCAAGGTACTAGGCATCCATACACACCAATAGTCTCTCAGCTCTGTAGCATAATAAGACAGATCCCTGGGTCTAAAGGCAAGGTACTAGGCATCCATACACACCAATAGTCTCTCAGCTCTGTAGCATAATAAGACAGATCCCTGGGTCTAAAGGCAAGGTACTAGGCATCCATACACACCAATAGCCTCTAAGCTCTGTAGCATAATATTAGACAGATCCCTGGGTCTAAAGGCAAGGTACTAGGCATCCATACACACCAATAGCCTCTCAGCTCTGTAGCATAATATTAGACAGATCCCTGGGTCTAAAGGCAAGGTACTAGGCATCCATACACACCAATAGTCTCTAAGCTCTGTAGCATAATATTAGACAGATCCCTGGGTCTAAAGGCAAGGTACTAGGCATCCATACACACCAATAGTCTCTAAGCTCTGTAGCATAATAAGACAGATCCCTGGGTCTAAAGGCAAGGTACTAGGCACCATACACACCAATAGTCTCTCGGCTCTGTAGCATAATAAGACAGATCCCTGGGTCTAAAGGCAAGGTACTAGGCATCCATACACACCAATAGTCTCTCAGCTCTGTAGCATAATAAGACAGATCCCTGGGTCTAAAGGCAAGGTACTAGGCATCCATACACACCAATAGTCTCTCAGCTCTGTAGCATGATAAGACAGATCCCTGGGTCTAAAGGCAAGGTACTAGGCATCCATACACACCAATAGTCTCTAAGCTCTGTAGCATAATAAGACAGATCCCTGGGTCTAAAGGCAAGGTACTAGGCATCCATACACACCAATAGTCTCTAAGCTCTGTAGCATAATAAGACAGATCCCTGGTTCTAAAGGCAAGGTACTAGGCATCCATACACACCAATAGTCTCTAAGCTCTGTAGCATAATAAGACAGATCCCTGGGTCTAAAGGCAAGGTACTAGGCATCCATACACACCAATAGTCTCTCAGCTCTGTAGCATAATATTAGACAGATCCCTGGGTCTAAAGGCAAGGTACTAGGCATCCATACACACCAATAGTCTCTAAGCTCTGTAGCATAATAAGACAGATCCCTGGTTCTAAAGGCAAGGTACTAGGCATCCATACACACCAATAGTCTCTAAGCTCTGTAGCATAATAAGACAGATCCCTGGGTCTAAAGGCAAGGTACTAGGCATCCATACACACCAATAGTCTCTCAGCTCTGTAGCATAATATTAGACAGATCCCTGGGTCTAAAGGCAAGGTACTAGGCATCCATACACACCAATAGCCTCTAAGCTCTATAGCATAATAAGACAGATCCCTGGGTCTAAAGGCAAGGTACTAGGCATCCATACACACCAATAGTCTCTCAGCTCTGTAGCATAATATTAGACAGATCCCTGGGTCTAAAGGCAAGGTACTAGGCATCCATACACACCAATAGTCTCTCAGCTCTGTAGCATAATATTAGACAGATCCCTGGGTCTAAAGGCAAGGTACTAGGCATCCATACACACCAATAGCCTCTCAGCTCTGTAGCATAATATTAGACAGATCCCTGGGTCTAAAGGCAAGGTACTAGGCATCCATACACACCAATAGTCTCTAAGCTCTGTAGCATAATAAGACAGATCCCTGGGTCTAAAGGCAAGGTACTAGGCATCCATACACACCAATAGTCTCTAAGCTCTGTAGCATAATAAGACAGATCCCTGGGTCTAAAGGCAAGGTACTAGGCATCCATACACACCAATAGCCTCTAAGCTCTGTAGCATAATATTAGACAGATCCCTGGGTCTAAAGGCAAGGTACTAGGCATCCATACACACCAATAGCCTCTCAGCTCTGTAGCATAATATTAGACAGATCCCTGGGTCTAAAGGCAAGGTACTAGGCATCCATACACACCAATAGTCTCTAAGCTCTGTAGCATAATAAGACAGATCCCTGGGTCTAAAGGCAAGGTACTAGGCATCCATACACACCAATAGCCTCTAAGCCCTGTGGCATAATATTAGACAGATCCCTGGGTCTAAAGGCAAGGTACTAGGCATCCATACACATCAATAGCCTCTCAGCTCTGTAGCATAATATTAGACAGATCCCTGGGTCTAAAGGCAAGGTACTAGGCATCCATACACACCAATAGCCTCTCAGCTCTGTAGCATAATATTAGACGGATCCCTGGGTCTAAAGGCAAGGTACTAGGCATCCATACACACCAATAGTCTCTAAGCTCTGTAGCATAATAAGACAGATCCCTGGGTCTAAAGGCAAGGTACTAGGCATCCATACACACCAATAGCCTCTAAGCTCTGTAGCATAATATTAGACAGATCCCTGGGTCTAAAGGCAAGGTACTAGGCATCCATACACACCAATAGCCTCTAAGCTCTGTAGCATAATATTAGACAGATCCCTGGGTCTAAAGGCAAGGTACTAGGCATCCATACACACCAATAGCCTCTAAGCTCTGTAGCATAATATTAGACAGATCCCTGGGTCTAAAGGCAAGGTACTAGGCATCCATACACACCAATAGTCTCTAAGCTCTGTAGCATAATAAGACAGATCCCTGGGTCTAAAGGCAAGGTACTAGGCATCCATACACACCAATAGTCTCTCAGCTCTGTAGCATAATAAGACAGATCCCTGGGTCTAAAGGCAAGGTACTAGGCATCCATACACACCAATAGTCTCTAAGCTCTGTAGCATAATAAGACAGACCCCTGGGTCTAAAAGCAAGGTACTAGGCATCCATACACACCAATAGCCTCTCAGCTCTGTAGCATAATATTAGACAGATCCCTGGGTCTAAAGGCAAGGTACTAGGCATCCATACACACCAATAGCCTCTAAGCTCTGTAGCATAATATTAGACAGATCCCTGGGTCTAAAGGCAAGGTACTAGGCATCCATACACACCAATAGCCTCTCAGCTCTGTAGCATAATAAGACAGATCCCTGGGTCTAAAGGCAAGGTACTAGGCATCCATACACACCAATAGCCTCTCAGCTCTGTAGCATAATATTAGACAGATCCCTGGGTCTAAAGGCAAGCTACTAGGCACCATACACACCAATAGCCTCTCAGCTCTGTAGCATAATATTAGACAGATCCCTGGGTCTAAAGGCAAGGTACTAGGCATCCATACACACCAATAGCCTCTCAGCTCTGTAGCATAATATTAGACAGATCCCTGGGTCTAAAGGCAAGGTACTAGGCATCCATACACACCAATAGCCTCTAAGCTCTATAGCATAATAAGACAGATCCCTGGGTCTAAAGGCAAGGTACTAGGCATCCATACACACCAATAGTCTCTCAGCTCTGTAGCATAATAAGACAGATCCCTGGGTCTAAAGGCAAGGTACTAGGCATCCATACACACCAATAGTCTCTCAGCTCTGTAGCATAATAAGACAGATCCCTGGGTCTAAAGGCAAGGTACTAGGCATCCATACACACCAATAGCCTCTAAGCTCTGTAGCATAATATTAGACAGATCCCTGGGTCTAAAGGCAAGGTACTAGGCATCCATACACACCAATAGCCTCTAAGCTCTGTAGCATAATATTAGACAGATCCCTGGGTCTAAAGGCAAGGTACTAGGCATCCATACACACCAATAGCCTCTAAGCTCTGTAGCATAATATTAGACAGATCCCTGGGTCTAAAGGCAAGGTACTAGGCATCCATACACACCAATAGCCTCTCAGCTCTGTAGCATAATATTAGACAGATCCCTGGGTCTAAAGGCAAGGTACTAGGCATCCATACACACCAATAGCCTCTAAGCTCTATAGCATAATAAGACAGATCCCTGGGTCTAAAGGCAAGGTACTAGGCATCCATACACACCAATAGTCTCTCAGCTCTGTAGCATAATAAGACAGATCCCTGGGTCTAAAGGCAAGGTACTAGGCATCCATACACACCAATAGCCTCTAAGCTCTGTAGCATAATATTAGACAGATCCCTGGGTCTAAAGGCAAGGTACTAGGCATCCATACACACCAATAGCCTCTAAGCTCTATAGCATAATAAGACAGATCCCTGGGTCTAAAGGCAAGGTACTAGGCATCCATACACACCAATAGCCTCTCAGCTCTGTAGCATAATAAGACAGATCCCTGGGTCTAAAGGCAAGGTACTAGGCATCCATACACACCAATAGTCTCTCAGCTCTGTAGCATAATAAGACAGATCCCTGGGTCTAAAGGCAAGGTACTAGGCATCCATACACACCAATAGCCTCTAAGCTCTGTAGCATAATATTAGACAGATCCCTGGGTCTAAAGGCAAGGTACTAGGCATCCATACACACCAATAGCCTCTAAGCTCTGTAGCATAATATTAGACAGATCCCAGTGTCTAAAGGCAAGGTACTAGGCATCCATACACACCAATAGTCTCTAAGCTCTGTAGCATAATAAGACAGATCCCTGGATCTAAAGGCAAGGTACTAGGCATCCATACACACCAATAGTCTCTCAGCTCTGTAGCATAATATTAGACAGATCCCTGGGTCTAAAGGCAAGGTACTAGGCATCCATACACACCAATAGCCTCTCAGCTCTGTAGCATAATATTAGACAGATCCCGGGTCTAAAGGCAAGGTACTAGGCATCCATACACACCAATAGCCTCTCAGCTCTGTAGCATAATATTAGACAGATCCCTGGGTCTAAAGGCAAGGTACTAGGCATCCATACACACCAATAGCCTCTAAGCTCTGTAGCATAATAAGACAGATCCCTGGGTCTAAAGGCAAGGTACTAGGCATCCATACACACCAATAGCCTCTCAGCTCTGTAGCATAATATTAGACAGATCCCTGGGTCTAAAGGCAAGGTACTAGGCATCCATACACACCAATAGTCTCTCAGCTCTGTAGCATAATAAGACAGATCCCTGGGTCTAAAGGCAAGGTACTAGGCATCCATACACACCAATAGTCTCTAAGCTCTGTAGCATAATATTAGACAGATCCCTGGGTCTAAAGGCAAGGTACTAGGCATCCATACACACCAATAGCCTCTCAGCTCTGTAGCATAATATTAGACAGATCCCTGGGTCTAAAGGCAAGGTACTAGGCATCCATACACACCAATAGCCTCTCAGCTCTGTAGCATAATATTAGACAGATCCCTGGGTCTAAAGGCAAGGTACTAGGCATCCATACACACCAATAGCCTCTAAGCTCTGTAGCATAATATTAGACAGATCCCTGGGTCTAAAGGCAAGGTACTAGGCATCCATACACACCAAAAGCCTCTAAGCTCTATAGCATAATAAGACAGATCCCTGGGTCTAAAGGCAAGGTACTAGGCATCCATACACACCAATGGCCTCTCAGCTCTGTAGCATAATAAGACAGATCCCTGGGTCTAAAGGCAAGGTACTAGGCATCCATACACACCAATAGTCTCTAAGCTCTGTAGCATAATAAGACAGATCCCTGGGTCTAAAGGCAAGGTACTAGGCATCCATACACACCAATAGCCTCTAAGCTCTGTAGCATAATATTAGACAGATCCCTGGGTCTAAAGGCAAGGTACTAGGCATCCATACACACCAATAGTCTCTAAGCTCTGTAGCATAATAAGACAGATCCCTGGGTCTAAAGGCAAGGTACTAGGCATCCATACACACCAATAGTCTCTAAGCTCTGTAGCATAATATTAGACAGATCCCTGGGTCTAAAGGCAAGGTACTAGGCATCCATACACACCAATAGCCTCTAAGCTCTATAGCATAATAAGACAGATCCCTGGGTCTAAAGGCAAGGTACTAGGCATCCATACACACCAATAGTCTCTCAGCTCTGTAGCATAATATTAGACAGATCCCTGGGTCTAAAGGCAAGGTACTAGGCATCCATACACACCAATAGCCTCTCAGCTCTGTAGCATAATAAGACAGATCCCTGGGTCTAAAGGCAAGGTACTAGGCATCCATACACACCAATAGCCTCTCAGCTCTGTAGCATAATATTAGACAGATCCCTGGGTCTAAAGGCAAGGTACTAGGCATCCATACACACCAATAGCCTCTAAGCTCTGTAGCATAATATTAGACAGATCCCTGGGTCTAAAGGCAAGGTACTAGGCATCCATACACACCAATAGCCTCTCAGCTCTGTAGCATAATATTAGACAGATCCCTGGGTCTAAAGGCAAGGTACTAGGCATCCATACACACCAATAGCCTCTCAGCTCTGTAGCATAATATTAGACAGATCCCTTCATAAATCACCATCCCTTTGAAAAGACAATTATGAATTTCAGCTAAACTGTCATTTCAGGTTGAAAGGATGAAAGGAACAGATAATTTCCATCAATCTAAGTTTGAATTAGATCCCTTTCTGTAAATGATTATTTCGTTATATCTCACGCCTAAGTGATTGTTTTCGTAATGGACTTTGAACCGAGATAGGAATGAATGATACTAATTAGGCCATTCAGTGCCATAAAATTATTTTTCCATAAAGTGGTCCCTTGCCATTTTTGAAGGACAATGACAAACCATGTGAAAGAAGAAAAAGATGAAGAGAAAGATCAGAACCTTCAGATCCAAAGAGGACCAAGGGATCTTTTAGATGCATGGTATCCATAAACAGATCTACGCGACCCCATTATTCTATAAGGCGAGCAGGGTGCCACGCCAGCTTAAGATTCCCCGGGAGGTGCCGGCTCCTGTTGCACACCATTGAGCAAGCCAAGAGGGGTGAACTGAAATAGGAACCATTAAAATGAACAGCTTCTCAAGGGCAATACTTCTAATTAGGTTCTGTGGATTTCCCAGTTGTTTCGAACTTTGCGTAAAAGGTTACTGTAATGTCTTTTCCTTCTTAAGAAAAGTACCGTGATTTACGAGACTAAATGGCATTGTTGGAAGATATGACCAAAGGCAAGTTTTAGTTTATCCATTGCCATAAGGGTTGCCTCAAAAACGCCCGAGTGTTCATAATCGGCATATAAGCAATTGGATTAGATCGGTTAGAAACTACTCATTATCGTCACACTTTCTTCCATATGTAGGTGAAAGCGTGACTGAATTACTGAATGTGGTACTATGTTATGACCATGAAACGTAGTTTCCTTTTTGTGATTTTAAATATGCTTCCACTGAGCTTAGTAATTGATGTCACAGACATGGTGATTGCAACATACGCAATATAATTCGGATCATCGGCGAAAACCCTGTGATACTTCTACTGATTATTTTGAGGAACACTATGAAGACAGGTGGAGTATGTCAAATGTCTCTGATGAAAGATCTAGTAAATGCAGGGTTATGTCAAAACTGATAGCAGGTTACAGCCTGCTTAACCCTTTCGCTGCTGGTTGCTAATTTGGTCAACATGAAATGATGGCAAAAAGCTGGGGATTTTTTAAAACTTTTTTTGTGCATTGAATGAAAGTAACCTCAGCAGCGGAAGGATTGAAGCTGATGATCATTAGGCTGGTTGAAAGGTAAACCAGGAGCACTACGATTCTGTACTCCTCCTGATCTAGGTATATTGAAGATGGTAAACACTTAGTTATGTAGCGCACACATCCACGCTAGATTAAGATATAAAATATCTGGTACTATTTGGAAAAGGAACTGAGACACTTGAGGATACTGATAAAGTGTATGAAATGATCATGGGATGTTGTCCCTCAAGTTTTGATGGTATATCCGAAATTTGGAGCTGCACCTACGATTCCTCGAATAAACTGTACTGGACAACTTTAAACAGACGTAATTGTATAAATTAGGAGCACGTACTAGCCTATGAATAAGAAGGTTTATGTTGGGTTATGATTAGGTATTTGCTTATTAAGTGAATATCAGCCTCGTTCTGGGTAGTGCTAGTCTAAGAATCCTTTGCTTTATGAGTGGCTTACTCTTGTTTGACTGCCTTAAATTTGCTAGTCTAGACTGGCACGAAAAAAAAAATTATGTTTCCTGAAATTTCTATTTCAAATTATCTTGTAAGTTCCTTTATCGAACACTTTACCCATTATATCCTTCGGTCAATTCTCACAGAGTGTAAGCATGTTTTTTTTTAAACATTGGTCCTGCAAACTTCTTATAGGTTCTAGAAATTGTATTGAGTTTTAACACTATGTGTATATAAATTAAATGCCGTTCTGTGTTTAATTGCTAATGTCGTTATCTAATGTGTAGTCTATTTTTGTTTTTGTGTATAGTCGTTTCATGTTTTCTTTTTTGATTTAATATGCATTTAGCGTATTACTATGATTTTGTACTATTACCACGAACAGTCAATTAACATACAACTACAAAACCTTGTTAAACCTCAGGGACCGATATTATAAAGGAAGGTTAAATATACCAAGGAATAGCAGGCCAGCAGGTTTTTTCACCCACTGGTGAAGGTTACAGGAAAATGGGTTGCATGAAAGGTAGGGGAACAATACCTACATGTAGGGCAACTACTCCACGCTACTCCACGACTGGTTTGGCAGGGTGCTGTGAGGCGGGCCGCTTATTTTTAGCCACATGGAAGGCCTCATTTTATCTAGCCTAGCCTAGCTACTAGGCTATTTTACTTTATCATATAGATATCAATGCTCACACCTACATTGCACCTGTAGCCTACTGTTGGCCATATATCAAATTAAAACAAGTTATGATATCCGGATATGGCCCCTGGTGGTAAACGGTGGAACTAACAACCATTACTTCTCTATCAACCTGCCCTGCAGTTTCGAAATCTGATCTACTTATGGTAACTTCACGATAAAAAAAATAAATAATGATGTTGGTTTGGGAGAGAAAATATAAATGTTCCCGACCATGCTAGAGGGAGGGTAATTAAAACTTTATTTATCCTCCCTCTACAGGTAAATATATTTCAAGCAATGGCTGGTTGCTTGGCTCATTTTTCTTGCAAAGGAAACCTAGTAATTTGCGAGAGTCCGATAAAGACCACGTGTGTGTCCTTTCACATGTCATAGAATATCATTTTCCAAAAAATAAAACGACCCTATCAATAACGGAAACACATTTATTTATATGTATATATATTAGTATCTAACATCTACATGTATCTACCTGTCTGTCTGTATTTCTATCTACCTATCTGTAAGTTAATATGCACACACATTCATACATACATACGTACATACATACAAACACACACACACATATATATATATATATATATATATATATATATATATATATATATATATACATATATATATAATATATATATATATATATATATATATATATATATATATATATATATATATATATATATATATATATATATATATAAACATACATGCACATTAATCGGTTCCCTTTGCCAGTAAAATGAGCCAAGCAACCAATCATTGCTTGAAATATACTTACCTTCCGTCTGTAGAGGGAGGATAAATTAATTTTCCCTCCTCCCTCTAGAGTGGTCAGGAAAAAATAAAGTTTAAATTTGAATAGCAAAGGCAGCCATCACCTACATGTACTTAGATCTCTATATAGTCTTCATTTTGGGAAACAAATGGATACGAATATTGATTATTTATAAATGAACACATTCAGGCATAATATTACAATAAGAGGGTACCTCTATTACATCATATTCTGAGCTACACATATATACTTAACGAGATATCATTTATTGATAACGAACATGCCCCTTGTTATCAAAGATTCTGAGGACCAGTTTGGTATGCACCGAAAAAAAGGTTTTGATAGAAAAATAAAACATTCCTATGATTTAAGTATCAATAATTGTATTTTATCTCTCATATATGGAGGTTGCAACGGCTGTTTCATGGTGAGCGAGACGCTAAACTACCAACTAAACCTACCCCTTGGTAGGTTTAGCGAAAGCGGCTGATTTGGGCGCATTTACCCCACCGTTTAGGCTAACCCACCTTCTTGCACTCAGTCCTCTATACCTAGGGTAACGCTCATCCACTGTTTTGCTTGCACTGCCGTTATGCACCTCAACAGTGGGTTAAATGGAAGTTATTCCGTGGGTTAGCTTAAACCACTGCTAAACCACCTTTATAATATCGGGCCCAGACGACGTTTAAAGCTGACAGGACGATTATAGAATTCCATACTCCGCGAATTTGGCGAAAATGACTTGCTCTTGACATTCGTAAATATTTAATGCCAGCTAAAATTAGATACGTGTATCCTAAGATGCACACAGGTTATAACACTATGGGTCTCGCTCATCATAAGCTTGACTAGCCTACGGATGGTGCACTACATCCATAGCACTGCATGGAGGACCTCGCGGACATGTACATGTACATGTGCGTGCTTCCAATTACAGTACATCACTTATGGCACCCTGTCATTTCAAAGGACTGCCATGACGACCTTACGTCAATAGCCAAGGAAGAGGATGGCACTTGTTTGCCCCTGATCAGACAAAAGATTCATCTTCGCAAGTGGGTGTTATTTGAGAGCACGGTTATCACGTCTTAATTGCACCCATCGACAGATCACGCGGAGGGCAAAAACAATGGTTTTGGCAGCACCGGATGGTGTATGCGTTTGTGAGGATATATATATATATATATATATATATATATATATATATATATATATATATATATATATATATATATATATATATATATATATATATATATATATAGAGAGAGAGAGAGAGAGAGAGAGAGAGAGAGAGAGAGAGAGAGAGAGAGAGAGAGAGAGAGAGAGAGAGAGAGACAGAGCGAGGGTCCAGGTTAACTCGGAAAAGGCGCGTCCTTAACGGAACTTAATAATGCTATATGATTCATATATCATTGTCAAGATATAAGTAGGGAAAAGGAAAGTTAGGCTACTGAGGAATTTGAAGACTATAATAAATAATGCCTGTGTCAACATTGACATTTGAAGAGAGGCGTTCAAGTGTTTGCATACACACAGGCATACCGCTTATCGATTCGTGTCATAAGCGATGTCAATATGGGTGATATGTAAGACATAACAAGTCTATGCCAGCCCATTCTGGAGTGATAGATATATAAGAATGTAAAGCAATATAAAACTAATCTGCACAAGGCAGTGAGGTGTGTTGCCTTATTGAACCTATTTTTTGCATCTAGAGTGTGCACATACCCTGCCCACACACACACACAGGGGTATATATGAATATACATATATATATATATGAATATATATATATATATATATATATATATATATATATATATATATATATATATATATATATATATATATATATATATAAATATATATATATATATATATATATATATATATATATATATATATATATATATATATATATATATATATATATATATATATATATATATATATATATATATATTTATATATCAATGTGCAAGCTCGTGGTATGACAGCGACCATTTGTGGGTGATAACCTGCCTTACGTTCTTCAGGGTTTTGGGACGTATTTCAGGCACAATATATATATTTTTAGATGGAGGGCACTTTACCCTACAGACCCTTTTTTATATCGACAGTGCCATTGTGCTGGACGCAAGGTTTTACCATTGGCATTGCACGGATTTAAAAAGTATTTTATTTGGACTCGACTTGGCCTCGCAACAGGAATAATTGCTTCATGCGTGGAATAAATTTCAAAGCTAGTGCATATTTACTTTCTACTATCTGGTCAAAGGCTAAATTTCACGCGCGTGTTTTGAATAATCATCTGCCACCATTGCCGAGCGGACTCCCGCACGTCGCATTTCGTAAAGGCGTGCACCGTCTCTGGATGAAGTCCGGGCATACAGGTTTCAACTAAAGTAATCTAGATCTGGTTACTAGTTGTAGACAAGTGTCATGTATGCATATATATTCTAAAATACTAGTACATAGGGGATCCATCGTGGCCTAGTGGTTACGACACCTGGCTCCCAAGCGTGAGTTCGCAGGTTCTAGTCACCGCTGGGTCCCCATAATAGCGGGTTGGCCTGGTCGCTTTGTAAATGTGCGGCGTTGCTGAGGCCTGTCTGTGGTCCTTCTGCAACTGGAAGACCCATTGGAACTATTCGTAAAGAGAAGGGAATTTACATACATACATATATACAAACATACATACTTACAAACATACATGCATGCATGCATGTATGCATGTATATATATATATATATATATATATATATATATATATATATATATATATACAGGCGAACTTGGATATGACGGACTCAATGGGACCAGGAAAATTGGTCCGTCATATGCAAAATCCGTCATATACATATGACAAATACTTGATATGCATCGGACTGGGACCAAGCATATTGTCCGTCATATGCAAAAATCCGTCGTACAGTTGTCCGTCATATCCAAGTTCACCTGTATATATATATATATATATATATATATATATATATATATATATATATATATATATATATATATATATATATATATATATATATATATATATATATATATATATATATATATATATATATATATATATATATATATATCCATATGTATGTATGTGTGTGGGTGTTTTTATAGGAGCATAATGTTTTTGCAATGAAGCTCTGGTTGAGTAGAGAGATAATAAATAACGCTGCTGTCTCAAAAAGTGTGCCATCGGGTCATGCATCACTGTCGACCACTTGTTTGAGGAGGGAAAGTTATTTACTTGTAGCTGACAGAATTGAAAAGTTCTTTTAAAGTAATAGCTCTGTAAATATTGACATACTACAGTGCGCCATACACACAGGACCTGCATTGTGGTTTAACAATATTCATGTCATACCCGAAGTGGATATGGGTTACGTATTCATTCCACGTTGACACATTTGAATTAGCCTTTTATTCAGACTGCGTTTTGATGAAACCAATGTACATTACTCCGCAGCCGTTTTTATGTGTATGATTTAATAAAAGAAAAAAGCAATTTTGGTACGTGGTCATAATTGGTATATCTATCAAAATCATCGTGAAACCGTATGTCAATATCACTCTCAATACTCAATGTAATAGCAAAACAGGGTTGAAATGGCTTTAACTGGTTGTATTATTGATAAAGCATGCCCTTATCCCTTTGATTACTGATATGCCTTAGGTGACCTTAGACAGATTAACTGCAGAGTAATCTAGTGTTCCCCCGCGTTAATCACGAGTATTCTTGTTTGAGGTTGGTGGCCGAAGCCCTGAATTTCACTCATGATTGGGTCTTTCTCGTTAGTGGTCAAAACTACTGTATGTACAATATTCAAGCTTATGCTCAGATTCAACTTGATATTGTATCCCAGTTGACTGCCTTTCATCAGTCACAGGCCTCGGAAAGTGTAGGTCATGTAGCATAAACAACACTTTTAGAGTATTTGCCCCTCTAACCTGTCTAAACCACAAAGGTGTTACCCAAAGGTAATGAACAAGAATGCAAGAGCAAGCTTTCCTTGCCCTATGATTGGTGCATTAGAGAACCAGCTACTGTTCAAGCTCACCCATATGATGCTGTGGTGTATGTGATACCCTTGGGTTACTCGGTTTTGCACTTAGCACTACGAGTGTCTCTAATATGTGTGCGTATGGTGAAAAGTCGATCACTAACGAGGGTCGAACAGTTCCATTATTCAAACGATACTCCTCCTCCTCCTCCTCCTACTACTACTATTATTATCATCATTAAGATTATTATTATTATTATTATCATTACTACTACTACTACTACTACTACTACTAGAAGATCAAAATCATGTCACGACCTACTAATAATCAAAATGCTTTTATGTTACAGCTCATCGGAAATGGGTCGGTTGCCCAAAGCGTCCTTAGCAGTGGAACGAAAGGCAAGTTTCTCTCCATCAACTGGGGATGGGGGATAGCTGTATGCATGGGAGTGTTTATGGCTGGGAACGTATCAGGTGAGTTGTATTTTGATTGCGATTTGCAAATTTACATACTTTCTATCTGTTTTCTGTAAGAAAGGCACGTCTTTCATGTTTACTTCAAACACATATATATATATATATATATATATATATATATATATATATATATATATATATATATATATATATATATATATATACATATATATATATATATATATATATATATATATTTATATATATATATATATATATATATATATATATATATATATATATATATATATATATATACATATATATATATATGAAATGAAGGCGTTGAATGTTTTGTGCATACGAAAAAGTGCATTATGGTATCGCTGTGTTTTTGGAGCTACGTCGACCTAGAATACATATCAAGATTCAAAATGCATTGCATGAATATACCACTTACGCAGTACATTTCATATATTTGCACAATATTCGGAAGATAATATATAGGATCGCTTGATTATCTTTTTACAAATTAGGTCTATGACCTGTGCCTTGGACTACCATATCCTTCTCCTCAACTTTGATTTCTGCTATCACTTTTACTACTACTACTACTACTACTACTACTACTACTACTACTACTACTACTACTACTTCTTCTTCTACTACTACTACTACTACTACTACTACTACTACTACTACTACTACTACTTCTCCTTTTTCTTCTACTACTACTACTACTACTACTACTACTACTACTACTACTACTACTACTACTACTACTACTACTTCTCCTTCTTCTTCTTCTACTACTACTACTACTACTACTACTACTACTACTACTACTACTACTACTTCTCCTTCTTCTTCTACTACTACTACTACTACTACTACTACTACTACTACTACTACTACTACTACTACTTCTTATTCTTCTTCACTTACTGACTGTATGTAAATGTAATGTATAAAACTGCTTTTTCAGGTGGCCATATCAATCCTGCGGTATCTCTCACTATGGCCGTATTACATAGGATCTCCTGGGTACAATTCATTGTATATTCCCTAGCGCAGTACCTCGGAGCATTTGTCGCATCAGCCACTGTATATGGAGTCTATTATGGTAGGTCAATTTTGAACAACGTCGTATACATTGATTGGATAATGACTACAGTCCTGGACAGGCCTTATAGTGATGCATGCATGGGACAGATATTGATATCCGCATGATTAGGTTGCTGCTTGTTTATGAGGACGCATGTATTAAAATCACAGCACAAGGTAACTGATGTAAAGGTATAAGATTGTGGTCTCATTTATGAGTAGTATACCAAATCGCACAACTGGCAAAATATTTCAAGGCAATCAGGAGCAGTGGCATATACTCGAGATTATAGGATTGTAAGATTATAAGATTGTAAGATTATAAGATTGTACCCACTTGGTAGACTAGTACGTAGGACTTTACCTTTAAATGATATATTTATGATTATTATCGAAAAATATTGACAGAGCCCCACCCAACAAAACTCTTTCCAATATTTATATTGCAAATAAATGAGTTTAACTAAGGAGGTATTTTTTTTTTATAAAGGAGTGTATGTAACGTCACCCAACACATTTCAAGCAACTTATTTCAAGAGAGTAAGAAGTAAGACTTAAAGGCTATATCGTAACGGTTGCCTTTGGAGACAGTCGTTGCTACAGTAAGAATTTTGTGCGTTTTTATACCATTTGTTAGCTTCAGCACTTTTGTTCAAACGACCTCTGGTTTATACAGGAATAGGGAAATCTGAGTTAAATACTTTTAACCTTCAAGTCTTGTAAATAGTGCTGATTCACATGTGAGGGTAATGTGTTATTGCCATTATCAAAAGAAAATAGTCATAAGAGCGGCGAATTAACATAGTTTATAGTAGATTTCTTGTGAAAGCTCAGTCCTCATTCTTTCAAGCCAGTAGATCATTTCGACAAGTTAGAGAGTTTCAGATATCTCTCTATATTGAGAAGGGATAACCAAGGTCACAGTGCCTGTCGCACGATTTGAAACTTCTGTCGCAAAATTCGAGTTCCCAACTAGACACATTATAAACTACCTATGCATGTACCTTCATGTACACAGTTTCCTGATCTGATTTTGAGCTATTTGAATAGTATTTCTGTAGCCTTATTCTTCAACAGACTTAACTGCTTAGGTTTAGGGATTGATCGGATTGATATGCCCTTTACACAAGAGAAAGGTAGCTTTTTACGAGAGGCTAGTTTGACAGAAAGTCGGTTTACTTCAATGATGCTAATGAAACCCAATGGCCAGTTGTTACAACATTCCACTTTGACGGTTATAATCCTAATCCTTCCTGGTTACCACTGCATTCCAGCTGGAGGCAATTGATAATCCGTGCCCAGTGTCTTACCTGCTTGTCGTTAATATAATAATAACACTAAATATGTGAAGTTCAACTCAATTTTCATATGTGAAAATATGGCGAAATAATACATCATATTTACTATACATATGAAATAAGTTTATTTAGTTTCTATGGGAATGTTGGATACAGGATGGTTCCTACCTAATTTGTGAAGAGGAATTGAAATAAACGTGTCTCCAAGTTTTTTAATGACGGCTTCAAAGTCAAAGGACAAGGTCAAAGGTTATGTAATTGAAAATGCCAAGTTTAATCATGAAAAAAGCAGCTGAATCATAAGATTTTATGGTTAGAAGGGGTATTTAGTGTAGGAACATTTTTGATATCATTCCTTCACTTATACTACAGAAATGCAAAGTTTGCACTAAATGCTAGAATTTAAGGAATAATATTTACCAATTAAAGCATTGTGTTCTACCCTCAAAATAGCTCTTTTTATCCATCAAGATTTCAACTGCTTCTGCTTATTTCAGTTGAAACTGGACATTTTCCTATATTTTGATCTTTGACCTTGGCTAGAGACCTTAGGGATGATGTCCATACAATTGAAACATGTTTTATATCCACTTCTGAAATTGGGTAGGACTTCAAAATGTCCATGACCTTCACATGAAACCCTTTAGTGTTGGATGTGTCATCAGAAAAATTAAGTTGGAGACATTTATTTGACTTCTTCAAAATTAGACAAGACTCACCATTACTCCAGAATTTCCCTTGCATTCCCATGGACAAGATCCCCCATCTCTCCAAAAGTTCCTGACCTTCCTATGGAACCTATATAAGCTCTTTTATATCTACTATGTAAATTATATAGGACTTTGATGAAAACTCTGATTGGTTTGCCATATTTTTAACCATATTCATTCCTAAATCCCCTTTGATTTGACATTTGCTGTACAAAGTACTGAATCTAAGGGAATGAATTATATCAAGGATTAATATTCTACCCTTAACAGTGCATCCAACCATATAGATTTGTGGAAAATGTGTTTATATCAACTCAAGCTCAATTTTCTGTGACACCTTTTACCTTGTAAAAATCACCCAATAAGTTGGAGACACATTTTTTAAAAGTCCTCTTCCACTATAAGGTAAGACCCACAATGTCTCCAAAATAACCATGATATTGGAACCTATAGATGTTTCTTCATACCTATGGTAAATAATGAGAGATTTGGCCATGTTTGCACTGCATTTGAACCTTAAATCACCTTGATACATTATGTCAGCGAAGAAATAATATTAAGGAAATGTTTTCTACACTATAGGTCACTCTTAACTCATAAAATAATCTGTTGCTGCTGATATTAAGGATTAACCTAGGCATTTACCATAACTTGACCTTGATCTTTTGACCTTCAAGTTGTTTTTCGAAAAGTTTGAAGACATTTTTAATTGCCCTTCCCAATATGGGTAAGACCTACTGTCTCCCAAATTATAATGATATTTCCATGAATATATAAATATAAATATAAATATATATATATATATATATATATATATATATATATATATATATATATATATAAATATATATATATATATATATATATATATATATATATATATATATATTCATTTTTCTTGGGTTATTGTTTATTTGCCCTTGACATCTTGGTCAATGTCACACTGTCAGGAAAACATACCATCAGAGAAAAGTCTGATTCATTGCAATTCTAATAACGGGTCATTTAGATACATCAATACGAGTTTAAAATGCCAAAATGCGAAAAAAGGGCCTAATCAGGCTATATATCTGACCCCATTTGACCTTCAGATATAGGTCAAGGTCATTTTCCAGGTAAACATAAACAGGAGGTTCAGGCAATGGGAATTCATAGGGTGCCTTAGTATTTGACTTTTAGGCACAGTAAAGGGTGCAGAGAGCTGCTGAAAGTTACCCTTCATTTTCAATCTTAGTCCCATATTGCCTTTTATATCATGCTCTAATCAGACATAGATATTTAATTTTTGTCCCGAAAGTAATCATTTTTAACAATTTTCTGCAACTTCTTATCATTCAGTGTGTTGACCTGAAATTCACCTATTGTTAAAAACACCACAAAACAATACTGACATAATTTCTGAGGTCTAAACTTTAAAAAAAAGGCCTTTTCATGCCATTTGGATTCTAGATTTGCGTTTTGATCTGAATATTAGCGTGATTTGACCTTGACCTTGAGTTGAAGGTCAAGTTGTCCAACTCACATGCTACCATTAAAAAGTCAGATTAATGACAATTCCAACGAGGGCTCATTTGTCAAGATTGCTTACATAGTTTAGATTATACGTTTGATTTTCCTACCCCCACCCCATGTTTGACTCTTTTATGGTGATTTGGCATTTTTAACAGTACCCCTAAAGAATGTCAAATTTCTCAGACAGGATGTCATCATGCATTTTCATACACTTCAGATGTATAGCTTCATGAAAAACCATGAGGACATGTGTGCCACTGCCAGTTTGGGTCGACCCCCAAAATGGGGTCCCTGCTGCTCTACTATAAGCAGGTGCTCCTACCCGGCTGCTACATATTTGAGTGTTTAACTCTGTCAATCAATTCGTAGAAGCCCTCCTGTCGGAACTTTGAAATTGCTAGTCGCACATTTTCGCATCACGTTGTGTGTGGCAATATTTGTAACCTATAGCGCAAAAACTGCGACAATGCAACAGCTTGGACAGGTCTCTTCAGAAAGATATAAAGGAACTAGTCTAGATATGTTTAGGCGTTGCAGTAGTAGTATGTTTATTTGCTGTAATATATCATTACAAAAGTCATGCTTATACTAGTAAATTCAAATAATTGTAAACTCAAATAGTAATACAAATAATAAAGGAGACAGAATAATAAACTAAATATCATCTACCGCGATATGTATGAGAAAGATCTACGTTATAAGCACCAGTTCATAAAGGGAAATGTGACAAAATAACTCACATGTCGAAATCCATACAGCTGAATTGGTTTAACCCATAAATGCTCACAGCAGCCAAAAGCAGCCAGGCAATTTTGATGAAATCTTGCAGAAAAAAGCATAGTTAGGAAAACAGTTGATGGCAAAATGTTAATCAGGACATTACTAACAACTCTCCTTGAAATATTTTAAAAAAATGATAGTCAATTTTAAAGTTATTGTCCAAAGTATCATAGATCCAGACGACAAATGCTGGAGGAACTCTTAAGCATTAATGGGTTAACATTGTGTCTGTGTATTATTCAGATGCTCTGAACAGTTTCGACGGTGGCGTTCGACAGATAACCGGCGAGAACGGCACAGCCGGCATATGGGCCACGTATCCCCAGTCTTACCTTACACCTGGCATCGGCTTCCTGGACCAGGTAAGCAAAACAATCAACAATTCCAACTGCCGAAACAATAAACAATCATTAGTACATGTAGTAGTAAATGTATTTGCCTGTAAAATCATCTACACAAATCTTACTGTGTGTACAAATATATCAGAAGTGTTCATAAATAAATTGTAACAAACTGAAACTGAAAAAAGAAAAAAAAAGAAAGTACGAAAATAAGTATAATGATACACATGATCGATTGTATTTGTCTACAGACAACGCCATTCAAGAGTATAACTTTCTAGGTTGACACGAATTGCTCGAGTATTGAAAGTTGAAATAAGTCTTAGTGTCCGACTTTCTACCATTTTAGAACCTAAATCTGGACGCTTAGTGCCTTTAAATACGGCTGCAAGCCGTTCCCTTATTAGCAAACTCTGAAACTGGCACCCTCAGCAAATGGGTTAGACTAGTTGGAAATACGGCATCACTTCTAGCCAGGTCACGTGGCTAACTTTATCTGCCCTGAAAGAAAGTGGATACCAGAAAACACATTTTTTACATGTAGTATTAGATTAGTAGGGCTAGCAGTTTTTTCAATGGAAAGGTACCCATGTCCGTGCCAGGCGCGCCTGTTCTTCAGTGCACTATTTCGTTCAAATTCTTGCATACCATATGCTGTGAACGGCAACCAGTCCTCACAGCGTACTAGTACAAAGGTAGTGCATGCGAGAAAAGATATAGTGGCACAAATTTGTCCGACCTTCAAGCACATGTGGGGGGAGTATAGTAAAACATTGGCATCTATTGAATCACACTAATCATTTAGACCTGAGCCGGTGTCACATAGGAATGTCTATTGCCATGACAATTATTGAAGCCGGCAACTCACGCTGACCTGATTGGTGACGTCATCGACCGCGTAGTATTGGCGCCAAATTCAAATACTGTACCAAGCCTGTACACTCGTCTCGTAATTGCATGTACTTTATCCCGGAATCGTGCAGTCATGACACGCTACTGACTGCCTTTCACGGATTTATAAGGGTTTTTAAGTATGGAATAGGAACATTAACTTGTAGTAATGTATTAAATCAGAATTTATCCTTAGAAAATATTTATTCTATTGGCGTGGATGGCTGATTTATCTAATCAGATTTGGCTCTCTTTTAAGTTGTGTCAGATGTATTAAATGTAAATCTAGCCAGTATATCAAACTCCTTAAATATCTGAATCAAGGTAATTTACTTAATATGATAATTTACTTAAGTTATGGTGATGAGAACCATTGTAAGCTAGTTAAATGCACCTGTGCAAGTAATGAGATTATGTCATTTGAGTGAAAAGTTGTAAATATTGAAATGACATAGAATATGGGCTGACTAAGGACGCTTGGTTATGATATTTTCTACCTGCTACCACTCAGGAGTAGGGTTAAGATGGTGTTTCTTGAATTCCTGGTTTGAACCCCATGTGCTACTTTAATGAAAAAAAAATCAGAATTGCTCATTTAAAATGTTTCTAAAATTTGTCTGAACTATCTACGCAATGCTCTTAGCTGGAACATCAAGGAAATTACATGTCACTCTATTAGCTTTTGAATCTCAGATGGTTGAAATTTATGAAGTAGGATTTTCTTTGTAGAGTTTCATGGAAATTAAAATGGTTAAAAGACTAGTATTCTTATATAAGATATTGTTTAGGAAGTAAACCAGTTTATACACGTAAATGATTAGAATTAGTGCTGGGGTGGATGGTGTAAGAGAATGTAAGACATACAAAGTGATTTCAAACAGTTTACTTCCACAATTATGGAGCGTGCAACCAGTGATGCCCTGTATTTGGGCCTTGGATCCGTGCGCCGGCCATCAGTTTCGGAGCACGGATCCCCACAACCACACTACAACAAGCCCTATTTTTGCAACCGCGGGCGCCCCATGCAAAACAGCGCGATTTCCCTCCTGAACAGTTAATATAAACACCTATCTCACAACCTCTTGCATTGGGTTATTTCACTGGATACAATGAATGTACATGTATCATGTGGATTTTAGAAGGTGAATTGCTGTCGTCTTGTCTGGGTCTATGCTTGCATCAATTTGATTTGGAAACCGACTTTTGCCAAAATGACATTTAATATTATATCAGAAAGGGCAACATTATAGTTTTGCAATGGGATATGTCTATGTCCACGATATTTCAATTGTGGTAAGCAAAGATAGCAAGCATAGACATGAACCATACCAGAGCAATATCTCGCAGAGTAGTTGCTACGATACCGTAATGTGTTATCAAACCTTTGACATGACAATGCTCTTCCTTAGCAACCGTATTACAAATGAACATGGTAAATTGACAACCCTGACAGTCACACGACATTGATGACAATTTGCTGTATACATCCAACCTAAACATATGTAGACAACTCTTGACTTGGGTTTAACACTGATCCTGCTGGTGGCCAATTTGGCCTATACAAAATGATGCAAAAAACCTGAAAAATGACTGAAACCCTGACACATGGGTACTACTCTGAGAGCACTCAGCGAATGCTATCCAATGAATGCCAACATGACAGGGTTTAGATGGTTTTCAAAAGTCTACCTTGCTTGCTAGCTTGCGAATAAAAGCTATGTTTAGTTGCGAGATCATCCATGGCATGCGTCAATGCCCAGGAAACTGGATGGCCACCAGGCGCGCGGTTGTCTGTTATGACTGGGCTGTCCACGCATATAGTGCAGAAATTAAATATCGGCACTGTATTCAGCACCCTGTCTAATATGTATGTTTTGTTTTCCTAACAGGTTGTGGGTACAGCGTTACTAACGGGTTGTGTAATGGCCATAACAGACAATGATAACCAGCTCCCTCACAAAGGAATCAAACCCTTCCTTATTGGCCTGGTTGTCTTCGCCATAGGGACATCATTTGGATATAATTTTGGGTACGCCATTAACCCTGCACGTGATCTAGCACCACGGATATTTACCCTGGTGGCGGGTTGGGGTGTTGGCACCTTTAGGTAGGTTGTTATCTTTCATGCTTTTTAGACCTCTGTTTACATAGTTTACATTATATCACAGGTGTTCCTGGGTATATTAGGAGCCTTGTTTTTTTTTTATAAAGATTCGTATTTTTATAAAAAAAATCTTATTGACCATATTACCTTTAAAAATATGATACATAAGCGCTCTGAGTTAATCACAGAATATCAGTGATATGTTTTATAAGCCACATTCTTTTGATTGTATGTAAATACCAGGTCCTACATTATAATTTCTCAACTAAGTATTCTCAAAACGGATAGCTGGGGTGTTGTTTGGCCCTGCCCTCAGATGACCGTGTGGTCTAAGGCGCGGCCACTGACTGCTAGCTGTCTCTCACCACTGTCCGGGTTCGAATCCCGTCCGGGACATGTGAGAAAGTTACCAGTGACTTGGGGTTAGGCGGTGGTTTTCACTGGGTACCACAGTTTTCTCCACCAAATACAACTGGCTTGGCACGACGTAGAACCAATATGGGAGAAAAAGTAACAATAAAACGAAATTCCAAATTCCAAACTGGAGTGTTATTCTAAGATCCGAAGATATGGTCAACAAACTACTACTACTACTACTACTACTACTACTACTGCTACTGCTACTGCTACTGCTACTACTACTACTACTACTACTACTACTACTACTACTACTACTACTACTACCACTGCCACTGCCACTGCCACTGCCACTGCCACTACCACTACTACTACTACTACTACTACTACTACTACTACTACTACTATTCGTTACATATAATACTGTCTCTAAATTTTCAGCCATCGCAACTATATGTGGTTTTGGATCCCCGTTCTTGGGCCCCATGTTGGCGGACTGATTGGGGCGTTCGTCTACCTACTATTTATTGGGAATCACTGGCCGGCTGATGATTCAGCGATTATACTGTAACCGCGGAGAAATACAGTGAGGATGATGATGGCGGTGGAATTGATGGACCTGCAGTGATAGGTAAGATACCCTTATCTAGATTACTGTATCAGTTACTTCACTAACATCATTCTGCATTGGTTGCCACTATTGGGTTGATCAAACGATACTTAGGAACTAGAAATAGCTAGAGAAATACTGCATGAGCAACATGACTGATATCATGGTGAATTGAATGTCACTAATGGGTTAACCAACCGATCTATAGGGGCTAGAAATAGCAAAAAATACGTAGGTATCCTCTTTATGATTTCGAACCATTAATAGTCTCGTATGATTATGGATTACGGGGAGAATTCGTGGTCACTATAGTTAGGGTGTTGTAATGTAGGGTCTTTCGAAAACTTCGGTTTCCCTTACTATCCCAGTGAAATTTTGATATTATTCTAATTGATCAGAGAATTTTGGGTTAACAGAATACAATTTTAACAAAATCTTCGTAAGCGAAATATTTGCGTATACATCGGACTCCCTTGAAAAGTACTTTAAGGTGATGCGTACCATTGCAAGCCAGTTAAAAGCCCCATCCCAAAACACACCTCGAAGTAGCATAATCCTATAACTAGGTGTATCTCCAGGTTCCTGGGTGTTATCAGATAGAGAATATCATCGCCAACTGTCATTATTCAATCCATATTCTGTTTAATTTCAAAATTTACAACTTTCTTTTCAAATGACATATTCTCATAACCTACGCAGGTGATGGTTACTGCAGGTTCAGAGTTACTTTAGGGATATCATTTACTATGCCCAATAGGAAGTGTTTTTTTTTAATTTTTTACTCCTGAAGATTTTTACAGGCCATAACATTGAAAATTCTAGTGAGAAATCTTGACCTCAAGCGCATTAGGCTCGTACAGCTAGAAAAATTATCAACTATTTATAGCAAACCGGACCCTCGTCTTTGTTTTGACTGTGACGCGCGACCACTGAGGTGCGTCTTTGTACAGCTGTCTTTTGTTCCTAGCCCACATGGGATCAACGAGGCCTGTCCTTGCTAGACCACCACTGGGTTATAGGCTCCACACACACGATATGTCACTAAAATTTCCAAATGTTATGGCCCGTAAAATCTTTAGCAGTAAAGAATCAAAAAAATACTTTTTATTGGGCATAGCCAATGACATCCCTAAGGTATCTGTGAACCTGTAGTGACCATCACTTGCGTTAAAGTAATGAGATTATGTCATTTGAGTGAAAAGTTGTAAATATTAATATGAAATAGAATGTGGGTTGACTAAGGACGGTTGGCTATGATATTATCTACCTGGCAACTCAGGAACCTGGAGATACTCCTTGTTCTATGATTATGCTACAATGAGGTGTGTTTTTGGACGGGCCTTTTATCTAGCTTGCAATGGTACCCATCACCTTAAACCTTTTTTTTTTTATCTACGCTGTCCATTTTACGACATTCGTTATAATTACTGAATATTTTTGACACTGATGCCATAAACAAATATGATCTACATGTGATCTACACAATAACACCCGATTTTCGGATTTACTCATTCGTGGTGATGGTATACATCATAGTCACATAACTACATGCGTATATAGAATGATGTTTAATGGATGATGTCTGATCGAATAGGAAACTTCGCAATTTAGAATATTTGGAAGGGGATTCACATGTATTCTAAAACTGACATAGAGGTGTTGCTTTCTTTTAAAAAAACTAGAAAATCACAGGACAATCGACAGCATTCCCCTCCAATTGTCAATGCTGACACGCTGTTGATATTCATATGTTGTGGTTACGAAACACGACTGCCATAACCTGTCAAAAAGTCACATTGGCAATATTCATGTATGTGCATTAACCCTCTGAATTGATGTCGTTTTCCAAATCCCCGGTTCTAAAACATACGATCCTCTTATCACTTCAAGATATGTATTGTGCAAATAGGATGTAGAAAATTGTTATGTATTTGATGTGGGAATTGACTTGATGCCCGAAACACCTAGTTTTAACATATTTATACCCAGAGTTCTACTGGTATGAAAATTATGTAAATATTTTAAAAAGTTAAACATGTTGTGAATGACAGATGGCTTAAATATCTAAATCAACAAAGTGTCTTCAGTTTATTCATAATATAGGCTTCCAGCGGCCAAGGGCAGCCTGACACCCACAGTGAAATCTTTCATAGTAGGGAAAACATTTAAAGGGAAATGGCAATTAGAACATCACCAACTCTCCTTCAAATGACATGTATGAAGGTTTTCAATTTCAAGGTTATTGTCACAAATGTCATAGATCCTGACGATAATTTCAGGAAACTATTTTACCATGAATAGTTAATATATAGATTATTTGCATAATTGTCTGGCTCCATGCCCACTGTATGGGTTATGACGTGCCTCACACACATGCCATTGCTGCTGAAACAATGCCACAGAAACAATACTGATGCGTCAACACCTCACCCAGGCTATTGTTACGGATCTATAAATAGTTGCTTATGAGATAATGACTATATATGATTGAGCGAAGAGACAATTAAATCAATCTCTGTAAGAGCCAAATATAGATGGCATGTGATGTCCAAGCATTGCTAGGTATTCTATACCTGTGAGATGATTGATTATATTGTGGGTGAGGTATCTCAATACTGCATGCACGTCAGCAAATCACCACTGTCTATTGAGCAGCTACCTGTAGTAGATTTTCATTTGTACCACTATAGCTAATACGTACATTCAATCATGCAAACATACATACATACATACATACAGATAAGCACGCACACACAAACATATATTTATATATATATATATATATATATATATATATATATATATATATATATATATATATATATATATATATATATATATATACATATATATATATATACATATATATATATATATATATACGAAAGGCATTCGAAAGAGTCTTCCGCTCTGACCGCAATAGCCTACTCAATCCTGACACCGACGATGATAACGACGAGGATAAGAATGACAAAACTTTCCTCATCACAACATTCCACCCAAACTTTCGGGAATGTGACAAAATAGTAGAACGGAACTGGGATCTTTTGGACAGATCCAGTTCGACTAGACCCATCATCAAACTTGACCTTATCAAGGGCAACAGAAGAGCAAAGAATCTTAGGGATATCTTGGTCAGAGCACGCCTACCAAGACTAACCCCCATTCCTAGACCATCATCTAGCAACAACATTGCGTCTCCCAACAGATGCAATAAAACGAATTGCCAATATTGTCAGATCATTGACACATCAGGCAGAATTACTAGTGTAGTTACCAATAAGAGCTACAATACTAGATCGATAGTGACATGCCGTTCCAACAACCTAGTGTACGGCCTAAGTTGTACTCAATGCGGCAAACACTATGTTGGTCAAACAAAAAGACCACTAGTGGAAAGACTGCGAGAACACATACGAAATATCAATCAACAGACTGATATTCACAATGTGGGCAGACATTTCAATGAATCTGACCACAATGGGGTAGTGTCATGACAGGCTTATGTACTAAACTTCGCCCGAGGACACCCCGATGCCAAAACCAGTCTTAATATCAGACTGGAGCTCGAATCTATGTTGATCGAAAGATTAAGAAGCCATGTTCCAACAGGCCTTAACCTGATGAAGAACCAAGAGGGCAAATAATGCTTTATTATATAGCATCAATATCGAGTATACCTATCCTGCCCAGATAGTGCGATGTATTACAGTTTCCATTTTACATGATTCTCATCCAGCTCTATCGTTACCCGATATCTGGTCTATTTATTTATTTAGTATTTCCTTCAATACTATATACACACCCACCATGATCACCCCCATCGTGATGGAGACATAATAAGTCAACCGATAGTCGCATCCATCCCAGATCCAGTATAAGAGAATAGGCCATACTCCGTTACACTATTTACTTCCTTGCCTCATCTCATACTGTTTGCGACTACCAACCAGCTCGGACCCACCTGTAACCCTATATAGCTACAGGCAATTCCTATTTGAATAGGACGCTTATATCACACTTTTACAATCACATCGAGCACCTCCTAGTCGCAAGATTCGGAGGTTAACTCTATATACACACCACTATGTATTTGAATGAGACTCCTCCTAGGTCTACATCATGCACCCAAAATATTATTCACCTCTCCAGTGAGGCAAGAGTATCGACATCTCAATCGATTTCTTTAAAGCGACCCCATACGCTTACACTCTTGTTAAGTTTTTTTGGGGAGTCTATATAACCCCCAACCGCAACCAAAATCCTCTGATGAGACCCCTCGCGGGTCGAAACCGCTTTACCGGTACAGCTACATCACCCATTAGACTGTACTACACTGTGATGTACGCATATGTACATCCCATGACGTCATCAGTATCCACCTCTGATGCGACGAAGGATCACGTAAACATTGTCACGTGGTCCTCTATTGGTGCCGTGAGAAACGCTGAGTGTTAATTGTGCCATTCCAGACATTGGAAGGCAAGCGGTCAGGTCTACGATATTCCGTCCTTGTGAATTTCTGCCCTGCGACATCAAACCCCGTTCCAGATTATATATATATATATATATATATATATATATATATATATATATATATATATTTATATATATATATATATACACCCGGGTGAACTGGCTTAAACCAGACGGATTTGGACCCTAAATCTCTGTCCGGATTAGGCAAAATCCGGATTATGCATAAAAGCATTAGTAGAAGAATTTAGCAAGCACGCACGGCAAGGCGTGTACATTTTAAAAATCAAGACGGAATCGTGACCCATCGACTATATATTTACAACCCCCCATATCTCCCTCTTTCCTTGACCCTCCCACCACATCCCCCTGTCTGCTTAATTGTCTGTCCTATTCGTTTTTTGTGGAAGGGATATTATTTCTGCTTTCTGTGGTAATGACTTGGGCGAGTCGTATCATGTAGGGCGCGCTCAATAATCCTGATCGGCAATCTGGATAAAAGCATGCTCTCAAACCTTAAATGGTAAAGAGCGTGCCTCGAAAATCGTCCGGTTTAGCCGAGGTACGGATTAAATTCACCGTAATAAGCACTGAAATTTGCATTTAAATCTATTGGGAGGGACCAGGCCCTTGAAATCTGTATGGTAAATCTGAAAATCCAGATGAAACACGGCCGTATTAAGCCAGTTCACCTGTATCTATCTATCTATCTATCTATCTATCTATCTATATATATATATATATATATATATATATATATATATATATATATATATATATATATATATATATATATATATATATATATATATATATATATATATATAGATAGATAGATAGATAGATAGATAGATACACAAGAAAGCGTCAACCATTGTAGACAGAGATCCATGTTTAGAAAAAATGAAGCTGGGATGGAGGTTGCAGAATCTCAGCATACAGGTATCAGATGAGTTGCTGTGAAGAAAGAAGCCTACTGCAATATTCCTTAATGGGATCTGTTTATGACTCCGCTATCCTTTACAAATAAGCCACACCTAAGCTTGTGATCAGCAAATGGTAACTAATGAAGATCCAAGGAGGGCATCTGAGCCCAGTTCTTATTGCATCTTGCTATGAATACATGCTAACCCATTCTTAGCTGGAACGTCAAGCGATCTAATACATTTGAAATGACATAAAACCGCAGCATTACCTTAAGAAATATTTGACTAAAAGACGTGGTGTCTGTTGGGTGTTCCAATTCATTTCTCATTCAAATATCTGTCATTCGTTACCGTACGTATGATTTATTCATGAATATATCAGGCGGCATGTGCCGTCCATATGTAAACGGGTCTCGGTAGCTCATTTGAGCGTTTCTGAGTGCCATCTATTGTTGCATGTTCATAGTTGCTCAAATAACGCTCACCAATTCACCTTAACAAATATGAGTAGAACAAAATAGAAATGTCAATGCGTTTAAATCTAGTGAGAGGCTTACAACTTTACATGCATCTTGGCTTCTATATGGCAAACTGCATTACTCGGCAGTAAATTAATTTTGATTGCTGGCTTAACACTTGGTAGTGCCTAGTTCAAAAATTGAAGCAGGGCGTCTGCTCTCTCCGCCATTTTGAACGACATGAATATTTTATTAGCTAGCTCAATCATGTGATCGATGACATTATTAAAATTTTGAACATTTTCCGAAATATCGTTCTCACCTCAGACATTATTTGAATAAACAAGCCTTTCTTTACACTGATTTGAATCAATTTTGCCACTGGGCCGTTTGAATGAATGTCCAAGATGGCAAGATTTCAATAAATGCAGGTTTGTCATAAAGCCAACAAAGCGGTCAATTGCTGGAATTTGGGGCGTAGATGTCAAGTAACAACAGCATAAGGATGTCACAGCTCAAAGGGCTAGGGTCTAGGATGCTTTTAGATGTATGTTGTAAGTTCGACCTTTAAGAAGTAGTAGACCCAGCTAAGAATGGATTGCATGTAATTTGTTGTTGACGGCCTCATTCCACTCGGAATGCTATTTGTGTTTCACAAGGGCATTGATGTGTTTCTTAAAATCACCGAAAAGAATGGGACCTTGGCAGAAGCCTCCGCCACCTCATTACCCCTGATGCCAACATGACTGGGAATCCAATAAGAAAATATTCGTTTCTCGTGGTACTGTACTAGCCAATGAAAGCGTTCTAGTTCATTGAGGACAAGAGACCGAGAGATCCCCTGTTGAGGTAGGACCTTGCACCTTGACAAAGACATGAATGCTCATATGGTAGACTCTCATTTTCAGGAAAGGGTGAGTCTTGACATTTTGCTTAAAAACGAAACACATCCAGATATGTTCTTTAAAGGTACCTCATTACCTCAAAATAGCCACTTACTGATAAGTTTACCATTATTCTGCAACTATGAGATCTAACCTTTACAATAGTATATGTGCCGGTCTTAATTAAACGTTACACGGGTCATAGAAGAATTTCTCAAACCCTGATTCAGAATTGGATCTAGCAAAGAAATAAAATTTACAAGCTGCTCTCTATATAAAACACCCATAGCCTAAAAAACAAGGGCTCTCTACGGCCGTAAAAGAAGTGTATGGTCCCCACCCCAGTCAGCGTTGGAAACAACTCTCAATAAATTTAAAGCTTTGACACACTTTTTCTTGAGGCCTTAGATATGAGGGAATGTGCAAATATCAGTTTTGAATCAAGTAACCTACCAAAGAACTTTGTTTCCTTTTTCACAGTAATAGGGTTATTGTAAAGAACCAAATAGGGATACAGATGAAAATCCCTTCTTAGAAAAAAAGGACACAAAGAGATCTTTGATTGGGAGAATTCAAAACCATTGTTATCAGCCCTATCTTCTATTTTATTCAGATCGGGTTGAAGCTGCCTTTCCATGGCTTACATGTGTTTTGATCAATATGAGCCATCAAAGTCATCAACAAAGAGAGACTTGTCAACACCATTTATTATACAGCTGGTGTTGCTGTTGATCTAAACAATATATAAGGTGACAGGTAAAATGATACTCAGGAATTTCTTGGTCACAAAAATCAGAGAGGGATATCCTTAATCTGACTCCAAATTTTCTTGCAGGTAAAACGTCCCCTGAAGTCAATATCATATAGATCTTTCATTATTCCTTATTTCCAAGTGGTGTCATATCCTTTTTCAAGGTAAAAAGTCCCAAAACGCACAAAGTGATCAGCTGATTACTAAAATAAATCATGCTTCACCAGTTCAGGTTATGATGATACAACATTTTTTTTGTTATCAAAGGATGCAATAAACACCAAAAATATTAATGAATGGGCAAAGTGCCATATTTGTATAACATTTACCATTCTATGTTAGAAGGTTAACCCTTAACCAACATAAGGCCATCTATGAGGGCTGAAGGCTGTATTACTTACCTGAAATGAATATATAAGGTGGACATTCAAATGAGTACACTGTTATTTTTGTGAAAACATACCTGTGTATGGAGCTGGGTGAGCTTCATATTTGGAGAGGCAAAGATGGTCATTCTCTGGCAAGGGATGGGTCACTGCTGTACCACACACCTCAGGGAAGCTCCTAATTCCTGGGATATCATAACATATATGTAGAGTACGTTTCACAAATCAATATTGAGCTCATAATCAAACGCTATGTACTTTGTAAGAGGTAAGAAGCACCCCTGATGGATGCCGCTCTACCGAGGGTACGAATTAGAGACTTTAAACGTCACTTTGCAAAGAAAATCCTCATACGTTCTACCCAGAGCCTTTCTCTGATGCCCATCTCATAAAGTTTAAGGAAGAGACCATTGAACCAAACCGTGTCAAATGCCTTCGATACGTCAAAATGGGACACTAAAACGTTCCCATTGTTTTCCAATATATATATATATATATATATATATATATATATATATATATATATATATATATATATATATATATATATTTATGTATATATATATATATATATATATATATATATATAAATATATATATATATATATATATATATATATATATATATATATATATATATATATATATATATATAAACCCTTTCCTAGAATGGGATAGATATGTCATTGTTTTCGCAGTTTATCAGGTCAGGAAAACACTTCAAGTTGTTTGTGTTGACCACAATTATAAATAATGCCTGCCAATCCCACATACTAAGCATATGCCACCTACTCAGGTTTGTTGTCTATAATAATTTATTGTCTGTCGTGTATAAAACATTTCCAAAAACAAAAACAATTCCAAAGTGATCAGCTGATTACTAAAATAAATCATGCTTCACCAGTTCAGGTTATGATGATACAACATTTTTTTTTGTTATCAAAGGATGCAATAAACACCAAAAATATTAATGAATGGGCAAAGTGCCATATTTGTATAACATTTACTTTTCTATGTTAGAAGGTTAACCCTTAATCAACATAAGGCCATCTATGAGGGCTGAAGGCTGTATTACTTACCTGAAATGAATATATAAGGTGGACATTCAAATAAGTACACTGATATTTATGTGAAAACATACCTGTGTATGGAGCTGGGTGAGCTTCATATTTGGAGAGACAAAGATAGTCACTGTATGATTTTTTTCCATTGTGATATAGTCCCTATAACATACCTGTGTATGGAGCCGGGTGAGCTTCCTATTTGGAGAGACAAAGATGGTCATTCTCTGGCAAGGGATGGGTCACTGCTGTATCACACATTCCCGGGGAAGCTCCTAATTCCTGGGATATCATAACATATATGTAGAGTACGTTTCACGAATCATTATTGAGCTCATAATCAAACGCTATGTACTTTGTAAGAGGTAAGAAGCACCCCTGATGGATGCCGCTCTACCGAGGGTACGAATTAGAGACTTTAAACGTCACTTTGCAAAGAAAATCCTCATATGTTCTACCCAGAGCCTTCCTCTGATGCCCATCTCATAAAGTTTAAGGAACAGAACATTGAACCAAACCGTGTCAAATGCCTTCGATACGTCAAAATGGGACACTAAAACGTTCCCATTGTTTTCCAATATATATATATATATATATTTATGTATATATATATATATATATATATATATATATATATATATATATATATATATATATATATATATATTTATATATATATATATATAAACCCTTTCCTAGAATGGATAGATATGACATTGTTTTCGCAGTTTATCAGGTCAGGAAAACAGTTCAAGTTGTTTGTGTTGACCACAATTATAAATAATGCCTGCCAATCCCACATACTAAGCATTTGCCACCTACTCAGGTTTGTTGTCTATAATAATTTATTGTCTGTCGTGTATAAAACATTTCCAAAAAACCTGTCTATTGTTCTAATTTTTAGAATTGACTTTTGAACACATTTAGGTGGATACCATTTCCAGACATACTTATAGTGCGAGCTTAAAACGGTATATGGTATCTAATATTATCTATGTGCTACATGTGATATATCCCACACATATTCATATTCACCTATGAGTTACACCATCTTTGCATGCATGTATCCAGATTTTCCTTTTTTTTTGTTCATCTAAGACAAAAGCCGTGTTACTTTGACACTTACCCTGAAAGTAAATCGTTGTATGCCATTTGGTTGTTTTGATATTGAAATATTACACAGGCATGATATATATATATATATATATATATATATATATATATATATATATATATATATATATATATATATATATATATATATATATATATATATATATATAAATATATATATATATATAAATATATATATATGGGTGCCCTGTCTCACCATCTCCAATTTTAAGTACATTACATCTCCTATTTTAAGGTGCACGTGTGTACATCGTATGTATATATGTACGTATGCACACACGACATGTATTGTAAACAGCTCTAGTTGCTGATATCATTTTAGCTGTTGTTACTCTTTTCTTAGTTTTTGTCGCATAAAGTTTACATATATCTTGGCATGATTGCATGTGTATAACGTATATAGTATGTGTATACAAGTGGGGACGACATCAAAACAAGAGCTATGTTTTAATTTGACCATGTTTGTTTTAAATTCTTCTGCCAAATATATACACATAAAGAGGTATGGAAATTTTAGTTATTAATTGGTTCATAAATGCATTTTCATTAAACGATATAACAAAAATGTTAATAATGGTTTATATACAGTCTAGAAATGCGCTTGATAAAAGAAAAAACAAATTTCAATAAACGTGATCGAAAATAAAAGTGAACTTTGATATTCATAAGTGCATTTTTGTTAAACGATATAACGTAAGTGTTTTTCAAAGGCCTATATACAATCTCGAAATGTTTCTGATTAGAAAAAGCGAATTTTATTAATTGCAATCCAAAGTAAAAGTGAACTTTGATATATGTCTACCTCTAGTGAGAGATTGTGGTTATCCATAAGAATGGGCTTGTGTATGGTTTTAGATCTTGCTCAATATACTGTTTTTTCTTTCTCTATATTTTCAGAACTTCACGAAAACAGCATAGACACTAATGGCAAATCATCGTTGACAGTTAAACACTAGATGCCATGACAAAGGAGAGGAGAGCCCTGATGCATTAAAGCAACTCTTGTAAATAGGCATTCGCCCAATGCCTCTCCTGATACTGTCGGTACGCTCATATCGGTGGAAACGAACCACCCATCGGAACATTAACCCTCATGCTGCTGGTGGCTTATTTGGTCAGTACAAAATTGATGAAAAAAATGGAAAATAAATGAAACCCTGGCATATGGCTACTCATCTGAGAGTACTCATCAACAGCTACCCAATATAAATACCAACATGACAGGGTTAAGATGGTTTTCAAAAATCTCCGCGTTATTGTGCTTTGGAAGAAAGTAGCCTCAGCATTGGAAGGGTTGGAATACCTGAGTAACCCGTCCATCCCTTGAGTAACCAAAACGAATGGAATATTATGAAATTTCTGTTTTTCGGATGTTTTGGACAGTATTTAAAATTGAATGCTGAACAAATCCAAACGATATTTACGGTTATTTGTGTACATATTTACTTTCGATCATTCGCAACTCATTTTGAAACTCATAAGAGGAATTAAACATTCATTATTCAAGGTAGCTTATCGGGTAAATTTCTTAGACTCAGGTTTTCCTCTACACTGCTTTCATATGACAGTTTAGCCTATAAAGTATATATTGCACTTCTGATGAGGAGTACATTAAGCATCACAGAGGTACCCTCACAGCAGGGTGTAAGATCTTTGGAGTAGAAACTGACAAAAACATGCATACTGTTTTCAAACGGAACTCCTACCCCCACCTATGAATTGGGGACCTTCGAATTTCACAAATGTAGATAAAAGATCAATAATCAGGGAATTTATTGAGTTTTAAATGTTTAATCATTTCGAATTGTACATTATAACCGTTTCTTTCGCAATTTTGTCGAAACTGAGAGAAAGTGCATTCTTTTTCAAATTTAAGATTGCATAAGCTTTTGAAGAAAGTCAGAATCGTATAAAATCGATACCCTTCCCTCTGATATACTCTTAGCTATATCTAAGCAGGATATAAAGAAAATCCATTACCTTTTGATACACAAAATGCATGTTTTAGGTGATCATATTTTGGTGGAATTTGATACAGAGAAATGGGCCAAAACATTTATCTTGTGTGCAAATCTATTGGCGCCTCTCTCATAGATGGTCTCTCATTCTGCTCCGTGGTGGCCTACATATTAACAATTGATCTGATTATGAGGAATAGGGTGTAGGCTTTAACACATGTGAACATCTCAAAATGACCCATGTCCCCAAACTTACACCATAAGCCAACTGAAGGGAAGTAGGCATAAATGGTTTAACATTTTAACTTCTTATCTAAGATATCATAGGCGACAAGATATTCCCTGAAGGTGGTTTAAGATACATTTGAAATGTATATTTTTATGATTATTGTGGGTATTATGATTTAAGAATTTGATATATATTAAAAGGAAACAATTCTTTCTGAAATTGCTCACTTCATATGTGTGTGTGTATGTGTGTGTGTGTGTGTTTGTGAGTGTGTGTCTGTGTGTGTGTTGAAATTTGTATTATATACTATTAAAGTGTATGAAGAATCATGCAAATCTTTTGCTTAGATCCCGAAAGATATGTGTAGTCTGTAGGTCTCACTTTACAGAATGGAGCCAACACCTGCCTTCACATCCTATAGATAGAATACAAGAATATGCTTAAATGACCAAAGAATCATTTGTATCTCTTATCTCTTATCGAGTAACGTTTAATAGTCTGTTACAAAAATATCCGTCCTATTCCGAATGGTAAGAAAAAGCCCAAATACGTGTACTATTCTTTACCTATTTTATATAATAATGGAAAGTACCTAATATGTCCACTTATTTAACATTTCAGTAGACATCGTATTGTCCGAATTTTATACTATCTACCTAGTGGCCATACACAACCAACATATCTTCGCCCTTTAAGCATTGAGAGAAGAAGATTACCAAGCCTGTAGTAATGAAGGTGCAACACTAGTGAACGAGATAAAAATGTTTCTGTTTTTGCCCGAATCAAAAAGTTGCTCTTAATCTATGCTTGATCAAACCTAGTTTCTCAGGTATCTATGTGTACGTGTTCAAAACAATATATATTTGCATTTGCGAAAACGTCAATTGTTGAAATAAAGTAAGTGTCATATTTATATTTCGTTTTGGCATTTTATTTCAATACGATAACCTTTTCAAACGATAATTTCAGTTGTTTGAAATTGCAGTGTTATTGCCAGATCTTAGCCATCTTGATTGTAATGCATAATCATACTGAATACCATTTTAGATATATATGTTTCTATTATAACCCTTTAGTAATAAGCTATGTTTCCATAAGATAGTGTTAATAGATCATAATATCCCTAAGTATTATTTAGAATAAATTAAGTCTTTGCATAAGCTTTGTTTTATCTACTCCTCTGTAAACAAAAGACATATGTTTGCACGGTACTGTGCAATGGTCTGTGTATATCAAAGGGGCCTCCCACTCCATTACATGTTATAGGAATGTATTTCTTTTCAAATATCAGGGTTGCATAAATACTTGAGTTTCACATAGCTGTTACAGCAGGAAGGTATTGAACAAAAGTTTACAAACCTTTGGTCTAGTTCACGAATGGGCCAACATTCTTTTAAGTCTGGGTGAAAGGTGCCCGATGATACTTAATATTAATTAAATATTAGTTAATAGTCAACAAGGACTCCCTTAGAAGTTGTTTTGGAGTCTGGGTTAAGCGAGTTCGATCATTATCAATGCTATTAGTGCAAATTGGGTCGCTTGTAAGTTGTTTTGAATAGTTGTGTGATAAGATCTGACCTTATACTCACCATGATGTAGCCATGCCCTGCACTGTGGGTCGGAGAATAATAACATAGAGTTGGATTTTGCCGGAGAGGTGGCTGGGCAATCAATTCCATTGGCAAAGGGAAAATTGCTGCGTGCATTGCAATCTTGATGGGAAAATGGCATTCAAGATTAAGAGTCTTCTGGCCAGACAAGCCCTAGCAGAATTCATTGGAACTTTCATCCTAGTGGTAAGTACATGAACGTGTGTAACGATGTAACACACTATTCGCCTGGTTACGTATCATGAGTGGATGAGTGACATGCACGTGCCTGTAGCTTTGAGCTTCGACTGCTGGCTCGTTCTCACCTTTATCTAATCTCATGATTTCTTATACGATGAACTAAAATTAAATGAACTTTTTCTTTCTTAATTTACACATATATAGTCACAGTTAGGTTAACTTTGTACAATTGCAAAAAAGACAAAGCCCTGTAACAAACGTGGAAAAACTTTTTTTATACTATGAATAAATTAGACACTCGAATGAAGTGAGCATTCCGTAATATCGGTTCAGTCATGTTCTCTGTTAGCCATCAAATAGTCTTGCTTTCTACGCAAGCCACGATTGGAATGCTTGGAAGCTATGGAATCAGAATTTCCCCGTTTACATGATCAAAATACTCCACAAGCTTGGAAAACATGCAGTAATCAACATTGTTGGTTTACATGATGCTCAATAGATGGCGGCAGGGACCTGCCCGATCAAAAGCGTCGGTCTTCACAGGGTGCTTACAAATTCTCCAATGTACCCTACTACATTCAAATAAGATAATTCACAACGATGAAAAATGAACACATATATGTGAAGCACTGAAGAAGTTATGATAACTGGCTAGGATCCTGGTGAGAGTTCTGCATTTGCTCTACCCATTAAAAATAGGTCTCTTGTCTTGCCCAGTTTGTAACTACTGAATATAACTTATGTATAAAACACTGTCGAAATAACTTCACGATAATATTGACCTTACTACGCTCTTACATGTGTTGCCCTTACTCTGTATATGGCTAAAACTGTCGAAAAAAACTCATGATATTGACATTACTTTGTCCTTACTCTGTATTGTTTTTTCTCTGTGTATGGCTAAAAGACTAAAAAATCTCACAATAATATTGACCTTAATTTGCTCTTACTCCGTATTGCCCTTACTCTCCATGCGGCTAAAAACTCGAAAACATCTCATAACAGTATTGACCTTGATATGCCCTTTACAATACGATAAGAGAGTCGCGAGCCTCAACTCCTTGATCATTTGAACTTAAAAAAAATGTACTATTACTTGATGGACTTTGTATGTCTCCACTTAACTTTAAGTCCTATGGATCATTTAGGCATCCGAGCACGTCACTTTATAACGTTGAGGTTATCATTCTTTAATTATTGCATCACTATTTATTTAGGACTGAGATGCATCAGTCACTAGTCATTAGAGAAATTCTAGCTGTAAAGATAAAGTTTTGCTGTAAAGATGATAGACAATGGAACTCTTTACCACCTAAACGGTACCATATGAGTATGTGTTTATATAATAAATGACGGAGAAGGCCGAAGTGTACTCTGCTGAACTTTATTTGGAAAATCGAAAGTCTAAACATTCAACAACTATCCAACCATACTATTTTCATCCACATAATGAATATTAATATTGGTATAAGTAGCGCCAAACTTCCTTTTGCGAATTGCATAGTTTGCCACTTTGTCGCCACCTACATAGACGGCATGATTGGTGCCCCCCCCCCCCCCCCCCTTTATTTTAGAGGGGAGCTGACAATCTACGCCTGTGCAAGGTTTGATGAAATTCTAAATTTTCTAAATTTATATGGCGCCACCTATAAGGACGGCGTGACTGATGACCCCCTTTCTTAGTTTGGATCTTCAAAGGGGATCTGATATTACTGTTTATGAATTGTACTCGTTATATGATTGGAAATGATATTATGATACAGGGTGAAAAATAAAATAAAATTCAATAATTTAAGAAGTGTACCATTTTTGGCAAAACGTAATTTTTTATTCCTCCCATAATATCTTTGACTTAAAATAGTATGGAGTATCCATGACATCGTGTAAAATATTAGAGCCACGTTATGAAAGCAAAGAAAATCCACATGACACTGCCTTTAAAAACCCATTCCAATGGCGCAAGACCGTAAGTGACCACTTTGTCAATAGGTGTGGGTAAAATCTATTTGACTTGCAAGTACCCCGTGGTTAGGTTCAATCTAAGCCTTCTTTGTTAAAACAGCTGTCAGGAAGGAATCAGCGCTATCTTGTCAAATCGTGCAAAAGAAAACCACCTCGTTTGCCATAGTGCTTACAACTAAGCATATACATTGAATCAACTGGTATAATTGCTGCTTGGATTACACACTGTGCCACCTGTCAGGTATAAAGTCCTACCAACCTTGCCCCAATAGCCAACAGAATTGTGTGGGGAAACCAAAAACACACGATGTCTCCATAATCCTGACTCCATACACTATGAATGTACGTGCATGAAACAAGCAAATAGAGAGCAAAAATAGTTTTCTTTTTGACCTTTTTAGTAGATAATGGTATTTGATTTAGCAAGTTTATTTCGGTATAGGTCAGAAAATAGTGTTTACTAAACATTTGCATGTTAATGGAGGTACGTGGGAAAGTTGCCAGTGACTTGGGGTAAGGCAGTGATTTTCGCAGGGTACTCCAGTTTCCTCCACCACTTACAACTGGCTAGTCATGATTTAGCAACAGAATGGCAGTATAAGTTACGATAATCGAAATTCCAAATTGATGGAAGTACCGTTGTTGAACAGAAAGATGTCCCTCATAAACTAACAGCTATATACAGCAAACCATTCAACACAGTTTGGTATAGAAGGTGGCTCGGTCATCATATAGTCTAGACTAGCTCCTAGTCTATGATTTCATTAGATTATGCTTTTCTCTGTCCTAATCTCTATCATTTGCTAATGCCTTGGTGTTAGTTGCTGTGGCTTGTGATAGATGGCACCATGGGTGGGCACACTGGTCAGTCAGAACCATAGACTAGTCCCAAACATTGACCTAGATATGGTCCCTATGCTTAAGGTATAGGAGGGTATAGCAAATTTGCTATACTCATTAGTATTCTAATTTTCCCTGGAAGCACCCCTTGAAACCAGTGAAGCACCCATTGAAACCAGCGTTGCTATAGAGGCCATGCCAACTGGATCTCTTGATTTTTCACACCTCATTAGCAACACTCATCATAATCATGCTTATGACCCTACTATAACATTTGGGAAGGCATAAATGGGTTTCAAGACACCTTTTAAAGGATGCAGAGGTTCATACATCCACACATACGCAGCTTATAATTTTCTGAATGACACCTTCATGAAAGGGGCCTTTAACAGATTATCTTCTGTAAGAGCTCCCTCATTCTCAAACCCTGCATCCAGTGTCTCACCCAAGAATTGGAAAAAAGGGGGTCAAAACTGAGGATATATATGTCAACTACTTTAAAATTACCCTGATGATACATACCCTCAATTCTTTTGGATCTCATACTTCCTAATGCTTCATCAAAGTATGCTCAGTCCCTTATATTTGTCCCTTATATTTGTAATAGCATATATTCCAGTTACTCTATCATATACTTGTTTTTAGATGTTGGCATGTAGGTAAAGAATATTTCACTTTTTTTATTGCCATGGTGGGTACATTTTTGCGAAGTAAGATATGTTGGTCTGTGTATACCATTGCAAATACCTCACCTAAAAACAAGTAATACATTAATTCAATATTCATCTTCTAAAGTTCTCTTGTAAGACACCCGGACCCAAGTAAACAGACCTCACAGCTACTGATCTAGCTGATGGTCAGATGCCCAGTCAGCTGTGGAACAAGGGGTGCTAGCTTCCCTGCTGGGACAGCTTCACCATCTTGCATAAATTTACATATTGCCATGTAGGATCGTAAACCAAGTTTGGGACTAGGCCAAGAAATCCAAATGAACCCATGCTGGCCACCTGGTGAGCTAATATAGAACTAAATATGGGTAGATATCTTTTAATGTTATATAAACATTAGGTAAGTTATTAAAGACAAATAAATACATTTCTTGGCCTTAGGACTAGGCTACGTATAGTCATGCGGCGGATTTCATCAGGAAATGTCACACTACAAGTATAATATTTTTATCTAGAGTAGCATACAAATCACAACAGAAATGAGTACTTATTGCGAACAGAAAACAGATGTTTAAACAGATGATCGGCTAATCTTGGAAAATACGGAATGTCTACTTTTCTGCCAATTATGGTGTACACAGGGAATCTGTAGTATACATACTCGGCAACTACCATGTCGAAAGTCTGCATGAAAATAGTTCTATCAGTGACGTCATTTGATAATTCTTTTCTATGCCGCAAGAGGGCACTGCAGAGAAATTTGCGGTATTTCTCAATGTAATCGAGTTTTAAACTGGCGCCATCTGACGGCAAAATAGTGAACAGAAATTCCATCAGATCATGTTGCGGAACATTTATATCAGCAAATTCCCAATCGTACGTGCACAAATATCCTTGCCCAACAGCAGGTTTTCTGCGTACACGCAGGTTTTTTGGCGTCAAATCAAAATGCACTAGAGTCTGTTTTACTGATGTGCGTAATCTTAGTACTTCTTGAACATTCCGGCTGATCTTCCGTACAAGAGCAATTCGCTCTTGGGTGTAAACATGTGGAAAGTCCCTTATATCGTATTCCAGCATAGTTGAAAAGTATTCTGGGTAATTTGGATACGAATGCCCCATAGACTCTCCAAAGTACCGAAGTATTTCTTCTTCATTCCCATAATTACTTGCATGGAAGTCGGCGAGATCAAAGAGAACCTTTTCAACAACTTCCGGTTCCCATTGTTCAATGCCAGATCCGCCTTCAATAGCTTCTATATGCGAAAAGTTCTCATCTATAAGAAACTCTGTGATAAAAAAGTACTTTTCCTCATCGTCGTCCATATAAGTATAGTAAACTTTAGGATGAATCGTTGCCAACGACTTGTCAAAAGAGGTGCGTTCCGCCATCTTGATTTCTCGTACAGGATCAAAAGAGAAAATATTTCTGTCTTTCGCCATAGCTCGCACCATTTCCGCTAGCTCAGGGTGCAGTTTTGCGTGACTATCGGCATGCACGTTAAAAAGCATGCCTTTTGGTTCCTTCGATTTCAGCAAGACGCGTTCAGTCACTAAGCCGCCATTTTGTTTGCCGGTTAACTCCAATAACAGGAATCCAACAAGACGATTCCGCAACTCCGGGTTTGGGCGAACGAGCACGGAATGAAAGCCCTCGGGTGCAGAAAGGTCACTCACCATCCGCCAGGATTCCAACTGAATCCGCAATCCCTCCGCCACTTTGGCAACAATATCATCTGTTATATCCTCAACCCGCAATCCCTTGTGGTCTGATGTTGCCATTTTCTGCTCAGCGGCGACAATGTGCCCTATGTCTTGGAAAGTGTATTTCTTGTGTAAAAAAGTCCTAGAGATGATGATGCAAGAGAATTCAAGTGCGAACTTGGATGACTTATTTAATCCCGGGACTTACAAAACTCAGGTAAATGAATGACTCTGGTTAACCTTAGAGATAATGATGCAAGAGGCAAAGGTGGCCTTTAAAAAAACCTTAGATGTTTTTATTTAATTATCTAAGATAAAATTCATGTTACATAAGGGCATACGGTACTCTATACTGGTGACACCCATTGGGTATTGGACAAACTAAACTAATTTATTACAACTTACCTGACACCACTGGACAATTGAAAAGATATTGCTTTTTATTGAATATGTACCAATTATGATTATACCTGCCTATTATGAATAGTATCCTAGGAGTTTTTTGTTTTTGGCTACAGTGATTTTCATGTTAATTGAATTTATTGTTTTGACACGTTTTCAGAAATAATGTGTGATAATTCGTGTGTATAAAATGGGGTTCCCTTGCTCAACAATATCTTATATAAGGATGGGCATATATGGTAACAATGAAGTAACTCTTTTCTAACATTTTCATGAAAAGTCGTCCCCAAAAATTCCTATTTCACAACTTTGACCATCTGTGATTCGAAAACTATCACAAAGACCTGTTATTTTCTTATGTCTTCTTATTAAGAGCATTGTGTAGATAGTGTAGCGAAAAATGGTGAAAATTAAACTGTAGACAATTCTGACTCATACCAATTTAGGGTTTAAACTTGTTTCACGAATTTCTTGATTTTGCCCAATAATTCCTATATAACAGCAGAAAAATAATTTCAACAAGGTGGAACAGTATTTCATGCAGCGTCAGTATCTCTGAAGGGATACATTTAGCAAAGAAAGAAAACAATTTTGGAGAATGAAATGTTTGTGACATACATTGCATTAATCTTTCAAAAATCTATGAAAAAAACAAAGTCGCTGACCCCATGATTTTAAGCAGTTTTGAAGATCACTGTGATATGTTCTTTCCGCATGCAAAGTTTCAGGAAAATTAAACTGAGATTTCTAAAAGTGTCGCAAGACCTTAAGCTAACCTTAAATACATGGTGAGCATATCAAAACTGCTGTGGCCAATAAATTAGTTTGTCCTGTCAGGGAGTCGACCAGTTTGGACTCTTATTGACTGACAAGATGAATGATTGGGTTGTTTTGAATTAATAAATGAACCCCTTCAAGACTGTAGAGTCACGTAATGACACACACACATTTATGTGCTAATGCGTATCCTAATTTGTATCGTTGACAGCGTCCAACATAACCACTTGCCCCGTTGCAAGTTGTAAGTGAATTCGGCAAAAAACGGCAATGGGGCAAGCTAACGAAACCCTGACTTGCCCCGCTCGGCAAGTAATGTTTTGGGCAAAGTCCAATCTCACCCTTGTTTAACAGAGAAGCGGGGTAATCACATAATCCTCAAAGGATGTATAAGGTTAAATATAATGAAAACGCAATATGAATGCTGACAGCTTGTGACAGTAAATGATGAAGGAAGTAGTTCACTATCCATTTTTAAAGTGCCTTAAAGAATCAGGTACTATATTCCACCTCTCATCGAATTGCAGCATGGTCATATTGAGATTTGCTTTGTGTTCATATGCCTTAAGTTGTTGATAGATATGGTATTCAACTAAGTAACAAGGGTTAAATCTTTTATTTGAAGTAGCCTACCAATCACATCAGAAACGGGTACTTATTGCGAACAGAAAACAGATGGTCAAACAGATGATCGGCTAATCTTGGAAAATACGGAATGTCTACTTTTCTTCCAAATATGGTATAGACAGGGAATCTGTAATATACATACTCGGCAACTACCATGTCGAAAGTTTGCATGAAAATAGTTCTATCAGTGACATCATTGGATAATTCTTTACCGTGCCGCAAGAGAGCGCTGCAGAGAAATTTGCGGTATTTTTCAATGTAATCGAGTTTTACATTGGCGCCATCTGACGGCAAAATAGTAAACAGAAATTCCATCAGATCATGTTGCGGAACATTTACTTCTGCAAGTTCCCAATCGTACGTGCACAAATATCCTTGCCCAACAGCAGGTTTTTTTGCGTATACGCAGGTTTTTTGGCGTCAAATCCAAATGTACCAAAGTCTGTTTTACTGATGTGCGTAATCTTAGTACCTCTGGAATATTCTGGCCGACCTTCCGTACAAGAGCACTTCGCTCTTGGGTGTAAACGTGTGGAAAGTCCCTTATATCGTATTCCAACATAGTTGAGAAGTATTGAGGGTAGTTTGGATACGAAAGCGCGTAATGCCCCATAGACTCTCCAAAGTACCGAAGTATTTCTTCTTCATTCCCATAATTTCTTGCGTGGAAGTCGGCGAGATCAAAGAGAACCTTTTCGACAACTTCCGGTTCCCATTGTTCAATGCCAGATCCGCCTTCAATAGCGTCTATGTGCGAAAAGTTCTCATCTGTAAGAAACTCTGTGATGAAAAAGTACTTTTCCTCATCGTCGTCCATATGAGTATAGTAAACTTTAGGATGTATTGCTGCCAACGACTTGTCAAAAGAGGTGCGTTCCGCCATCTTGATTTCTCGTACAGGATCAAAAGAGAGGAAAGTGTTTCTGTCTTTCGCCATAGCTGCCACCATTTCCGCTAGCTCAGGGTGCAGTTTAGCGTGACTATCGGCATGCACGTTAAGAAGCATGCCTTTTGGTTCCTTCGATTTCAGCAAGACGCGTTCCGTCACGACGCCGCCATTTTGTTTGCCGGTTAACTCCAATAACAGGAATCCAACAAGACGATTCCGCAACTCCGGGTTTGGGCGAACGAGCACGGAATGAAAGCCCTCGGGTGCAGAAAGGTCACTGACCATCCGCCAGGATACCAACTGCATCTGCAATCCCTCCGCCACTTTTGCAACGATACCATCAGTTATATCCTCTACCCGTAATCCCTTATGGTCTGATGTTGCCATGTTATACTATCCCCAATACCGTTCGATTCAGCAGGTAACAATGTTCCCTATGATTTTGAAAGTGTATTTCATGTGGCAAAAGTCCTGGAGTATATATAATACAAGATGATTCATTCAACTTGTGCGAACTTGAACGCCTCAGTTTACCTTAGACATAACTAATCAAGAGGATTTTAAGTCCAAAGGTAGACGTGTATAAAGCTCATAAGCTAACCTCGTGTAACATGGTGAACATATTCAAATTGTTGTGGTCAATAAATTAGTTTGTCCTGTCAAGGAGTCGATCAGTTTTGACTCTTATTGACTGACGAGTTGAATGAGTATTTATTGACTGTATTTTTCAGGTACAAAATCAGACACGTTACAAAAATATAAATATAGGTATAAACTGAAAAAAAATATCAATTTAAACACAAAAGCAAGGAACAAACTAGGAAACGTATACTTTTACTTGTGGAGGAGCTTAGTCTTTTTAATTAGAATAATTTTGAATACAGTAAGTGAACAAGGTTTTCCTACAATGATCAAACACATCTAATCTAAGTGAGGCGGTTCCATTGGATATTAAGTTATTTTGTTCAAAATGCTCTAATGTATATACATGATTGATTTAAAACAAGCTTATATAGTACCATAGCTATCTTTAATGCAGATTATTTTATTATTTTCACTTAGAACGCAATGTACCATTCTTTTTTATTGATTTATGTGCTAATGTTATACATACATACATGAATACATACATACATTCATACATACGATCGTACATTCGTTCATACATACATACATACATACATACATACATGCATACATACATACATAACTACATACATACATACATACATACATACACACATACATACATTCATAAATACATATATACATACATACATACACATACATACATTCATAAATACATACATACATACATACATACATACATACATACATACTTACATACATACATACATACACACATACATACATTCATAAATACATACATACATACATACATAATACATACATAAATACATACATACATACATACATACATACATTTATAAATACATACATACATAACTACATACATACATACATACATACATACATACACACATACATACATCATAAATACATACATACATACATACACACATACATACATTCATAAATACATACATACATACATACATACATACATACATACATACATACACACATATCTGACTCTCCCACTCCTCCCACTAGGTGATTGGTGATGGAGCTATCGCACAGCACACTCTCAGCCATGAGACGACGGGGGTCTTCTTATCCATAGACTGGGCATGGGGAATGGCTATCTGTGCCTCGGGACTCTTCGCAGGAAAGGTGTCTGGTATGTGTATTTACAAGATATTGATCAAATTATGAAGACAACAACAATTGCGTCGGCGTCATAAACAACCAATACTACTACTACTACTACTACTACTACTACTACTACTACTACTACTACTACTACTACTACTATAGTCCTTATCGCTTCCTCATCATCGTCTTCTTCTTTGTCGTCGTCTTCTCCTGTTCATTCATACCTCACCTTGTTTTTATTTGCAGGCCATATTAACCCAGCTATGTCTTTAGCACAGGCGATATTAGGGAATATAAATCTTCAGCAACTTATTGTTTTCGTCCTCGCTCAGTACCTGGGAGCCTTTGTTGCTGCGGCCGTCGTCTATGGAGTTTATATTGGTAAGATTACATATCCAAGAGGAATCGATAGAAAAGCAAACCTTACCATGTTTTTATTACTACCTTAGATTAATATACACGATATTCGTGATTGTTACGAAAGTGATTGATAATTTATAGTCTGCATGCGTTGATTGCAATTCGTCTTCCCTTTCATCAAATTCTTTGTTCTGATATGTTTTCTTTAAAGTTGACAACATACAAAATGTGGATATACAATGTTTGTAAGGTATGTCATGCCAGTCGACACTAGTGTTTTATCCCATATTCTGCTATTTTTTCTACCATTGCAACTACATGTAGCTAGCTATCATTTTGCTTTTTCATGTTAGAGACAGTGACGATGAACGAAATTCTAAATGTATTGAGCACCAACTCGGTTGTAAATCAGCAAGTTATACCAACAATTTTTTAATTTGATCATCAGAGGAAATTTGAAAAATTTGATTTATACCGGTGTGAAAGCATGTACTCAGTGTATTTTCTTACGATACACATCATATGTTAGGAAAATTGTCGTATATGTCACGAAAAGTGAAAATAAAACATTTATTACAATTTATTCCCTTACAAAATGTCAATGTTTGATCTGTGCATTTATCCATTGTCTGTATCAAATATAATAAGTCAATAGAGTATACAAAATAAATGCAATTAAAACGTAAGTCATGCGATCACTTTACAATGTATATATTTTCTTCCGTGCTTCTAATATCTCTTATTATCCATACTATAATCGATAATTTTACAATAGATTGGCACACGTAACTTGAATATGGATCATTGCAGATGCGTTGAACGAGTATGATGGAGGCGTACGTCATGTCCTTGGCGAGAATAAAACAGCAGGGATCTGGGCCACGTACCCTGCTCCCTATCTAAGCACTGGCATAGGCGTAGTCGACCAGGTACACATATAATTAGGCCACTTTATCAGTTTTAGGAAAAATCCCTCGTTGATTTGGGACTCTTGGGCCCCTCATAGAAAAAAGGGTTAAGAAAAGTTGAAAAGCTATACTTTAAAAACTGTATTTGTGCGTGTTTTATAACAAAAAAATAGAAAAAATATACCTATACATATGAAAGGATACAGGTATCCATTAACAGCAATAATAATATTAGTTATCCATTGGGGGCAGCTTGAGATCCACCTGTAGTAATCGGTATCAAACTAGTCACAGCCTCATGGGAAACGGATGACTTCGGGTGTGATATTGCTGCATATCTAACTCCCTTTGACCAATCGGCAACGAGAATCACAGCAGAGCAGATGATAAAAGCCTGATCCAGAACAGATTTAGTAATATCATTCCTTAAAGATAGATGACACTGCAGTGTGCTAGAATGGTCAGTGGCGGACCTTTCAGCCGCAGAACATATCTAGTTATGTCGTTCCTTAAGGATAGATGGCGCTGCGGTGTGCTCGAGTTCTCAATAGTGGGTCTAGCGTGCCCGCAATACAGACTCAGAAATGTCAATCCTTTCATAATGGATAGATGGCGCTGCGGTATGTTTTGGTAAGGCAGTTGAGAATCATTTTCACCCTCGGCATGTGGCATCTGTATGAACCCAATAACCAAATATCACGAATGTCGATCGTGTCTATCCATTTAAGCAAATATTAAGCAACATGCCCTCATATAAGTTTATATCTCACTAAAGACATGTTTTCCTTCATTTTGCTGCATTTCGAATTTAATTCCAGCACTCTACCACGTTTAATACTCATTTACCTGTGAATGCAATAGATCCCGTGGCAATAAAACTAAAACAACACATGTTGACACATTCGCGCAAAAAAGACATGACTTTTGAAAATAATCATTCCCATGATGCAGCCATTTTACCATGTCTATTTCTCTTCAGATCGTCGGGACGGCGTACCTTGTTGGTTGCGCTATGGCCATAGAGGATGAGAGGAATCAACTACCACAGAATGGGGTCAAACAGTTTCTCATAGGACTAGTAGTTGTCGGCGGAGTGATATCCTATGGCTGTAACTATGGCTTTGCTGTTAACCCTGCGCGAGATCTAGGGCCACGCGTGTTTACTCTCATAGCAGGGTGGGGGACAGAAACATTCAGGTGAGGGGTGCTCACCTAGTAATATAGGCCACAGGGGTTGATCACCTTTTTCGGGATACGTAGCGCAGATTTCACAATAAAGCATAAAAAGGTCGACACATCTTCTTCAGCAATATTCACATTAGATGATAGTGTACATCTGGTAATTCACAAATAAGCTTCATCCACACAGCATCCATGTCTTAAATTGCCCTATCGAGGGCGATGTCGAGAATACAATAAAACGGCAGTTAGGTCATGAAGTTCCCACGGGACAAATTACATCTAAAACGTATAACCTGAACTACGAATGATACAAATGCATTTAAGTCAGAGTAACATATCTAATATAAAGGATGTTTGGTCCCTCTCTTTTCTCACAAACAAGTTATGTTCTGCTTTTCTTTTAAAACAAGAAAAAGAAAAAAATGTAAATGTAATTGATAACCTAAATGTACACTTATTAGATAATTTTTGGAAAATCAAATTGGATAAATGCAACGCAAGCAGGAGATAAACTATTGTCCTTGGTTTGAGGATTCCAAAGTATTATCCTTTAATTAATGCTATAATTCTATGTTTCAGTCATGGTGGATATAAATATTTCTGGATTCCAATCCTTGGCCCTCATATAGGGGCGATTGTTGGCGCCTTCACATACCTGTTATTCATAGGAAACCACTGGCCAGATGAGCCTGAAGATAAAGTAGTAGATGAAACCGAAGCCTACGTCAATGCAGGCTTCCAAGACCAGGAAGGAGGTAAGTCCTCTTAACCCTTATGCTGCTGGTAACTAATTTGACCAATACAAAACGATGCAAAGAAATGGCTGAAACCCTAGCACATGGGTACTCATCTGGGAGTTCTTAGCGAGAGCTATCCAATGAATGCCAACATGACAGGGTTTAGATTGTTTTCAAAAATCTTTGCATCCTTGTGCTTTGGACGAAAGTAACCTCAGCAGTGAAAGGGTTGAGGGTTATCCTGCTTTGGTATGTATTGTTCAGTTTTGCAACTCTCCAAAACTACATTGGTTGCAATACACGGTCAGCCATATTTAAAGGAGGATGTGAAATCATTAGCAAATACTTTCAAGGATATGAAATGGTTTGTAATGTGTTTGCACGGAATTGCAGTCACTAGTTTGTAAGGGCCTCCAGAATTGTCCAAAGTGTACAAGGGTTCCAATTATACATAATAGTTTGCAAGGGTCTACAACGATTTGCAGTGATGTGAGTGATATAAAATGAGTTGCAAAGAAACGTAATATTTCGGAAGGTTTGGCAGGGATATTTTATGATTGGCAAGGGTAAGCAAGGTTATGCAATATATAGTTTGCACGGATTTGAAAACTTACAAATAATGTGGTTTATTGGGCTAATTTGCGAGTATAGGGTCATTTTGAGGTGTTTACTTATATTAAATCTTTTCCTCGTAATGAGATCAACTGTAGCTGTATAGGACATCCCTGAGCAGTGGAAGAGGCTACATGTATCTATCAGATCCTTAAATAGGCTTTGATACATACCGGAAAGATATTCCAATCTATTCTCTACTGCGAGTTTCTCCGAATTACGGTCGCCTTAAACATACATTTTGGGTATCTAATGTAAACGAATTTGCCCGAAATGTACTATATTTATAACTGACAAACTTGAAGTGGGAAGGATATCACATTCCTTCCAAATTTGTTTATGTAAGAGATTTCCGAATGACAAATACTACCAGTATTAATGGTCACCTAAATATACAACAACTATAGATTAGCTTGAATACCATTCATCAGAGGTTATATTCATGGGTGCTTGGTAAGTATATTGAAGGTTCTTGTCCAAATATGCAGCCGGAACTGCACATTCCCAGAACAGTTAGTGTATATGTTATTGTTTACAGAGGGTGTGGGTGGCTTATGTAAGTCTGCTACTATTGAAAAGAGCCATGACGTCAAAGCAACTGAACATGTACACACAGAACAAACATGGAAAGTAGCAACAATGTAGTAGTATTTGGAGTTTGAAATGTTGATTTTCGTCACTGTTCTGCCATATTGCGGCTGTGTCGTAACTAGTAATTGTATTTGGCGGAGGTAATCTGCGTACCCAGCGAAAACTACCGCCTAACCGCAAGTCACTGGCACCTTTGTCGCATGCCTTGGGCGGTAATCGAACGCAATGCTGAGAGACAGTTAGCAGTCAGTGGGAACAACGTAGACCACACGGCTATCAGGGCTCACCATAATGTTGAAGAAGTAGTAGTAGTACTACATTGTATTATTACTATTCGTTTTTCTTAGTATTGTTATCATTGTTATTATAATTATCATTATCATTATTATCATTATTATTAGTATCATTATTATTATCATTATTATTATCATTATTATTATCATTATTATTATCATTATTATCATTATTATTATTATAAATTTTATTATTATAAATTTTATTATCATAATTATTATTACTATTGTCATTATCATTATCATCATTATCATTATTATTAATCCTATTATTATTATCATTATTTTTATCATTATAATTATTATTATCATTATTATTATTAAAGTAGTTGTAGTATTTTGGTTACCGTCATTTTTTTGTCACATTGCAGCTAAATCGTTGTTACCCAGTTGTGAGTGTGGAACGACAACTAGAAAAATAGATTGTAATTTTTAAACTTTCATTAGGAGAACGCTCGGTTGAACTCTCCATACAAATATGGCCATTGGTAAAAAACTTATTATGTTTTTCCTCCAATGCAGAAAAATATTCTTCTATCCTTACTAGCAAGAATATCTTGACAAACCAGAATATGAGTGATGCATCTTGACCAAGGCCCATGCACCTGCACTGACAATGCCGATCTTAGCTCAACGGCAATCTTGATAAGTGACTGAATATCATCTAATAATTCTGTTATGCCAACTATGAATTGTTAAATGGTTCTGGATTGTTGTGATCTTTATGAAATGTGTGTTCTTAATACGAGACCTTGTGGTTAGACACAATTTGACACATTTTTGCCATAATCAAGCCCTTACAGGACAATGAGCATAGGGACCTCAGTTTCCTATCAGCGTTTGATGAGCATTACACACAGAAACTTGATATACTCAGAACTTATCTATACCATTTATTGTAACGAATAAATGAAACATACCTTGTTTTATGAACTATAAAATATTTCAAAAGTTTGCATATGGGGTAATTTTGTGAACATAGGGTTATTTGAGATGTTTACATCTGCTAAAGCCGACGCACTTTCCCTCATAATCAACTGAATGTCTAGTCTATCACTGGGAAAAGTAAGAGAACTGGTTGCACACAATCTCACAACAATCATAATCAACTTTTTGTCCCTTTTCTCATTTAAGTATCTTATCAAAACATAGCCGCTTCAAATCAACATGCACTTTGAGTATCACATTTAATAGGTTTGCTTTAAAAGTTGACATTCATAGAGAGGGTTTCACATTCTTTCTAACTTTGACTTCGTTGAAAAGTTTTTTCATGTTTCACTTAAATTTGAGAATACTAGTACTAGTATGTATAGAATATGTAATATTGAAGAAACCATTTTGAAAAGTTTGACAAATTAATCCGTTTCTGTTTCTTAACATACATGTTATCATTTCGCTTGACCCAGAATTTGTGATCGAAACACATACTAGTATACCAAAACATTACATTACCGGTCTCCATGGCTAAACCATTTTTCTTGATTCCAATATCAGATGAAGCAATACAAGCTCTTCTTGCCTTAGAAATATGTTCAACAACGTGTAAAATGTCGTCCTCTAAGATTGCTGATCTTCCACCCACTTGGTTATACAACAACCTTTCACTGCCCCTATTGTTCCCCAGCCAAACAACTCATTCATTCATGTTTATTCTTAACCCCCCCCCATCAAAAGAATACACATATCTTGGCATTCAGTGGTCTACGCATTGCCACTGACTGCTTGCCGTATCCCACAACTGCCCGGATTGAAATCCTTACCGGGGCAAGAGAGATAGTTGACTTGGGGTGAGGCAGTGAATTTTGCCAGGAACCCTGCTTCCTCTACCACCTTCCACTTGCTATTCACAACATAGCTGCAATATAGGAGTAATATTATGCCCACATGATTGAAATTCCCCCAGTCCGCTCGATCACTCACAACTGGCTAGTCAACATTTTATTCTGAGTTTGACAGAAAACATTATCATAAGCAACATTCTATTCAGTGTCTGGGAATGAAAAAAACGTTTTTCTGTTTCAGAAGATGAGGGGGCATATAGGTTTATCAGTATTTTTTATGTTCCCTTTTATAGTTGTTACATACAAGGACTTAAAGAAAAACACCATATGCATTCTTCACATTCAATAAATGTTAATGATAGTTTAATTGCTAGTAGGCTACCTATTTTCCTTCTATCTGTAACTCCAGTTCTCTGCACTGTAAGCTGGTGTATTGGCAGCTTACTTTATGTTTATAGGAACGAAAATTAGTTCAGATCTTGGTCCATGGACCAAGTCGTATCTCATCCTGGTGCATTACCTGGATTGATATTGATCTCAAATCAAACCTTTCAATATCCAGGTAAGTTTGCCTGGATGCACTGCGTTTATATACTAGATCTAGTATCCCGGGGGGGCACTTGGGTATTTAGGGGGGTGCATACGTTCGTTATCAAAATAAAAAAATACCCCTAAAGCACTGATTTCTGGCCAAAAAAGCACCCTTATTTTAATAAAACGCTGATTTTCTCCATTAAATAAACACCCCTTCTTTTATCAAAACACTGACATTGGATGAACGGGAACACGTATTTTAACTTAAGATTTTATAATTCTCTGTTTGTTTAGCGGCAGCAAGTGGCGGCAGCAAACTCGGAAGCCAGTCACACCGGGAGTCACTCGGCGTCAGAGCCGCGTATATTTCGTGGATTGTAAGGGGAATTTGACCCCCATACTTCGTACCTGGGTACAAAAAAGTACCCTTCTTTTACAAAATCGCGGACATGCGGATGTCTTAAAAAAGACCCCTTGTTCCGCGAAATACGTAACGCAGGTGCGCACCCCCTCTGTACCTGAGTGCCCCCCCCCCCCCCGGGTCTAGTATATCATTGGTAACGCCTTGGTTGAAAGTGCGGTCAAGCCTGCTATCCACCCTCAGTCATCCGTATGCCCGTGGAGGTGTAACTAATTTATCACCTGCTCTTCCTTGGTTAGTAAAAAGAAAATCAAACACATCACATTGCTTGCTACCATGTGATATCGATTATGGCGTTTGATATCAAATTCAGATGTTTGATAGTAAATCTACGTAGTACGAACGGCCGCATGTCTGACATATATTGACCAATTAGCATCGAGAAGTACAGCAGAGCAGGTGATAACTTATGATATACATGAACCTTCAGCATTGGCGTGATGTAAACAAACATCTGTACACATTTAGCTATCCTTGGTGAATGGGCCACTGGAATTGCATGGGAATTTTCAAACCGTCTCGGAGTAACATTCATAATCAAACATTTTAGGTGATTGCATTTACGCTCTCCCTCTCGCTGTCTCTAACCTTTTCTCTCTCTCTCTCTCTCTCTCTCTCTCTCTCTCTCTCTCTCTCTCTCTCTCTCTCTTTCTCTCTCTCTCTCTCTCTCTCTCTCTCTCTCTCTCTCTCTCTCTCTCTCTATATATATATATATATATATATATGTATATATTTACATACATACATATTTACATACATACATATACATACATCTATCTACAATCACACTCACCAGCACACCAGAATGCCACCCAGTTTCCTGGGCATGGATGCTTGAATTACCTCATAACTGTGCGTAGCTTTGATTCGCAAGCTACATGGGGTTATTGTTGTGCTTGGCCTTTTTGACATGTTATCCGTAGTTGTTTTTACAACCAGACACTAGCACACGTCCGGTCGGCTGGTGCAGGAATTAATATCTGTACTATATTTCCAATGATAGTCACTGGTGAAGACTGAGACTGAAAAAATGCCTTGCTTACCGAACCATTCCTTTGGCACTTTATTTTGGATTTTGTAATCGACCCTTCATATGCATACCTTTTTCAATACGGATAGCGCTTTTGCCTGCTGGAGCCTGCTGGATAGTGTATCGTATTGTATATTCTATCTGCTCCATAAACATCCTGGTGAACATGATAAACCTTTTGATCGTCATGAATATCATCTTTATGTGAATAGTACTTTGTAATAAAATCAGATATTATCTTTAACTGGAAAATTATAATAATTTTTATTTTCTAAGAAAAGTCAGCCTAATCGATTTAATTATTAGCCTTCATCACATATGTTTAAGAATATATTTCACTTAACATATGGTTTAATGTTACCCATCTTCATAAAGTGCTGATACTGATCACAACCCCTTGCCTGCTAGCCGTTGCCTTATTTGCACCCACATGAACCATGTTGACTAAGAAAGTCAAACTTTATATTTCGATGTTTTGTGAAGTACAACCTTAAGGTGGCAGTTTAATGGGAGACTGCAACGCTTTTGCTCTTTAAGCCCTACATTGATTACAGTTAACTTGTCGGTTCTTCATTAAGAGAATTTGATCCAATTAGGAAATACTTGAGTAAATTCAATATAAAGTGTCTTTAGAATTTCTTTCCCAGATTTTGATAGAAATAGTGTGATCTTAATGAAGATCTAGTTTTTATGCATTTTGTAACGTTTCTCCCATAATGCAATACGGTATGCAACAGCCATTTTGTATACTAGTATTTGCAATGGCGTAGGGTAAAAATTATAAGACAACAGCATCACTGTAATATATTTCCATTTTCTTTGCAGATCACGGCATCTCCTACATAGGAAAAGTCAGCATAAAACCATTGGATGCAGGATTATAACGAGTTTTCATGTCCATCCCCTTTTCCTCGATTTGCCTTAAGTATAGGACTCCTTGTCAACATATGTGAGGTTATCAAATGCTACCTAGAACTCAAAAAATATGAACTGCAAAGGATACCATGCTTGAATTAGCAACATGTTTATCAGATCATCCTTCACTAGCCATGACTCATACATCAAAGATACCTATCTGAAGTACATTCAATGTCGAACTCTTCACAAACGGTTCTATACCAACGAAAAACTCTTCAAAATGGGAATTAAAAACTCAGATATGTGTGACATGTGCCATAAAGAAGTAGTGGAACACATGATGTTATACTGTGAATGTACAAAAGGGTTATGGAATCTTATCGAATCATGGATAAAGGATTTAGGTATGCCAGACTATCAAATGACTAAGGAAAAGATAATAGTGGGAGATCTCGAAAATGCATCTGCCATAAATTGCATTATCCTTGTCGCAAAGAAAGTTATTTACAACTGTATGAAAAAGGAACAAAAACCATGTATATTATATGTAAAGAATGACACAAAGAAATTTTATTTTCAAGAAAAATACAGACTGTATGTTAAAGGACATAAGAATGTATTTGACAAACAATTCAGGTTACTAGCAAATGTGTTTGACACGTAACACCTGTATATTGTATATTACACATGCTTTATTGATATTGTACCGATCTGTTGACATGCTGGAGAACAAAATAAAAAACTACCAAAAATTAAAATAAAAAAAATATTTATCAGATCATCAATCCTTAATGACTGACAATGAAGTCAATACCTGTGAGGCTGTTACTGCATCTTCAATTTTACACACAGAGAGGAGAACATATGATAGTCGTGTTTGTTTATCCTGGCCCATCTTACATAGTCCACTGATTAATTCAATACAACATCATTTTAGACAAGGTTTTTAATAAATACCCCAAGTATTGTTCGTGTTTTCACAAACTTACAAAATCACTCATATATAACCCGCAATTGAGGAAACAATATATAATGGGGCGCCTTTTGTGGAATTTGATGAATACTATGTATGTGGGATTTTGATTTGAAAATGACCTCAAACTTTAAAAGAAAAATGTGTCCTGGTTGTCAAGTATGACCATTGTAATACTGACAAAATCTAACAAATACGGGTTCTTTGTGCAGATGACATATATGTACAGTTGGTAGGTTCAATAATCTCGCACACCTATCCATTACGTATGAAGAGTAAAAGGCACAGTATACAGAAACAAATTTGATTGGCTTTGACAATCAACATTTCTGAGTTGTTCCTCTAAAACTACCATTTCCTCTTTTTACATGAAGTTTAACTATCCATTTTACGCATACATATTTGTAATATACATTTAATGTATGGATGAAATAAACAGATTACCCCATTCAATAAGTGCTGGTTATTTTTAGGGAATTGACACTTTCGTAAGGACATAATTCAATGTCCTTTTGCATTTCCTCGACTAGCTTTCTAAGTTAGTGCAACATTTTACACAATAAAAACTTTTGCACAATTTCATCCTATAAGAATATCGACATATACGATGCGAGGTAAAGCGATATTCTTCACAGACATCTGCACTGCTTATATACTACATTTTTCAAAGGGGAATTCGAAATCACATGCCTTGTATTTTCGTATTTTTGAAATCCATTGCCTTATCAAATAATTTCACTTTTCGAATGTCTCATTATTTTTTCATATCGAAAATGGTTTACATCGCTCCTCCACGATACTAGTATTCATAAAGGATAATTTTGTGCATTAAAACGTGTGCAAAAATAATATTGCATTAGAATACTCATGACACCCAGTCAAGGAAATTCAACAGTTATTGTGTTCATTTCAATTGCATAAGTCAGGAAATCTACCAAATGTGGGTCAAAGATTGATAAGGAAATATATGGGTAATAAGGGAATATAATTTACAATGGGACAAGAGGAACTTTGAACTAGATTTGTTTCCCGAATTTGTAAATTTGTGAGGTCTCTCATAACAAAAATGTCTTAGAAATGGTTGTGTTCTGTATCATAGAGTATGCTTGATGGATCTAGAAAACATGGTGACATTTTGAACACCCTTTACCGTATCTCAATATAAACCATGTGCAAGACACACAATGAGTCGCGTGTGGTGTTTGTTTTGGGTCAGTCCTCGTATTGCCTTAGTGCTGGCAATTTCACAAAAAAGTATTGTAACTGGTATTAATAGAGCTAGTGCAAAGCTTAATATAACAATCAGCTAGAAAATACAGGCATATATGCAAATTATGCATAGCTGCCTGTGCTAGCAGCTGAAGCAATATATGAAATGGCAAGAGAAAATAGAAACGGGTCATCAATAGAACAAGAGAGAAGGAGGAATTTACAGTATTTACTTAACTAAGGTTCGTTCTTCACTCTGCAAAGAATGCAAAAACACACTTCATAAGAGAGCACTCGAATGATAATCACCATGTTTTCCCTTTCATATATAAATATAAGTATCCGGAAAAGTGGTCGAAAATTACAAAGAGGTAACCGCCAATATATGTGTAAAATGCCCTGTTTGGATAAGAAAGCTGTCAAGGAATGCTGTCCTAATTGAATATCATAATGCTTATTATTTTACTGGTTGACGATAAGATAAGCTTTAAAAAACAATAAAAAACATCCATCTTTTAAAAAAAGAAGAATTTGCTCGGTACAAAAGTTTTAGAATTTGTAATTGATGATAACACTAAAGGCTGCAAGGAATGCTGAACATTATTATTGTTAAAAGCACTAATTAATTTTTTAAAGAAAAACGTGCTTTACAGATTGGGATGCAACAGACAAAAATGTTGTAGTTTACCGAAGGTATATTCCTAGTAGTTAAAGACAGTACTTTTTTCACCAATTCCTGGCTGGCTTTGCAAAGACATTGATTAATATGACGCAATTAACCAAATGAGACATGGGTAGGATCCACAGGGATCGTTTAGTTTGGATTCAAGTCATGTATAATGTTGACAAGATGCTTGTAATACATGTCTTAAGGTTCAACCTGTTGTTATTAAGAAACTTGTTTACGTCAATTTTTCTACGATGGATAAGCCAAATTATGTCTAGCTAGCTGTAAATGATGAATGAAACCCGTATACTTGGGAGATACTGTAAATCACTTGAGTATAGCGGGAACAATAAGATAGCGATAATAGCGCTCTGCCCATATGCGCTATTGTATAATCCCCGTCATTATTAAATTCTTACTTGAACTTGCTGCTGCTGTTCCCGTTCACCGCTATACTTAGATCACGCTATCCAGGGCAGTACCGCAATAACGCTATATAACGTTCACGTGATATTTAAGTGATTTACAGTAACTAGCCTAACCGCAACTCCTATGCAAACCATACGCCTAGAGGACAATTTGGGGCAGGATCATTCAGAGCAGTGAGTGTTGTGAGCAACATAAAACATGAGTTCATGCCAAAAACATCCAGAAAACGTGTCTAGAAGTGTTGCGGGAGGATTCTAACTCAAAATGGGTTAATGGGACAATTTGGGCAGGATACATGGTTCAAATATGATGTTAGTAAACAAACCCCCTCTTCTTGCCCAGTTTGTTTACCCCCTACCACTCATTCATGCCCAGCACCTTATATAAACCATTATTGTTAGACCGTACTGACTTTCAACTGCTTATTTTGCCTCTAGCAAATAAAACCCAGTGTTGACAGTGTGCAGAAAGCCTATCGAGTCGCAGGTTTAAAGTACCTCAAGCATTGCACAGGCGGAGCTCCAGTCAGAATAACACTCCATAGAGTACTCTTTGGACGAGAACCAAATATAATTTCAAATACTAGTATTCTATTTTCGATAGAGTTGATACAATCGGAATCCATGTTGAACTATCTTTGACAATCACAAATCTAATGCAGCTGGAATATAAAAAGGAAATTATTTATAATACCGGTACACCTTTTTGATAAAATTGTATTCTTCGAATTCGAGCTAAAAAGAGATGACTTGATAAAGGGATTAACACTATGTCCTTTGAGAATACCAATTCTTCTGGAATCAACTCGTCCCTTCGGGGCTCATTGGTTAACTTTTACTTTGCTAAAGGGCATACCCCTACGTGCTCTGAACTGGTTAAAACATATTCCCTGAGATTGGCACACCCTTCCTTACCTGCAGCGAATGAGATCGTCTTGACACATAGACCATTTACACCATTGATAGTGTAGAAACTAACGTGACGTCACAATTAGTTTATGCAACCTACTGGCCAAGCTTACTCCATTGCAGTTTTGGGCATCGCTTAATCGAGGTAAGTATGTAGCAGTGATTGATAAGGCATTTTTGTGGGAGATTGCAGTGTATGTGATTGCGTGTTTAAAACGTCGGTGATATGTTTTATGTTTGAGAAGATTTGGAGTTTTATTTTGTTGTTTCATGAAGCGACTGACGAATTTTATTAAAGCAGCTATTGCGCATAAAAAGATGTTCCCTCGGTGTGCCTGACCATATTCTACTGTAGGCAATTGGGATATCAAATCATCACTTTTGGGGATTAAAGTAGTTGGAACCACATACAGAAATTCAAGTCGCAATTCTCTGTCAACTTGGTGCACAGGGTAAACAGCATTACTCAATTCTAGTACATGTATATATAAAACATTACAAGCTCATGAAATAACCTTAGCAGTTCATTAATAAGAGAATTAGTACCAGCCAAAAAGTCTTTGAAATACATTTGCTTTGTTCAATATTTTCAAATTGAAGAAGTTTTTTCGTATAGCTGTTTGCTTAACGTTTATGTATTCACACAGTAAAGCAGTGCAACCTATCATAGGTCGAGTTTTTACAGGAACCTAAAGATATTCGAAAAGTCTATTAAACTAACCCTTAATCAAAATCTCCAATTTTAATCAGGTTTTATTAGCCAAGACCATTTGCAAGGCGAGGTTAACTCAGATACTGTTGAATTGGAAAGATACGTATTGGTACCAAACGTAGAAAAGTTGCCAGTACTTAACTTATTTGTTCAGAAGAAATTGTCTACACCATAACTACAATTTCTTTGCCACTTTATCAATTTCAAAAATATTTATCCCGCGTAACTGGACTGTGCACACCACCGTAAGTTATGCACCATTCAATTGAATCCCTGGGAGGGGGGGGGGACTTGGCCGGGAAACACGGTGCTTCTGCTAAATACTGCTTAAAATAGCTGCCCGGTGTACCGGGATTACTGTGATTTATTGTTGCTGTCCCAAGGCGGTGCATGATAGGCGGGGATTTGAATAGTGACGTCATACTTTGCTGCCACGATTCCAGTAGGCCTATCAGCCGGGCGCACCCGGCCTCTGCTAGGTCCACTGTGTTGACCAACTACGAACTATGGTGCGCAGTCTACCTAACGCGCGATCGTTTCTTTGATATGTTGTGACAATGGTCATACTATTACACCTATAGCGTAAGGTATGACCAATGCCACAACATTTCAAAGATACGATCGTGCTAACCGCTCCTTCTTCGGTGCGAAGAAGACGATTATGCTGTATCACACGTGGTAGCAGGACGGCGTGGTAAATATGATAATAATAATTGAAAAAAGATATAGCGCCCTATCTACCTGTAATGTGTTCATAAGCGCTTTAAAGAATAGTCAGTGGACACATGTTTATAGTGACAGTCCTTGAAGTCGATGAAATAGCAATGTTTCTTGGAAGTTGTGCACACTATCAGCAGCCTTGATGTCAGGTAGCTCATGAGATGGATCATATTTAATTATTTACATAAGATGATCCTATTCCCAATGACATGGTGAATGGGATTAATAAAAAAAAATGAAAAATAAGATAAAATAGAATTGAAATATTTCCCCACAAAAAAGGAAAAAAAGCATTTAAAAGATAAAATTGATCACTTAATTCAGGTTGATTGTTTTGGTATGGGTTACACATATATAGTAACAGTGTGAAGGGACCATGGGCTGAGTGACAATTCTAGTGCACTGGGGGCTTATTATTTAAGTTACATAATGAGAAAAAATACTTATTAAAGAAATATTTACAAAAGAAAAAAAAACTTTTCTAAAATCAAAATTGATTATTTGATTGTTTGAATAGAACCTGGGCTGTTTGACAGTTTGAGTGCACTGCGGGCTTATTGTTTGAGTTACCTGAACTTGTGAAATGTTTTAGAAGAAAATAAAGAGAAAAATGACTTAGTACAGAAAGATTTACCACAAAAAAAAGAAAAAAAACTTTTCTTAAATAAAAATTGATTATTTGGGCCTAGTTAGTATTGGCTCCCTGAAATTCATTTGGGCTCCCTCGAAAAAATCCAGGGAGCCCGAAGGTCTCCCTGAAAATTCCCAGGGCTCCCTAGAAAAAATCCAGGGAGCCCAGACGGCTCCCTGGAAAAAATTGTAATTTCAAGCCCTGGGTAAGTTGTAAAACCTGGGTTGGGATCGGATGATGGACTCTCAATCACTGAGCTGCCTGATGAAAGTTTAGCTGGACTGATGAAATGTATTGCACTGAAATAAAATTGAAAATGATAATACTGATGAACCATCATATGAAATCTGAGCCCATAAGACCACTTGGCCACATGTACTTTGAGTTTAAATTTGATTTCAATGTTTAATTAATCTCTGATTGTATAGAGCTCTACATGATTCATCTAGGAGTAGTTTTCATCTGATTATAATTTGGGATGCAAATGAGGGGAAAACTTTCTGCGCCATATATGGACCTCATGGCACCATTTATTAAAGAGTCCTGTCCAAAATCCATGGCGACAGACAGATGTGAAATGCACTGTAACCTATTGTTGAATATATTGAATTTAGGTCTGATTTTTTCACTCTGCCACCAACCATTTTCTTATGCCAACACCCACTGTTTTCCCAACAGGGGCCCCGAAAAATGTTTGCTCAGGGTAACCCTACCCTACTAATGGCTACTTAGTTTTTTTCCCGTACCCTATTGGGGTTTCTTCCAATCCTTACGTCCAGGTCAGGAACAAATAGGGAAAGACATCCCAATAATGGACATAAACACATGAATAGTTGTATACGACCTTGAATAATAGCTGAAGTAAGTGAGCTGTACATCCTTCAAAAGACAAGTGAAACAAATGTTCCTGGTAAGCAAATCTCAACCCTATGGTTTTCAGTGTTAAAAAACAAACAAAAAAACACTACCTACCCTGCCTATTTTTCGGCAAGCATTTTTTCTTCTTGGTCGAGCAAACATTTTTTTTTTGCTTGACCAAAAAGAAAAAAAAGGGTTTATTGGTTCTGGTGGGTATAACCTTTTTCAGGGTATGATTTTTTAAACCTCTCCAAACAGTGCCTCCACAGAACAGTGGGCATCATTTGATCACTTTTTTCGAAGGTCAACTTAGTTTTCGAAATTCACCACTATGGGTTGATGTGAATTATTTGTCTGCACAATATCTCAAGAACCACTTCATGAAACATTTTCCTACTTTGTGGTTGCTTCCTCGGAAGTTTCTTGGGGCTCAATTACATTTACCGGTGGTCATCTCAGTTTTCAAAGATCACCACTTGAGGGCAATGTGAATTATTTGTCTGCAAAATAGCTCAAGAACCACTTGATGAAATATTTTCCTATTTAGTGGTTGCTTCTTCGGAAGTTTCTTGGGATGCTCACACTGAAAACACACCCCAGGCTTTGACCATGGCTTGAAGTTGCCCAAATGTGCCTCTCTGTGGTAACCTTGGGGAAGTATAATATTAAATTCCCTAGGAAGGTTGCCTTGAAGATGGGAAAGTTGAAACAGACTACTCAATCATTCACTTAAGGAGTTCAAAAAAAGCAGCCATCTGTTGAACTCATTCTATGACCCTATGCCCAACACTTGTTTATACTTTTTCTACAATCACTTCATTGTAGATAAACATTTCCAGTGTACTGCAGTGCAATACACAGAGTTTTGATATACTTTTAAAACTGAATTGTAATTCAGAGACTTTCCATTGACAATGGCTCCAAGTCTAAAATTTTATTTTTATAACTGCTGAAGGTTTTGTTATTTGTGATGTAACTGCTAAGATTTTTGTGGTTTATTTTGACAAAATAAAAAGTTGAAATCTTAGGAACTTGTGTATTCTTGTTGAGCATGCCCCAGGGGTGGGGCATACTGCCACAGAATTGGTCCCTGCCAGTGGGGATGAGTGCTATTTATTGATTTTTTCCTGAGCAGTATCCCCGCATGTCCCGCCCCCCTCCCGGGGATTCAATTGACTGGTGCATTAAATAACGTTGGCCATCCCTGTGCTCTAAATCAAAGTAAGATTTAATTCGTATGACCCTATTTGGACATATTTATATAATTTACTAGAATCCTTTCTCTGCAGAGAGTAGATGTGAAAAAGAAACAACTGTCCAGTATTGCAATTGGTTTAACTCTTAAACGTTTAATGTTTTGATAAAAAAGCATTTTGGTGTAGAAAAATATAGAATGACATTTAGTTATAGATGAGTGAGTGATCATGACCCACATTTGCATAGACAGAAATTCCTAGTTCAGTCGACACAAAGTGAGTTGATACAAGCGGGTGCAATAGTTTGAATCGTCGCCATTCGAGAAAGAACTAGACTAAGACATCGAGTGTTAGATCTGGCCTGGTGTGCTACGTGACCGTATGTTAGAGACATGAACATCGCAACACTTTCCTCCTTTACTGTGGAAATCAAGATCAGATGTGTAGATAGATGTTCAATTACTTTATATAGAAGATAATTCTGATGCTGCCAAGATAACTATATTCAATATGCATTTTTGACAATGTGTTACATACTAGTATATTGTTTTAGTTTATAATGGAGATTTAGGCCAAACAAATATTCGCATATAAAATGTTTATGACTAAGAAAGATGAGTAAGTAACAACCATCTTGACCAAAGATGATTGGATCTTGAAAAGTGCGTTCACTTGTTGAAAGACAGGAATGAAATTAAGCAGAAAAGTGGAAGCCGGGCTTCTCTGCAATTACTATCTCTGGACCACCGGTGGCACAGCAGTTGCTCAAGCTACTAGTATTCAACAAGCCTGCTTGAGCCTAGTCAAGGTGGCTGCCCCCGTCTGGTGTATCTATGGTTATGAAGTTGTACAATAGTGTTATTTCAAAGAAGTGTGTCCTCAATTAAAGGAGAGGCATCTAGATTCTACTAGATGACGAAAGCCCCTGTCATTTCTCATACTAACAATTTTCTTAACAGGGGAATACCAACGGTATTCTCTTTCTGTCCCTGATATAAACAAATGGCATCGTCATCGTTACTGCTAATATGGAAGGTGTGCTAATTTGCTGAAAAACAGGTATTTCTTTTGTTTCCTGATTTCTCACACAGCACCGTGTTATACTCTATGTATATAAAATAAACACACATGAGCACATAACATGAGCACACATGTGTACATACAATGAAGCATGATATGAACAAGCCCAGTTTCTAGACGTGGTGCTGGGGTGATTCTAAAAGTATGAATAATATGTATAATAATTGATGTTGTTGAAAAAGAGGAAATATAAGATGTGTGGGGAGAGCCTTTAAGAACAATTCATGATTCATACATGTTAGATATTCAGGCATGCGTTTAAAGAGATTATTGTCTGGTGATTAATGTTCCGCAATCTCAAACTGCCATTGTACAAGGCGTGATATTTCATATCGATTATTCCGTGAAGATTCATATTGTAATTCATGTTAATGCATATCTCTGACAGACCCCTTTATGGTGAAGATGGTTGAGGCAATCAGTGTTCCATTATCGCAAATGTTCATTGTACAAGGCGTGATATTTCATATTGATCATTCGGTGACTCAAATATCATAATTCATTTCTAATGTATGTTTAAACTGGAACCATTCCAACATGACAAAGATGATTAAATCAATTGATGTTTCATAATTTCAAATTGTCGTAGATTAAGGGTCATATGTCATGATTATTGCAAATTTCAGAGTGAACCCTTTACGATGAAGATGGTTGAGGCAATTATTCATAATTTCAAATTGTCATTGCTTAAGGCGTTATATGTCATGATTATTCAGTGACATACATATTTTGTCACTTGTCTCTACATGTAATGCATGTTTCAGATGGAACTATTTAAGGTGAAAACGTTTGAGGCAATTATGCGTTCTATAATTTCAAACTGTCCTTGATTAAGGCATTTTATGTTATGACTATTCAGTGACATATTTTGTCACTCGTTTCTTATGCATATTTCATAAGGAACCCTTTCAGATGAAGATGGTTGATGCAACTTTATGTTCCATAATTTCAAATTGTCATTTTGGAGGGTTTCACAATCCACATATTATAATTAATTTCTAGTGTATATTTCATATGGGTCCCTTCGGAGTAAAGATGGTTAAGGTGATCAATGTTTCTACCTGTGGGAAAAGACATGGCATTGCATGAAGCATGCTACAATCCGTTCTCCTTGAAACCGAAAGATGTCACTATTGACCTACATTTCTATGCATGTTTGAAATGGAGCCATTCATGGTGAAGATGGTTGAAGCAATTAATGTTTCATAATGTCAAACTGTTATTGATTTAGGCATCATATGTTATGATTATTCAGTGACATATCTTATCACTCGTTTTTTATGCATATTTCAAATGGAATCCTTTTGGAGGTAATAATGGGTTCTATAATTTCAAATTGTCATTGTGGAAGGTGTCATATTTCATATTGGTTATTTGGCGACATTTTATAATTCATTTCTAATGTATATTTCAGATGGAACCCTTCAAAGTAAAGATGGTTGAGGCGATCAATGTATCTACCCGTGAAGAGAGACTGGTGGCATTGCAGGAAGCATACTACAATCCATTCTCCTTGCAAGCAAAAGATGTCACCATCGACCTACTTTCTGATTCTGGCACAGCCGCCATGAGTCAAAACCAGTGGGCAGCTCTGATGAAGGGAGATGAATCTTATGCTGGGGCTGAGAGCTATTATCGCTTTGAAAAAGCTGTTCGAGACATTACTCATTTCAAGTATATTTTGCCCACTCACCAGGGAAGAGCAGCGGAAAGGATCTTGATGAATGCTCTACTTAAAGATGGCGACCTAGTACTGAGTAACACATTTTTCGACACAACTCGTGGGAATGTTGAAAGTCGCAAGGCTGTGGCCTTGGATATTCCTGCGGAATTTATGGAGGATGTGAATTTCAAGGGCAATATCAATCTCACTAAATTGCTAAAATCCCTTTCTCAAGATAGAAAGAAAGTAGCAGCAGTCATCCTAACTGTGACCAACAACAGAGGCGGAGGTCAACCTGTAAGCATGGGTAATATTCGAGAACTGTCCAAAATTTGTCATCGTTACAAGATTCCCCTTTATGCTGATGCCTGCCGCTATGCAGAGAATGCTTACTTCATCAAGATCCGTGAACAGGGCTTCCAAGACAAGACTCCCATAGAAATAGCGAGGGAGATGTTTTCATACTTTGATGGCTGCACAATGTCCGCCAAGAAGGATGGACTCGTCAACATGGGGGGATTCCTTGCTACGAATGATGAAACTATGCATTCACAATTTCTACAAGACTTGATAATAAGCGAAGGTTTCAAAACGTATGGTGGACTTTCTGGGCGTGATTTGGATGCAATTGCTGTTGGTCTGTATGAGGGGTTAAAGGAAAGTTACTTGAAGTATCGCATACATAGCACATGGAAGTTTGGAGAAATTCTCAAGGCCAAAGGTGTGCCGATATTGGAACCAACTGGCGGCCATGCTCTTTTCATTGATGCTGCACAATTTCTACCTAATATACCACAAAGCCAATATCCAGCGTGGTCCCTCAACTGTGCTCTTTACGTGGAAGGTGGCATACGGGGTGGAGAGATGGGAGGTGTTGCATGGGGTCTACAAGCAGATGGCACAGAGAGAGCTCCTGAACAAGAATTAGTACGATTGGCAATACCACGCCGTGTATATACAATATCTCACTTTGAATATGTTGGTGATGTGCTCTCTCAAATAGCGGAGAAGCGCCATCTAGTGTCAGGTTATGCAATCGTTTGGCAAGCAATGGATGCAGGTCCGATGCGGCAGTTTACTGCACGTTTGAAGCCTATAGAAGGCACTGTTTTCAAAGAAGAAAATACTAATACTGATAATGAAATGCAAACCAGAATATTAAGTAAACTTTAATTGTATTCTATCCTAGCATTTACTGAATTGCATATTTTCGATTGGTTAGGGCACATTCAAAGTGGGGCAAATCGGGATTTCATTTTTACCCTCTATGTGTATCAAAAACACATTTTCAGGAGAAGTCAGTGGTTCCCTGCTGACTCTTCTCCAGTCATTTTAGTTTTGGCCTGGAAATGAGATGAAGAACCAGCTCTTAACATTTCCCAACAAACGTATTACATAAGAACTGTTATCAACAATTTGATAGATAGATAAAAATAGTGTACGACTACCTAACTTCAAATGTGTTTTTATATCGCGGCATACGCAATTAGTAAATAATTTTCGAAAGTGTGACCCAAGCACCGTCGGTGAATGACAAATGCGGGACTGTGGTCAACTAATATTCACGAGCGGCTATAAAACAAGATGGGAAGACGCCCAGAGAGGTATAAAGAGTACTTAATTCCGCAATGTACCAATTTAAAGAATATTTCTTTCAATTGTAATATTCTAAACTATTCATGATTTTCATGAAGTTATAGTTGAACAGTTTTATTCAATCAAATTACTTGCAAAAGTTAAAATTTGGTCAACTACTCTAAGCAGATTCCAATCTACTTATAAAATGCATCATTGGCAAACGTAGGGCAATCGAAGTCTTTGAATATTGCACTTCTCTCACCTCCTTCCCAATATTAATTAGGTCGGGAGTGTGAGGAGAATGCAAATAGTAAGTGAGAGTATGTCGGTGGTTCGCTCCGGCAACCACTACAAATCCCAGGCCGTTCCCTATGTGGCCTTGTCGTCAAAGGTGTTGCCACTGACTGCTAGCTGTCTCTCACCGCCGCCTGGGTTTGAATACCGTCTGGGGCATGTGAGAATGATGCCAGTAACGTGGGGTTAATCGATGGATTTCTCTGGTTTTTCCACCAGTTACTTCTTCTTCCTAGTACTCGTCAACTTCATTTGGTTTAAGGCTCCGACGAGGTGATAGGTGTTGACGCATGCGTGCGTTCAGTTTAAAACTGTACTGTTTAAAAAGGGCTGTGCCACAGGCTCCTCCTCCAGTTAGAAATGCCTAGACACGCCCTAGCTGCAATTTGGCAGAAAAACTGACAAAAAATGAAAATTCCAAATTCTGGTCTCAACGTGTTCCTGACCGGTAGCGCAAGCAGGATATACGAACTGCACGATCGCAGTCCGTGTAGAATGCGATACCCTCACTACCCTACCCTCGAGAATACTCGTAGCATTGAGCAATTACGAACAAACATGTAAATTGTACTGAATGACCAAAGTTCGTGGAGAATAACTAGGACGAGTGCATATGACATACGCTACAGCCAGATTAATGTCTTATTTATCAATTTCATATTTGTTATTTCCATTCAATTTAACTCCAAGCAGACTCCCCGCAGGGTTTGTCAAAATGTGAAGACATATTCGCACAAAGCCACATATTTTTTATATCAACTACAGACATTCCCTAATGATCGAGTGGTATAAGGTTGCCACTAAGTACTAGCTGCCTCTCAACACTGCCTAATGGTTGGAATCGCATCCGTGTCATGTGAACGTGTTGCCAGTGACTTTGGTGTGGGCCGTGGTTTTCGCCTGGTACTCCCGTTTCCTACACCACTCACAACTGGCTAATGACGAATAAGCTGCAATCTGACAAAAATAGTGACCATAACCAAAAATCCAATTATATGACACTTTTACAATCACAAACATGAAAAAGTTATGGGCCATGCTGCCACAAACTAACCTAGCCTAGAGTCTGTCACGACAGCTAAGTAGTCACTGGCGAAACACTAACTTTTTGCTGACATTCTCACCACTGCCTTGGTGCAACGCATGTGAGAAAGTTAACTCATGAATGCCAGGAGTTCCCGGTGAATATATCATCTGCATCTGTGATAATTTCGGGAAGTACAGTGCCAACATTTAGTTCCTCCACTAGTCGACCGGACGTTTGGTAGTGCCTGGTTGTACGAATACACACGGATAACATCTTAACAAAATACGCCACGCACATCAATGACCTCTGTAGCTTGCGAATCAAAGCCACCTTCAATATGAGGTCATTCATACGTGCAAACCCAGGAAACTGGGTGGCAAAAGGTCGTGCGGTCGTGTATTATGCCCGGGCTGCCCACGCATTTAGTGCAGGAATTAAATGTGGGCACTGTAACTTTGGAACAAAGAAAAACAACTTTGAAATAAGTGGAGTTGTAGATTGCGTTTTGATCAATACTTCTCCTACTATTTTCCAGAATAGGCTACCCCTAAGGTTACTCTGAACCTGCATTGACCATCACCTATGTGAGTAATGCGATTGTCATTTGAGTAAACAGTTGTAAATATTAAAATGAAATAGAATATGGGTTGACAAAGGACGGTTGGCTATGATATTCTCTACCTGATAACAGTCACGAACCTGGAGATACACCTTGTTATATGATTATGCCGCTGTCGAGGTGTGTTTTGGGATGGTACTTTTAACTAGGTCTCAATGGCACTCATCACCTCAAATTACATTACAGCAGTGTCAGCATGGGAATGGAGCAGACCGGAAAGAGTATTTTCAGATAGTTTAAGATGAACTTGATTTGTAAAAATACTGATCCTCATCACTAAACAGGCATATTTCACCTCATTCTGTGTGTATCCAATAAAGGTAAAACTCGTAGCTTATCCTCAAATGTATATGCATCTATATAATACTCTATTCATGTTTTCTCTGTATGATGTGGAACGTCTTTTACTCGGTATAAAATGTGTACATGCATGTGTGTATGTATCCCTATGTTTTTATACACTCGTGATACTTCAATAAAGATGCAATACACCATTGTATTTCTATTGTTAGCGTTTTTTATGATACAAAAGAGGATAGCGGTCACAGTTGAAGTGATTTCTGAATAGAAATAGTGGGCGGCGCTAAGATATACACGAATGTTTAAATATTGTCTTAAGGTAGTACTAGGTAGTAATATCGGTTACTGACTTCTAGCTTGAATGAATAAAAACAAGTGGAAATGACACCAGCCGCTGAACATGAACAGGATGACTGCGGCGAATAGCACAAATGTCACGTTCTGCGCATTTTGTCATGCAGATTTCTCTGTAATGTAAACGATACGAGAGCCCCCATTGGTCTTTGTCTCCTAGAGAAATAAAAAAAATATGCCAGTTTCGAAACCCCTGGCATATCCAGGCCTTCACTATAGCCCATATATTGATTGGTCTTTCGCTACATATCCACTCTTTTATTCATCTAAGCTTCTGGTATCTGACATCAGAACAAGTATGTATGTATGTATCTTTATTGACTGTAACGGAGTTACAAAATAGAATCATAAGTATCATAAATCAAAACTTACAAATGGAAAAAACAGTATTATAGAACATAACACTTTAGTATTAAATATAACGTGTAAATAACTTTCTCACATTATCCCCTGTCACTTACATACCTACCAAAATTGAGGATGTCTTGAATATGCGGAGGTATTGCAAGAACTCCTGCAGTTGCACTATCCTCGGCCCTTCCCGACCCAATAGGAACACTATTTTGGCACTGTTCCGTACGCCACTGGCTCACGATCAAGACGAATCAAGATATAGTCAAGATAAATGTTGCAATACATACACCTATGTCAGAGATATGTTATACAATCACGGAACCGTCTATCATTTAAGTCCGATGTTTGGATAGTTGTGCACAATTTGGATCCCTCCCCATCCCCTCGGACAACACGTTTGTATCCCAAACAAACAAACAAACAAATGTAATTAGTGGTATATTGATAACATCCTATACATGGCATTACCAGTATCTTTTAAGAGTCTCTGCTTGAAAATAGTGTCCATGACTTAGATAAATAAGTACATGACAAGAATTATTAAGGTGTATATATATATATATATATATATATATATATATATATATATATATATATATATATAAATATATATATATATATATATATATATATATATATATATATATATATATATATATATATATATATATATATATATTGTGACGGAATGACGCCAGGGCTAAGAAACAGGTCATGTTCCGTCACTTCTATTATTGTAAGCTGGGTCTCCGCCTTCGCAGAGCCTAGCATTTAGACGTGCGACAAAGTATCTAGTTATTTCGAGTGCTCTGTGACGTAGCGCTCGTGCGGCCTCAACGATTGATGTACCGCGCGTGCGATTGGAAGGAAGGGCGGGAAACTAGGTTAGATTCGAATCACGTCAGTCTTAGATTAGAGTTAGAGTAGAGTAGAAGTAGAGTTAACGACAGAGGTGTTTACAGACGGATTAAGGTGCTTGAGAGCTGGATTTAGACTACCCAGAGAGTAACGATTACGAGGTCAAGTAGCCAGAAAGAGACTGAAGCTGTTCACGGATTATTATGTGTATCTAGAGGGGATTATGATGACAACATAGAGAAGAACTGTAGCTGAGCAGAGTGTGTATTTACATCCGGATTTACCAGACATTGAAGCTAGATTGGAGAGATCAAAAACTTTTTGTGGACTTGTGATGTTGAGATGGTCGTTTACATAGAGTGGACTTATTGTGTTGATGCTGCTGTATAGAGAACGAGTGCGGTGGTATGTATATTGTACTGTGATGATTAAACTGTATTGTTGATTTATACTTGCTCGTCCCGTCTTCTCTTCAACACCACATCCATCCCCAACCTTCGCTAAGCGTTATTGTAAGAGTCAGAAAACCCAACTGAGCTTTATTTCATTTCAAGAGAGAACTAAGAAACCTTTTATTTAAGTAAGGTGATTCTGTTTGTCAGTCGGATCATCCCTTCGGCCAGGGATCCATTCCGCTACATATAGCACACTCTTCTTTGGTGACAGCGGTGGGATAGTGTTTAACACTATCGGCGAAATTCTCGAAACCTTTTTGTCGGAACGAACTCACAGTTGGTAGTAATAATCAGTGGGGATGGAAGGTGAAGCGGAACGAAAGCAAATTGTCGAGGTGGTGGAGAAACAGGCGGACGGTGCGTTGCGGCTCGAGGGGGTAGACATCACGCAGCCGTGGCTGGCGGCGCAGTCACTGGCGATGGCGGCGGCCAACAGATCGGGATCGGAGTTTGGGCGAGAACATTCACCAAAAGTGGCATTGAGTCCACCGCAAGACACAGAATTATCGTCCAAACCACGCATAAAGCGAACCTTTCTTACGCCTGAGCGAACCGATTCCTTACGCATTGAGCGAACCTTTCTTACGCCTGAGCGAACCGTTAACACTTTCAGAGAACAGATCTCGGGTGCCCGTTTGGACGATTTTATGTCAGCAGATCGTTCATTTGGTGCAACCCGAGCGACAGAGTGGCCGTCCGAGCGACCGGTAGCTGAGAGACAAGCGGTTCTTCAGAGAGATAGCAAGGCAGAGGCGGGAGATTCGTCGTCAGATGCAGAGTCGGTGGCGCCAGATCGACCGTGCCGTGACGTCACAGGGGAGCGGGTGACCTCCAGAGCCGAGCAGAGGACAGAAGCTGATTGCGGTATACGAGCACCACCAGGCCATCCCTCGGCGAGTAGAAGAGGAGCGGTCAACGCTTCGTTGGACACTACGGTGCCCCTGATGGAGGTGCCGTTGGCCAGTAGCAGCTCCGGGGTGATTGACTTTCCCAGGAAGGGAATTGTGGGGGCGGGGCGGACGACAGCCCCGACCCGAGGTACAGAGTCACCGCGAGAGAGAGAGCCGATTGGTATGGAACAGGTGATAGCAGACATGGCAGCCCTGATGGGAGGAACGTTGAAGACGATAGCGGAGACGCAGCGGGCCATGGCAGCACGGACAGAGGGAACGGGCGAGCCCCAACGGCCGAAGACATCCGAGCACTGGCGAAACGCCCGAGTGGACCGCTTTGACGGGGTGAGCGAGTCATGGGTGGATTATCGCATGCACTTCGAGGCGACAGCGAAGCTCAACAAGTGGAGCGAAAGCGAGAAAAGCCTGTGCCTTATCGCGGCTATGAAGGGAGGAGCCCAACGGGTGGTGCAGCACCTGTCCGACGCCGAGAGATCCTCGTACCGAAACATCGTCAGGGTTCTTGACCAGCGCTACGCATCGGATGACCAGGCCGAGAAACACGCCATGGAGTTAGCGCAGCGTCGCCAGAAGCCAGAAGAGAGTCTGCAGGAGTTGGGTGACGTGTGTCGACGGTTGTTCACCCTGGCCTACCCCGACGCAGAAGGGAAGTTGAAGGATCGTCTCATGAAGAAGGCGTTCATCGAGATGATTGCAGACGAGAAGATACAGCGTTTGACCGCCAGAGGGGATGCCCAGACCTTGGAGGAAGCAGTGCACCTAGCCATCAAGTACGAGGGCACCGAAAGTGGGCGTGGCGCGAAAGAGCTGAAGGGAAAACCCCTGCTGACCACGGTAGCACGACAGGTGGGGACCGTGACACCCACTGCGGATAACACCATCCAAGCGAAATTAGAGGCCCTGGAAGAACTCGTCCTGAAGTTGCAGCCCAGAAGATGGGAGGGTGCTGGAGGACCACAGAGGCCGTTCCTGTGCTATAGCTGCCGACAGCCAGGCCACATGGCGAGAGACTGTCCCAACAAGACCGGTTCGGGAAACGGACCGAGTGCCGCCCCCGGGGCAGGAGGGCCGGCACAGGAGGAGTAGAACAGACGCCCAAGAAAATACACTTCGACGGGGAAGATGAGGGGAGCCCCTACATGATTGGGAAGATAGGAGGAAAAGAGTACGAATGCTTGTTGGATACCGGCGCCACGAAGTCGATTATCTCGCCCGAGGTCTACCTGAACCATCCGAATAGAAACGACCTAGCCCTGAGAGAGTGCAGAGAGAGGCTAGTCTCCATCGACAAATCACCAGTGACAGTTCGGGGAGAAGTGGAACTAGAAGTGGATTTGTGTGGAACGATATTGGTAGGACACTTCATGATCGCCGAGATAGCCGATGACGTCGTGTTAGGTATAGGACTACAGAGAGCAGGTGGAATCATGGTGAACCATCATACTCAACAAGTCGAGTTCGAGGGAGGAAAAACAGTCCCCTACATCAGCCAGAGAATATCAGGGCTGTCGAAGTGTTGCAAGGTGCTGGCGGACAGAACAGTGGTGATACCCCCCCGAAAGGAAATCCTGACCACGGGGTATATCTGCGGCCGCACGAAAGAATTGGAGAGAGTGAGAGGATCAGGATTGGTGGAACCTAGTTCGAAGGGGAAGATGGGACAGAGGGGCGTTATGGTGGGGAAAGCACTGGTGGATGTGGGCAAAGATTATATACCCATCCGACTCCTCAATACCACCAGCGAACCTATCACGATCTACAAGGGCACGCCAGCAGGAGTAGTGACCCCGGTGGCCGGAGAGCCACCCGTCCCCGTGGAAACCAAGAAAGAACCAGAGCAGAAAAGAGGTACAGAAAAGATGCCCGACTTCCTGCGGCCATTGTGTAAAGAGGGAAGTGAAAACCTGTCGTCGGAAGGGAAGAAGAAACTGGCGGAGCTGCTGACCAAACACCAGAGTGCTTTTGCTAGTGGGCCAGACGACCTGGGGCGGACCCATTTGGTCCAGCACGAGATCAGGACACCCCCAGACCTGCGACCATTGCGACAGCCGGCCAGAAGGTTCCCGTTTTGGAAACAAACAGAAGCCAAGGAAATAGTGGACGACCTGCTGAAGAGGGACCTGATAGAGCCGTCGGCGAGCCCGTGGGCGGCACCAGTGGTGATGGTGAAAAAGAAAGACAACACGACCCGTCTGTGCGTAGACTACCGACGTCTGAACAGCCACACCATCCAGGACGCCTACCCCTTACCCAGAATCGATGATTCACTAGACGCCTTGGGAGGAAGCAAGTGGTTTTGTACCCTTGACCTGGCCAGCGGCTACTGGCAGGTGGGAATGTCCAAGAGTGCACAAGAGAAGTCCGCGTTTATAACCAGCGGGGGGTTGTATTCCTGGAAGGTCATGCCCTTTGGCTTGAGTACAGCACCCGGTACTTTCGAGCGGCTGATGGAAACAGTGCTGTCGGGACTACAGTGGGAAACCTGCCTCATCTACCTGGATGACGTCATCATCTTCGGGAAAACAGAGCAGCAGACCCTGGACCGCCTGGATGCGATCCTGAGCAGAATAGGACAGGCAGGAATGAAGCTCAAGCCCAGCAAGTGTCGCTTATTCCAGAAGAGAGTACATTACCTGGGGCACGTGGTGACGGAGGAGGGAGTCATGACGGACCCTGAGAAGATCGAGACAGTGAGAGAGTGGCCAGTGCCCACCACGCAGACAGAGGTACGCAGCTTCCTGGGGACTGCGTCGTACTACAGGAGGTTTGTACAGAATTTCGGGACCATTGCCCGTCCCCTGCATAGGCTGACGGAGAAGAACAGACCCTTCTTGTGGACCACCGAATACCAGGTTGCCTTCGAGACACTGCGGAAGAAATTGGTGGAGGCCCCCATCCTAGCCTACCCTAGCAGTGAGGAAGACTTCATCTTAGATACCGACGCCAGTGCCACAGGAATCGGGGCGGTATTGTCGCAGGTGCAAGACGGCGTAGAGAGACCCATAGCATATGCAAGTCGGGGGCTGAGCAAGTCGGAGAGGAACTACAGCGTGACAAAGAGAGAGCTGTTGGCGGTGGTTTTCTACTGCAAGTATTTCCGGCACTACCTGATAGGAAGAAAGTTCAAGCTACGCACAGATCACGCCGCCTTGAGGTGGTTGCAAACCTTCAAAGACGCCACGGGAATGTGGGCCAGGTGGCAGAATACCCTGGCAGAGTTCAACAAGGAAATTGTGCACAGAGCTGGCAGGAGTCACGGTAACGCCGACGGCTTGAGCAGACGGCCAAACGAACAACCAGAGAGGGGGAGAAGCTCCGACAGTGGTGACCCCGAAATCAAGAGTACAGAGAGTGAATCGCCTGAAGAGGTGGAAGAGAACATCACCTGCCTTCGTCCAGAGGAAAACCACAGGGTGGCAGCGGTCACTATACAGCCGCTGTGGACGAATGCTGAGTGGAGAGAATTACAGAAAGAAGACCCCGACATCGCGCCAATCTGGACTAGGCTGGCCAGGGGGGAAGAGAGACCCAGATGGAATGAGATATCCGAACACAGCTTGGCCACCAAGTCCTACTGGGGAGAATGGCAACGCCTGAAGATGAGAGAAGGTGTCATCTACAGAAAGTGGGAGAGTTCCGACGGAGCGAAAGTTCACACTCAAGTGTTGGTTCCAAGGAGCAAGCGGAAAGAATTCCTACAGCAAGCCCACGGTGAGAGGTGGACAGCTCATCTGGGAGTGAAGCGAACAGTGGCACGTCTACATGAGAAGTACTTCTGGTATGACATGCGAGCTGACGTCAGGAGTTGGCTGGCCCAGTGCGGGGTCTGCGTCAGAGCCAAGGGACCGGGAGGCAGGACCAGGAAGAATCCTATGACCATTGTGAGATCGGGGACGCCCTTTGAGAGAATCGCCATAGACATGTATGGACCGCTGCCTGAGACAGCCAGAGGGAACTCGAAGATCCTAGTCATCACTTGTTATTTTACCAAGTGGGTAGAAGCCTATGCCTTGCCGGACGAGACAGCCGAGACGGTAGCCGAGGCCCTGGTGAATGACTTCGTCAGCAGATATGGTACCCCTGTCTCCATCCACAGCGATCAGGGAAGAAACTTCGAGAGTACGCTGTTCCAGGAGGTGTGCAGATTGCTGGGAATACGCAAGACAAGAACTACTGCCTATCACCCTGAGGGAAATGGAATGGTGGAGAGGTTCAACCGTACGATGGGAGCCATGATCAGAAGCCTGATAGGAGAAGAACACGACAACTGGGATAAAATCTTACCCCTCACCCTGATGGCTTACCGATCCAGTGTGCATGAGACCACTCAACAGACACCACACATGATGCTGTTTGGAAGAGAGATGACCGTCCCGTTGGCACTCACCATGTCCGAGTTGCCCACCAGCCTGGTGGAGCAGGACGAGCTGGAGCACACTTGGGACCTCCGAGAGAGATTGGCTAAAGTTCACCGACGGGCCAGAGAAGTCACCGGTCAAGCAATGCGACGACAGAAACTGCAGCATGATCGGGGGGCAATGGGCCACCGGAGAGACGTGGGAGACTTAGTCTGGCTGATCACCAAGGTTAGAAGACAGGGTAGAGCTGCCAAGTTTGAACACAAGTGCAAGGGACCCTATACCGTGATCGACGTGATGGCCGACGTGACGTACCGAATAGAAGACAAGAAAGGAAAGAGAACAGTGGTCAATGGAGAGAGGCTGATAACCTTTGTCAAGCCCGGGGATTGGTCTAGCACCGATGGAGCTGAGGATGAGCCGAGAGAACACGAGATTCCGACATCGGTAGACTCCGAAAGTGGTGATGACCAACCCGACGTGAGACCAGAGAAAGAAAATTCCCAGAGAACCTCGGGGCGGAGAGAAAGAAGAGCTCCGCAGCGCTATGGGTGTGAATAGAGAGTGAAGAAAACCAGGTGGTCTAAGGCAGAGAGAGATCGTATGGAAGTGTGAAAGATAGAGAAAGACAAGACACTGAAGTTCGAGCTACGAAATACGCGTGTATATGCTGTGCCGGCTGGTAGCAGGGGAAATGGCAAGACTAGCCAGCAACAAGGATAACTCCTACAACCCTGGATCATGCTGACATCAACTCAAAAGCTAATGCACCGTGAGGACTGAAGAAGATTCGTCTAGCTGGAGGAGGAGTCATTCCGAAGAGTGAGAAGGACGCCAAGTAAATTACCAAATCCGAAATTGTGTACACAACCCCTAGATGTCTTTTCGTTCAAGAATGGTGATTTCGACCACTTGGGGAAGTGACCAGCCACCTGAGTACCAGCAGGAAGAGGCGATGGAGAGAAAATGTCTGACCGAAAGTCCTTATGATGACACCTGGGGGAGAAATGGTTGCCATGGAAACGAGAAAGGAAGGCATCCGGAAGAAAAATCCCAGAACAATCAGGAGATTGTAGCGTAAAAGAAGAGGGGGAGTAGGGTGAAGGCATCATCCAGACCACCAAGAACAGTGAAGACAAAAGAAATTTCTGAAGTGTGAAAACTGAAGAGAAGAAGATTCGCTCTGGCGTAGGAAATCGCTGGAGAAGAGAAGAAGAATCGCTCTGGCGTAGAAAGTTGCTGGAGAAGAGAAGAAGAATCGCTCTGGCGTTAGAAAGTTGCTGGAGAAGAGAAGAAGATTCGCCCTGGCGTTAGAAAGTTGCTGGAGAGAAGACATAGAGACGCTCTGGCGTGAGAGACTGCAGGAGAATAGAGACTGTGGAGAGCGGCGAACTGTGCCTGTTGCTGCGTCGAGTGTTGGCGAGTCGAGTGAGAAGTCCCATCTGGAGACCAAGGGGTTTCCCCGCACGTGAGAGGGAGTCCCCGCATGACGTCACGGCAGTGGCTGAGTTTGACCTAGTTGGCGAAGCGAGGAATTTGCCGTGGGCGAAAGTACAGAAATAATCTCCGCGCGGCGAAATAGAAACCAACCGAGTTGATGGCAAGCAGTCAAGCAGTAACTGAATAGAATGCGGGAACGTGGAGGCTGGAGAACGGGGAAACTTGAGATATTTCGGCGGTGATGGTGAAGGATGGCGGCGGCGAAAGAGTCCGAGAAACAACAAGTGTCGCAGAGGTCACCTGAGAACCAATCAGATGTCTCCAAGGGGTGCCACACCCCCGGAACCGCATCACCAGATTGACCCAGTTAGCGGAAAGACGCCATTCTTCATCTCACGCCTGAGCGAACCAAACAGATCACGAATTAATCGCCGCTAATCCCATTGTCAACAAGTCATCCGATACAAAAGAAAGCAACATGAGCATGCAGCCGACACACTCGCTTCGAGAAGAGGGATACTGCGGCATCTGCAAGAGGAATTTTCGGGATATGGGCCGACACAACCTAGACTTGCACGATGGAAGGGGAATACACGCGTGGAGGTGCCTGAGCTACAAGGGAACGGGACATGGCGGACGGTGCACCTACGTAGACTGCAACTTTACCGAAATGAAGATGCACTACATGAAACATCATGCCGAAGAACTCGAGTGCATACAAGTCAAGTGGAAGAAGGGGTATTATGCAGTCGAAGACGGACACATCGTGCCTGGGGCTCCATTCTACCCATCGGAGCACCCGTTTAGCGCCGTCGACGACCCGGATTTCCCTGCCCGACGTCTTGAGATCGACGAGGAGAGATACCAGCAAACAGAGAGGGGAGCGACGCCGTTCGACCCGATGGTGCGGCCTACTTCGGCGAGTGCGATGTATCGCATGGAGGCAAGAAGATGGGAAGGCGAGACTCCACCACCAAGGAAGCGAACGAGGACACCTTCACCGCCTCGCACCCGCAGAAACTCCCGAGAAGAAAGCCGGCGAGATACAGACAGGCGCAGCTATGGGGGAGGCGATAACTGGCACCAAGGTAGCGAGCCCGGAGCAGCGGGAGGCTACCCTCGAGACGACCATCCCCGTGGAGTGCAACCGGCTCACGTGCGGTATGAAGCTAATACAGACAGGGCGAAGAGGGCCGAGGCAGAGCGGGACGAGCTGGCACAGCGAATCCAGAGCGTCGAAGCAGAACTTTTACAGTCCATGCAAGATGTGGAGGACCTCTGGAGGGAAAAGTACAGTGCCCTCGAAGAAAGCCACAAGGTATCGCTGAAGACGAAAGCCGAGATGGAGCAGAAAATCGACCTGATGACGCTGCACGAGACCGAGTTAGAGCGGCAGTACAGAGAGCTGAGCGACAGGTGTCGAGCCCAGAAAGACTCGCTCCTGCTAGCCCACCAGTCCGAGCAGAGGGCCGTGGCGGGTCGACGAGACGATGGGCGAACCATCCAGCAGCTACGCCGGAAAGTGACCAGCATCCGACATGAAATGGCAGAGTGGGCTGGCGCAGAGACAGCGAAGGCAACAGAGAACTACAAGAGAAAGAAAGAGACCACCGAAAAGATGCTGGCCGAAACCCTGCTCAGCATGGAAGAAGCCGAAGAAGTCAAGAGGCAGCTTGACGTTCGCTTGAGGGCAGCAGAGCAGGATGCTGCGAACTACAGAGAGTGTTGCGAGACGGCGCTGGAAGATCTCCGGTTAGAGAAACACACCAACAAAGAGGCCACGAAGGTAGCCATGCAGGCTGCCCATTGCCAAGACCAAGAGAGGCTGACTCTACAGAAGCAGGTGACGGAGATCCGACTAGAGGCCAAAGAAGCGCAAGAACTGGTGCAGAGTTGCCGATTAGAGATCGACCATATGCAGCACCAGATAGAACGTCGAGATCGGCAGCTGACGGCGGCGGAGAATGAAATCCGACTTGTCCAGGAGCAGTCAGCCGGAAAGCAGGAAGAAATAGACGCCCTGACGACAAGCCTGGAAGACCTAAAACGAGAGGAAGGCCTTTGATCGGGGGGTGTTGGAGGGGATGCGACGACAGCAGATGGCGGACCGGGATGCGGCTGATGGGATCATCCTTATCTCCGATTCGGACCCCTTCTCCGACTCGGAACCCCTGCCCGACTCGGATGCTTAAGTGAAGAAACTTGGGGCAAGAAAGAACAGACAACCTCGATCTCACGCATTAAGCGAACCAATTTATCTTACGCCTGAGCGAACCATTATTTATTTATTTATTATTTTTATTGTGATCACCATGAGACGTCTACTTTTATTTCCTGGCGCTGGAGTACCCAGCAGCAGCGGTCGAACCTTCGACCTGCCGGCCCTTCCTGATACAACCTATTTCCGTCCATCCTCTGTGGCGCTGGATTACCCAGTCACGAGGATTTGTGTCTCTTCCATGGATAATTACCCGAAGTGCCAACTTACTACGTCCATCGTCTGTGGCGACGGATTAACAAGTCACGACGATTTTTGTGCCTAATTATTGGATTATTATTGACTACTCTACGAACTACCGGACCTGTGTACCATCCATGACGTCCCAGGAAGAAATCGGCGACCAAGGAGAAGTTTTAGCGAAGTGACACTTGAGAGATTTTGGACTATGCTGGTGTGTCGGAGTCGTTCACATTTTTAGTGAACTTAAAATAAGCGAACAATTTTGAGACCTTAGCGACACAACAGCTGGTAGCCGTAACGTGAGTAAACCACTGTATTGCATGATTTTGATTGTTTTTATCTTGCCATGTTTTTATCAATGTTTTTATTGTTCTCAGAGTTAACTCAGAGTGCTATTTTTCTAGTCAAAGATTTTATACAAGTCGAGTATTTTAAGAATTAACGTTTAACGTTTAGGTAATAGAGATGCGTTTATTTTTAATTAGTAGTTATAGTAGTTCTTTTTAAGTATTCCGCTCCAGTGCAGGGTTTGTTGTCATGTAGATTTCGAGAGTTAAGAGTATTTCGCTGAGCGATATTGAAAGTAAACAAAGTGAGCGATAATTGGGAGAGTGGGACCGGAAGTCCAGGACTTGTCCACTCTCGGGAATTGTGTACATTAGAAGTTGGTATTTCTATACTGTGTTTAGTGACCTGTGTGTCACTGGGTTAGTCTGTTCATAACAGACGAGTTTAGAACTTGTTCGAGAGAATTGTTTGTTTAACGTTCGAGTTACCTTTAGAGTTCCCTTTTTTGGAAATTTTTGAAATTTAAGAATCGAGGACGATTCAGGGCAAGTCGGGGGCTGTGTGACGGAATGACCCCAGGGCTAAGAAACAGGTCATGTTCCGTCACTTCTATTATTGTAAGCTGGGTCTCCGCCTTCGCAGAGCCTAGCATTTAGACGTGCGACAAAGTATCTAGTTATTTCGAGTGCTCTGTGACGTAGCGCTCGTGCGGCCTCAACGATTGATGTACCGCGCGTGCGATTGGAAGGAAGGGCGGGAAACTAGGTTAGATTCGAATCACGTCAGTCTTAGATTAGAGTTAGAGTAGAGTAGAAGTAGAGTTAACGACAGAGGTGTTTACAGACGGATTAAGGTGCTTGAGAGCTGGATTTAGACTACCCAGAGAGTAACGATTACGAGGTCAAGTAGCCAGAAAGAGACTGAAGCTGTTCACGGATTATTATGTGTATCTAGAGGGGATTATGATGACAACATAGAGAAGAACTGTAGCTGAGCAGAGTGTGTATTTACATCCGGATTTACCAGACATTGAAGCTAGATTGGAGAGATCAAAAACTTTTTGTGGACTTGTGATGTTGAGATGGTCGTTTACATAGAGTGGACTTATTGTGTTGATGCTGCTGTATAGAGAACGAGTGCGGTGGTATGTATATTGTACTGTGATGATTAAACTGTATTGTTGATTTATACTTGCTCGTCCCGTCTTCTCTTCAACACCACATCCATCCCCAACCTTCGCTAAGCGTTATTGTAAGAGTCAGAAAACCCAACTGAGCTTTATTTCATTTCAAGAGAGAACTAAGAAACCTTTTATTTAAGTAAGGTGATTCTGTTTGTCAGTCGGATCATCCCTTCGGCCAGGGATCCATTCCGCTACAATATATATATATATATATATATATATATATATGTGTGTGTGTGTGTGTGTGTATGTATGACACCCGATTGTACATGTGTACAATTAGAAATCAAAACAAAAAAACAACATCGCATTAATTATGATAATAATTTAGAATGAACACCGTCTCCTTTTGAAAGCAATCAATCAGATATACTGTACCTAAAGTATGTAACTCACTACCTAACAACTTGAGACAAAAACATTAAAAGGCTTATTTGACAACTAAAAGAGTTAAAAAAAACTAATCTCAACCTAGTCTGGTGCTATAAGTAAATACCAGTCAACGAGCAGGAGTACCTGATAATTTACTCCAAAATCATAAACATATGATCTGAAATACTGACAATATTATTTATTGTCAATTATTATTATGTGCCAACTTACTTCCCCTCTACTTATCATTCATTTTGCTGTTACACCCTGTGTGTTATATTTTAAATTGTTATCTTGTAGTCGGCTAAGAGCCCTGGCAGCTCGTGTTTACTGTGTAAACGTATCACCGACTTGAAATAAAGATTAGGATCTTTCTATCTATCAATCTATTATGAATCTTTGGTTTGGATTATCAGGTTCTTTAAGTGGAGCTCACTGCGACACCTATCGGTAAGGCGAATCACTACTTTCTCTCAGCGCCACCTGCGTCAAACGCTGATTGGTCCGTTAGTCTGCGCATGCGGGTTAGAGGCGAGCGAAAAAGAGAGAAGTAGGTCTCCTAGTGAGATAAACTTCACCTGTTTTTGTCATTTTGGTATACTTTTATACATTGTTAGGAATACATACCAAGTTCAAATGATGTGATGCGACATAGGCAGATATAAAAGTAAGTGAAATTTATAGATTTGTTCATATACGCGGTATGATTGAGCCATCTTCGGCACCCATTTTCCCTAATTCCAATCCCCAGTAACTGAGTAAGTATATACTGTATCAGTGTATGAGCTTTTATTTACAAAAATATACGGTCCAATATATGTCTTGGGTTCCTTTAGGTGAGCTCTGATGGTTAATAAGAACGATATTCAGACGTAGCATTTGTCCAACAGACTCAGTCTATACCATAATTGTAAAATAGTGAGATAAATAGCTTATGAAAATCCTGTTTATTCCTGCCTATAGGATTTCAAGTAGATATATGTGAAAGAAAATATATCTGACATTATTGTACATGTACCATGTACATATCTGTCAAACTCACAGCATATTTACTATTGTATTTGAAAATATATATTTCTGAACAAATACAGGCATTGAGGCTGAATTTTCTTGGCATATAGTTATATAGTGAAAAGCACTAATATAATGATGTACTTATCTAAAGGTCTAGAGGCCTACTTGAAAATTAAAGTGACTGACCAACACATGAATACATACCGCCTACTATTTTCCTCCATACACAACATCAGAGGCTAAGTTTAGCTTGTGTCAGACCTTGTATTTATATTATCCTGCTATCTTATTTTTTCTTTTCAGATTAAGCCTTTTCCCTCGCAAAGCCGCCATGCATAAGGAAGAATCAACTGTTCCAATGTCAACGGAGATTTTCCGTTACACGCATGATCGACAAGTGGGGCAGTTCAAGGGAAATCCCAAGCCTCTGGTCTCTGGGTATATCTCCAAGCAGATACCCAACCTGTTCAGTGAGCGAGAGTACCAGCTTGGCTCCATAAATAAGGTGTTTGCCTCACAGTGGCTGTCTGACAGACAGGTTGTTTATGGAACAAAATGTAACAAGGTGAGTTAAGATTGAAGGTTGACTTAATCATTCTCTTAGAAACTTACAAGTATATTAACCATTCATGCCTGGAAATCTTGGTAAGTGTTGTCTTTAATATACTTTTTAGAATAAAAAAAAGAAGACAAAAAGAAAATGTGTAGGGAGCAATTTACACTTAACCCATGTGATGATTTCCAAAAAGATGGTTAGTTAAAAATAAAAAAAAGATTTGTTTTTTACTCCAAACACAACAAAGTCATAATTGTAAATCGTGGACATTTTGCCTGTCTGGAAAGGAGTTTTTTGGAAGTTGTCTGTCCAAAATCTCTTGACAGGCTAGACAGGTCTTGGCTAACTCGCTGGTCATCAATTGAAGTTATTTTTGGTCTCCCTTTTCAGATCATAGTTTTAGATCTGGTGACCAAGCAGATGGTCCAGATCCCTTCCCTGAAGAGTAGCGAGGACAGCATACCCGCGGAATGCCCCTGCGGAATACACAGTATAGCGGTCAACCCATCAAAATCCCTGCTGGCAACAGGAGGGCAAAATACCAATGATCTAGGAATTTACCGGCTACCCACCTTTGATCCAGTTTGTATAGGAGAGGTAAGAGGATGAAAGTTCATGTACAAGATTTAATAAAAATTGAGTTTCTTTGGTAATGTCTCATCTGTGGCTATTTTGGTAGCACAATCTTTCAAGACTCCATTTCAGGGCTTAGTTATTACCCTGAAGTTATGTCTACCCTGGTGAGTATCTGCATTCATAGCTATACTTACCTCGTTTTTGACCTAGCCTGCACACAAATTTCCACTTGTTAAAGGACAATTCCACCATGTATAAAACAGCGGCCCAAATAGTTTCTTATGGTATTCTCTACTTAAAGTTCTTAAACCCAAGTTCCCACCAGTGCCAGCCTTCATACAAGAAGTATATTGCTGTTCAAACACCTCCAAATAGACACTAAATAGAGGCACTGGGGGCGGCCATCTTAACCAGTTAATAGCCTAAGCAGGCTGTTGGTGAAACTATTAGTCATTAGCAGTAAGGTAACTGCTAATGACTTAGTTGAGATTGGTACCTTCTAATCTGTCCGCTTTAGACAAAAATCTGGATTACACATGTCCGGATTAAGCAGAGTTGCCTGTATTTCCTCTACTGAGCGCAGAGAAATTTCTTAAACTATTTGCTATCTATAGGGCACAATTCATAAAGAAGCCATAAACGTAAACATTTTGAAAAGAATTAGGTTTTACAACTTTTCCTATATAATATGGAGACCACTATGTTCTGATAATAAACCCTCGAAAGTTTCCTGGAATCCTTTTGTTCTGTTATGCATTTATTGAACATTGTGTATTTCTTCTCCCTTTGCAGAATGGTCACTCAGACTGGATATTTGACAGTAAATGGCTAGATGATGAATTTTTAGTAACAGGTAAGTCAATTTATCATTTTGCAAGTGAATACTTTAAAAGGTATAGAGGAAAAATATTTGTTAACTATAGATAAACATTTCTTGTACAAACATTTGATGTAAATTGCCTACACCATTAAACAAGTCATTTCATGAAATGGGGAATAGAAATAAATTATAATATTCTATAAGCCCCTTTTTGTTCAGTTCCATCTTTAGGCTATACAATTTCACACAGTCATGTCAGTTTCAAAGGCATCATTTACTGATTGCAGTTTTTCGTTTCAAGTTATTGAACTATCACTAATTTGTTAATTACTAGAGATCAATAGGTACTTTTCAATCTGTGCTTTTGTATACAGGTGTCCAGCTAGCCCCATAGCCAAAGGCTACAGAAAATTGTGTTGGACGACATGGCCTTAGCCAGCAGGGCGTCTGGGTGCCTTTTTGGACACCCAAACCCTTAAAAAGCAACCCTCAGGACACCCAAAAAGATTTGTGAAGAATTTCTTAAAATGTCAATCTGAAGCAAATAATTGAATCTCTTCATCTCCATATAATTCCAATGACATTGTATGAGGATATCATCCCTTATTTTGATAAATTATTACATGTTTATGGTTGTAATCTGAGTATGTTGTGCTCACCCTTAAATATTTGGACGCCCAAATATTTTACAATTGCCAATTTTAGGCACCCAGTTTCTAAATCCTGGCTAAGACACTGTTGGACGATAAAAAATATTTGCCTTTGTAGCCCGGATGGCTATGAGAAAAGTGAGATTTTAAGATCATTCTCAGAGCAATATCATTAATAAAATCAGTTGATTTGATATTTTCTTGCATAATCTCTGGACAGGCAGACGATGATGTGAAAGTTGAGCGATGATTTTCAAGAACCTTTTAGTCCTGCTTTTCTATATATTTGATATTTTCTTGCAGGGTTTTGGAACAGCCATATAAGGCCTAGAAAAAATTTTGTTTGTTTCCTCTAACGGTCCGAAAATAAATAGGGTAGGTAGGTCGGAAAATTGATTTTTTTCAATATTTTTTTGTTCAAAAATGTGTGTTTTATGCATGTTTTTAATGGTTGGAAGTCAGGAGGGCTGAAAAAACTTTAGGGTAGGGATTTTTTGGAATAGAAACTTGTTAGTGTAGGGTTACAGGAAACAAACTTTTTTAGGCCTAATGTTGTTGCAGGTGGAATTTGATCCTAAAGAACCTTTTTAGTCCTGCTTTTCTGTATATTTTCTTTTAGGGTCTCTGGACTGGTAGACAATGGCTGTGACTGTTGAGAGATGATCTTTAAGAACCCTTTGAGCCATGCTTTATATATGCTTGACAATTCCTTGTAGAATCTCTGTAGAGCCAGATGGTGCTGTGATAGTGGAAGTTGATCCCAAAGAATGTTTTGAGTTCTGCATTTCATTTTTTTTTGCAGGCTCTTGGAACAGCCATATGGCGCTGTGATAGGTGGAAGCTGAGTTCTGCATTTCTATATATTTAATGTTTTCTTGCAGGGTTTTGGAACAGCCATATGGTACTGTGACAGGTAGAAGTTGATCCTAATAAATAGTTTTAAGTTGTGCTTGTCTAATTCTATATAATTGATATTTTCTTGCAGGGTCTCGGGACAGCCAAATGGCGCTGTGGCAGGTTAAAGATGATCTCGAAGAACCTAACTACGTATCGCGACTCAAGAGCTTGCAGGTGCCTGAGTATGGCATCATGAAGCCACGAGCCGTCAACCGGTGTAACAAGGCGGAGAAAGTGCGAGCACTGGCCTATAATGATAATTTAGGGGTGAGTCTATTTTCGCAACCCAATGTAAGAGCATTTGCCTATAATGATAATTTAGGGGTGAGTCTATTTTCTTGACCCACTTTAAGAGTATTGACCTATAGTTATAATTCAGGGGTGATTCATGATCCACTCTTGAAGTTCTGGCCTATAATTATGGGGCGAGTCTATTTTCATGACCTACTGTTAGGGTATTGTTCATAATGATAATTCAGGGATGTGTCTCTTTTATGACGCAAAAGGCAAGTATTGACCTATAATAATAATTTAGGGGTCAGCCTCTTTTTATGACGTAAGTAAGGGTAATGGTCTGCAATGATAATCTTGTTGTGAGCAACCTTCCATAGCCCATCCTTAGGCGACGCTTACTTGATTTATTGGTTCCTGGATCTGCCGAACAAAGTGGAATAGACCCGATAGGAAAATAAATGTAATCCCCCCACTCTGCTGTCGAGCCGTAAGTAGGTACACCAAACCTACAATAAAATTACCATGGATGGTAATGAATCTACACAACTACAAGCATATTGATACCAGAGCAATGCAAAATTACAATAGCTATGCAATACAGTGTTGATGAAATGCATCATCTTATTAAAAATCATTCTTTGGTATTCAAAAATATGGTTTAAGCATGTATTTTAGTACTAGCCAAAAAATCACTTTATTTTTTTACCTCCCTCCCTCCTGACTGTTTGCTTACTGAGATCTCTGTGTGTTCAAAAAAAAGAAGGGAAAAAATCAACATTATTTTTTATTACCTCCCTCCCGACCCTGTAAAATTGGTCTGGGAAGGATCCGGGAACCACTAAATCAAGTAACCGTCGCCTTATCAATTGTGCACTTACAAAGTTGCGCATCAACATGGATGCATCTTATACATGAACAAAGGCTTAAGTACAGATTGCATATTGATTATTTGTCATACACGATGCCTAAATATGTTAAGGGGTTTTCAGATCCTGATACAACTCCTTTAATTAAATGGCTAGCTACAATTATATATATTACATTTGCTTCTCCAGTTTGACTCAGATACAAACCACTTAGATAAATACAACTAACATACATTTGATTAACTGAAGATTAGTCCAAATAAAATCACCTTTTTGATTAGCAATGTTTCAAACATCATTGCTTTCAGACAACTACCACAATCAAATGCATCCTTAAGCAGGTTGATTTTTGTTCTTTTTTTATCTTTTCATTTTCACACACTGTAATTGGTATAGGTTAGGTTACTGGAATGTGATGTTTAGTTTACCATATATTTCTATACCAAAATAGATAGAGATAGAAGTATCAATATAACTTAATAGTATCATATAAAAATGTACCATAGACACAGACCTGGACGCTAAACTTAAAAAGTTACTGGAACAGTAGGACCAAGGATCTACTGGTCCTGCAAAATAGTCACTGGTCCTAGAATTTTTTCTCATAACATTATCAGGTATTTGATGTGGAGGGAAACTTGTTAAACAAGAATGTCCCCTAATGTTTACTGGCCCTGTAGGACCAGTTTTCTTTTTTATCTGTCCCGAAGCCATTTTTGGGAAATATTTACTGGCCTAGGGCCAGCGGTTCACTGTTAGTGTTGAGTCCTGAGAAGTAATGCAAGTGTTTAACTCAGAATTTGCTCCATTCCAGGAAATAGCAGCTTTATCGTTGAATGCCTTCCTTCATCTGTGGGATGCAGGAACGTTTACACAGGTAAGTGATGAGAGCCTGCTATGCAGGTCAATTGCTCATGGGTAGAGCATGTCCTCAAGGGGGTCTCTACCAATGGTAGGCACAGAGATTATATAAATAGTGTTATTTTTATGTCTGGCATTGCATACATTTACTTTCTCTGTTGTTGACATGGAAACTGGAAAGATATGTTTTGTCAGTTACCTGTTCAAGTTAAATGTTTGTCTAATTAGTAATGATATGGGATTACTAAATATTAACTTTATTTGTATTTTTAAGAGATTTGAAAAATTGTCATGCATGGAGTTACATGTACATATTTGCCCTTAGAAATCCAAATTTTAAGTCTAATTCAATGACAGTTCTCCACAATTCTTGAGACCATCTTTTCTTATAGTCACAACTTATATGAATTTCATTGGCAATGATAAAAGAAAACTGTTAGACATTTCTGGTTCCAACTAATTGCCGGAGAATTTTGGCCGGGATTTTAAAAATGCCTGTCCAACAAAGCCATTCAAAATTTCTACCCGTCCAGATTTAGCAACTAATCTACATAAAATCCTTATACCAACTATATTTCATAGCTTATTTGTGTCAATAAGGGTAATTTATGTTCTAGAAGATGGTTTGTTAGTAAAATAAATGGTTATTACCCAGAAAAAAATCTAAATTGAAAATTCTTCATAGAAATACATGTATTTGCCTGTCCAAAAAGGAGGTTTATAGGAAACTGCCTGTCCAAACTGACAGGCTGGACAGATGGTGGCTAAGACTCTGACTAGAGGTATCTATGATCAATCAGTAGCAGATACAGGCAGTGCTTGTAAAACACCCCATCACAATTCAAAATGTCAACTTTCTTGCCACATATGTCTTATCTCCACTTTTCTTTAAAAATAAATGTAAACCAATTAAGTAGATCTACATAGTTGTTAAGACATAGCCCCTCATACAAAATGAGCCCCCTACACAGAAATCCCGGATCCCCCTTGTCATTAACCCTTATTACTGGTGGCTAATTCGGCCAATGCAAAATGATGCAAAAGAGCAGAAAAAATACTGAAACCCTGGTACATGAAGAGGGACTTCGCCAGGATTTTCATAACAGGGTGTCCAAATTGGGATTTCAAGAATTTAGGGTGTCCAAAGTAACTGATTGAAAAGTAAAAAATCATTACACTGATCATGTACATTAACTATATAGTAATTATATGCTTAATTCTTCAAGAAATGTCTTTGTTATAATTTTGAAGTTAAACCTTTTATAAATTTAACTTGGAATTAGTATTTACAAAAATCTACCTAAAATCAGGTATTTTTCATGAACCAGGGAGTCCAAAAGACACCCAGACACCCTGCTGGCTAAGACCCTGTTAACATGAGTACTCACCTGAGAAAGCCCAGTGCGAGCTATCCAATGAATACCAACATGTCTGGGTTAAGATGGTTTTCAAAAAGAAAATAATTGCATCCTTTTGCTCTGGACGAAAGTAGACTCAGCATTGGGAAGGATTAACATTTACTTAAGCTATCCTCCAGACGTTCTTTCATCCTGGATCTGCTACTTTATCTTTTCCAGAAAGGACACCGTAAATTACAGTATATTCGCGAAAATGTCTGCATGTCGATTTCGAAGGATCGCACACTCTACGCCGTAGGATCACAGTCACATGTCACTTTCATAGACCCAAGAACCATGAAGAATACTTCTTATATCATATCCAAGCAAAGGGGCTGTGGTACGTCTTTGAGCTATTATTACCTTTTCAGCAGAGACAGTGTTCTTGAACAGGTTATAACAGTTTTAAATCAAGTTGCGGTTATCCTTATTATTTGAAGCTTGTAGACTTTTTTTAAGTTCCAATATACCATAAATTCTCAGAAAAATATAGACCATCCTAAGAATTTAGGCCACTATAAGCATTGTGCAAAATAATTTAAGGTAAATCTGGGCCACCCTTGATCTATCGCTGGTCTTCATTAACAGAAATTTAATGGAAATCTGTGCCACCTTTACTCTGCTTTGGCTGTGTAAATAATAAACATGGGCCACCCTCAACCCATAAAAAACGTAATTATTAAAAAGTGTCGAAAATTACCGTGAGTTCTCGAGAATTTACAGTAACCATTTTAGTCGGTATAATCTTTCCAACATAAATAGTGCATAAGTTTTAAGTTTAAGATTAAATCACAATTTATTGTTTGTATTTGTTCTTTACTGATTCACATCTGGATCGGATATATATATATATATATATATATATATGTATATATTTATATGGGAAACATTTCGATAATGAGTAATAGTTTGATAAGTATTTCATTGGAAGTTTTAGTTCCTGTTTGGCTAACTGATTTTTGGATTTTCAGGTATCCGGTCAGTGAGTTTCAATGAGGATGTGGTGACCATAGGAACCGGTGCGGGCGCTGTTTTATTCTACGATCTTAAGGCGGGCAAGTACCTGGAGTGCAGCTGTGGACACACCTGTACTCTCAGTGCTGGCAAGGGATGGTTGGTCAGTATCACACACACTTTACTTATACCTTCTTTTCCTTGGTTTCCACCTTAATAAAGCTCAGAGAGACCTTAAGGCGGGCAAGTACCTGGAGTGCAGCTGTGGACACACCTGTACCCTCAGTGCTGGCAAGGGATGGCTGGTCAGTATCACACACACTTTACTTATACCTTCTTTTCCTTGGTTTCCACCTTAATAAAGCTCAGAGAGACCTTAAGGCGGGCAAGTACCTGGAGTGCAGCTGTGGACACACCTGTACCCTCAGTGCTGGCAAGGGATGGCTGGTCAGTACACACACACTTTACTTATTTCTTCTTTTCCTTGGTTTCCACCTTAATAAAGCTCAGAGAGACCTTAAGGCGGGCAAGTACCTGGAGTGCAGCTGTGGACACACCTGTACCCTCAGTGCTGGCAAGGGATGGTTGGTCAGTATCACACACACTTTACTTATACCTTCTTTTCCTTGGTTTCCACCTTAATAAAGCTCAAAAAGACATTAAGGTTGTTCAAGTACCTGGAGTGCAGCTGCAGACACACCTGTACCCTCAGTGCTGGCAAGGGATGGTTGGTCAGTATCACACACACGTTACTTATTTCTGCTGGGAAAGGTTGCAGGGTCTTAGCCAGGATTCAGAAACCGGGTGCCCAAAATTGGCAACTGTAAAATCTTTGGGCATCCACTTTTGAAAGGGTACTCAAATTTCAACCATAATCACATACTTACTTATTGAAATAAGGCATGATATCCTTGTACAATATCATGGAAATTGTATTAAGGTGAAGAAAACACACACTTATATGATTGAAGGGATGAATTCTGATGGTTTAGGTGTCTAATTGTCGCCTAGATGCCTTGCTGGCTAAGCCTATGCCGGTCAATCTTTGTAAATTGATTTCTTTGTTTTCCATTTTAGCAGAAATCAACTACATGTATATTGATGATTATGCGCACTTGCAATCTTAGTGCTGAGAAGTGAAGGCTCTTAATCTACTGTAGATCTGGTCAATTTCTGGCATTCAAAATTTAACAATCTGGCCTCTATGAGAATTACAAATCTTAATTTGCTGGTCATGACAGCAAATTAAAAACAGCTGTGAGCTGTTACATATTGGTTACATATTGGCACTCTAACAGTACCCAGGTGCCCCAGGTTATACTGACTGAGGACAAAGTGGTACATTTACATATTAATATAAATGAGTGAATTTGCAGGGGAGGATGTATTTAAATTAATACTTATATGCTGAGAGTGGAGTTTGCACTACATTACTGATAAATCCTAATTGGTATCGGCTGTCAGTTCGGCTCTTGATGAGTTAAGTCAACAGCCAGGCACTTGTCAATATCAATCGCAATTTACACCTTAAATAACTCAATCAGAGTGTAATAAATATATCCTGTTTTTCTGTCATGGTCCACTTCTGCATCAGCTCTTAGGATATCTCAGTGTATTTTACTTCTATGTTTTCCTGTTTTAGCTCCATGATGACACTTATAGAGATTTCTTCATGGATCAGGAGTACCCACGTGCTATCTACACACATTGTTATGATATTTCAGTGTATTTTAACTATATGTTTTCCTGTTTTAGCTCCATGATGACACTTATAGAGATTTCTTCATGGATCAGGAGTACCCAAATGCTATCTACACACATTGTTACGACGACTCGGGCACCAAGCTCTTCACTGCGGGCGGTCCTCTGCCGGCGGGTCTATGGGGGAACTATGCCGCTCTGTGGCAATAACACTGGCTTCCCTGCCTAGCTCAATTCTAACAATCACACGCCATGGCACCTACATCTTCATACTTATCACAGGGTTCCACGGTATGGTTGTTTATAGGGTTTTTCGGTACAAAAAGTTCTTTGGGCCCTCAAGGTTATAATGTAAGAGGCTCAGGTGCCCATCAGGGAATTTTTTCAATACACATCATTTTTGAATTTTTAAAATTTTAGTTTGCACTATTAAGCTGAACATGAAGAGATTCCATGATTGTATTTTGGGGGTAGACTGGTATAGTCACAAAACTTTGATTATTGATTAAACATTGATTATTTATTATCTTTATAATTTTAACCAATCAGAACAGAAGAGGTCATTTGCTGCTGTCCTGACATGCATATTTGCTTCCTACCCTTCATTACAGACATGATTAGGAGCCATGGTGTGAGAGTGTGTCCTACTGAAAGTGTCCACAATGAGCATTTTCGTATTTTATAGTAGATTTTTCTATCCATCAAAACGAGCTGTGTTGTTCTATATATAGTGTATCAATATATGGAAATGTTTATTTCAGTGTATTATTCTTATATTTTACAGCTGTAGAATATTCTGTGGCTAATGGTTATAACTATATTGACAAGGATGTCCTAATCCAAACACACAACAAGTCCGAAATCAAAATTCGATTTTAAATTATTTATGCTTAGAAGTCCAATACAGGAGTTTTGATAATTCTTAAAGTTACTGAAGAATCAAGGCATAATTTGCAAAATATTTGAAGGAAAAGTTGCGATTTTGTAGATCATTTCGCCATCAAATATTACCCAAAGATGCGTTTGTTTTACGGATATCACCTAAATAGTCTGACCTTTTTTGGCTGCTACAGGCATGAATGGATCTCTCCCTTTTTCAATTGAAATTAACATCAATTATTTCCTTTGTTATGTCTACCCCATTTAATTCTAGACCAAACACATGGTCTGACATATAAGCAAATGTTGAGAAAAATCTTTTGAACTTTTTTCACTAAAATAAGCTTTTACTGTTTGATGATTTTTCTTTCAAATATATAAATTAGTAATATATTCTCAAAGTTGTCAGACTTTGTATGGACTCCAGAAGTGAATGGTCTTAATAAAAGGAAAAGATAATAACAACTTCCTTTCTGTCTAAAATAGGCTCCTTATATTAAAAGGTTTGAGTACTTGTTATGTGTCATTGCTGTGTGCGTGCATGTAAAGTGAATGCCTACTGGCTTGTGTAATGTTTAATTTTATATACAACCCATTTTCCATGAGCACTCAAGTGGTTTGTTAACCTGATATCAGAATAACAGATCTCAAAGATGGCGCTTTTTCAATACATTTTAAGCTTGCTCGTCACACAAATAAGAGTACTATTTTCACCTAAATATGTTAATGTGTGTTTATTCTGATTTTGAATTTTTTTGTTGACAGACCACTTGCCTGCTCTGAGTGCAAATGAAGCGTCTTTTTTTAGAAAAGAGCTGTTTATGCCAGATGAGAGGCCAGCTTTATATATAATCGGGTGATATGGTTTGCAAGGTTGTGGAAGTTTGTGTTGTGTTTTTTTTGCTGAAACAATGCAATGATGGCATTCTTTAAGGTACTAGACTGGTGTACCTTTTATGCCTCTGTGGATGAAGTCTAACTGTGTTTATCACCTGATCAAGGTGTACTTTTGGACATATTGTGGAGGTTTTAACATGTTTATAACCACTAAGGGGGCTGAGTAGGTATGAATGCATACCTAATATCTCAGTGCACAGAGGTGAATTTCTGAAAAATTTAAAGTAATTTGCTGCAATTTCTGCAATATATTGGTATATAATGCGTGTAATTGTATGGAAGATATCCTGGACGAATTACAAGTGCGGAAAAGATATCTTCCATACAATTATATGTTTTGTATACAAATATATTAGAAATTGCTAAGAATAACTGCTGAGTAGGTATAAAAGACTACATACCTAATATCTCAGTGTATGGAGGTGAATTTGCTGGAAATATTTTAGAGCTAAAAGTTATTCGCTTTGATTTCTAATATTTTGGTATATAATACATGTATTTGAATGGAAAATATACTGGATGTTAGCAGAGGCCCCTTACTGCTCCAGGCTTAAACGGGTAAAAATTATCGAACAACTGGAGTTTTCACATATATGGGCTAACACATGTTCAAATATCTCAATGAAAAGGTAATCCCTTTAAGGAATATTTCTTGTCGACTATCCGTCTTGAAATACTTGAAACCTCAGAAATGTCATCACCTTGGGACCATTGCAAAAAAAAGCCTTCAATTAAGGGGTGATCACATCTCAGAGGTATTTCATAGTGTAAAAGACACAAATGGAACCGATAAATTGTGTTCACTTTAAGAGGTGTTCATATCTCCACAGTGTTCACAATGAGATACAACTCTGAATACGTCACTTGTTAAGTTCCTAGACTCTGTTTGCACTCCTGTACCATATAGGTAATACATCTGTTAGGCATGGGAGTTTGTGTGGAAATGATAATTTGATCTCTTACCCAGGGAAGATTGGCAGATTCTCTGTTTCTCTGCTGTGTAATAACTCAGACTTATACCATCCTACTATCTACCTATACCATGACTACTGCCTGCCCTATTGGGCCTGATAGCTAAGTGAATCTACTTTCTACTTGCCCTCTCCCCACTGCCTGGCTTCAAACCTTGCTGGAAGTATGTTGGCAAATTGCCAGTGGCTTGAGGTTAGGCGATGGTTTTAGCAGGGTAATTCTAGCTACACTACTAAAGTGGCCTACCCTGTGGACTCTTTGTCTATCGAACACTTTCAGAACAGGCATTGGTCCGTCTTAAGATTGTGCATTACTTGTGAAGGTTCTCATATAAACTTGAAACATTAGAACTTTTGTTTCAATGGACCTTCAGAAAGTGTTTAACATACATAGGTGGTCATGCTGGCAGACTCTACTGTATATCCTGACAGAAAAGCTTATTTGATAAGCTACCATTGGTGTGATTATATCTGCAAATGATTAGGAGTACTTTGAGTTTTATCAGTGTGTTAACATGTGCAGTTGTAGGAAACTTCACACACGTTTGCTGTGTGTATTTTACCAAGCATATGGTGGTATAAGCCATGCTATTTAGCCTTTTGTGTAGACCTGAAGGTTCTACCTCAGTACTATTGTACAGTACAGTAAAGAAAGTTAATTCCTGTGCAAGCAGGCTGGGCATTTTGCTCTGCCACAAGCTTGACAATCACCTTGTGCCTGGGCTTATATAAAGCCAACTGTCAGTGATGTCACAGCTACAGTGAAGCCTTATTGACTGCTGCGGAGGGCGATATGATATTTGTCATAGGCCTGAAGCCTGACAGACTAGCGCAAGGGCTGTAGTCTGTTAGTCTGAAGGCGAATTACAAATATCATATCGCCCTCCGCAGCAGTCTATAATGTTCTTGTTATTGCACTGTGCACTGGGCATGCCTAGGCAACTGGTCTACTGGTACAGGAATCAAATTTCTCTGCTGTAATATTTGCACCATAAAGCTGCGATCTGGGGCTTACACAGAATGTAAAAATGAGGAATTTGCTAAATTTTAAGTATAGGGTGGACATTTGAAGAAAAAAAAATCATTTTGACATGGAGCATCATATATTTTATATGTGACAGGTGTTGTGATGCAGCAAATCCTTTGAAGTTGAAAGCCCATCCACGTTTGTGTGCTAGTTGCCAGTTTATGATATCTGATATCTAGTCACCGAAAATGATGATTAAGTTTATCCGTTTTCTCTGTCTCTTTAAGAAGAGTTGATGTTTTCATTAAGGGAAGTTTTATTTAAGAAGATTTATGAATTCCACCAGAATATATCTTAAACCGCTCCGTTATCAGTTCAATACTTCTTGGAATCATGTAGAATATTTTCAATAGTTGCCAACCCCCCCCCCCATCCCTGTAATTCACTTTAAAAACTTTATATTTCTATCATACTAAATAAGTTAAAACACTGCTTTTCATAATGGCTGAAGAAGGTCTGACTGTTGTAATCAATAAAGTATCAGCCATAGTATCGACATTTTCATAATTTATGTATTTGTATTACTCCTATAGCTATTCTGTCACTTGCCTTGTTGTAGGTTTAACCCATTAATGCTTAAAGAGTTCATCTTGAAACTGTCGTCTGGATCTATTGCACTTTTGGCTATAGATCAGGAACTGAAAATGATTATACAAAATATTTGAAGGAGAGTTGTTGGTAATGCAGAGATTAACATTTCTTCTTCAAAACCTTTCCAAATCTTACCCCTGTAAGATTTTATCAAAATTGTCAGTCGGCGTTTGGCTGCTGTGAGCATTATTGGGTTAATACTTTTCATGACCTGATGTTGGCCTGCGTCCTTTTCCTTGTCAGAATGGTACCCCCGGTAAAACGTCTCATGGACAAGTTAAAATATATAACTAAATATTGTTGTGTGGTCCTGTTGACAAATTTTGAATTTTTGATAAAAAGGTTTATGGACATTGTCAGGGAATTTGCACTTACCATTTTACAGGGTCTTTTTCAGTCTTCATAGAAACTATACTGAATGCCTAATTGTTCAAAGTGGAAATAACATTTTCTGAAAGATTTGATGAAATCTAAAAAATATTTCAACTAATTACCAATATCATGCCAATTAAGAAAAATAGAAAAGGATGTACATATTCTACTTGTGAATGATATTGTAAGACCCTCTATCAGCCTGTCCTTTCTCGTTTGTGATATTTGAAGGAGGCTTTTAAGTTACATGTGTCATTAAGTGTTTGTTATTAACAGGGTGAGGCTGTTTTAGAGGTGTTTAATTGTAAAATTACTTAAGGCCTCTAGCCTTCTAATGTAAGAGGCTCCATGGCCACTATAAATAGGCTTTATATTTACCATGAATGGTTCTCCGCAGGAGTTCATTTAGTTATATCAATATTACTTAATGTTTTAAGATAATTGGATATGTTTTTATTCCTTGGCCCTAGGCTATTTCTTTGAGACTCCTTAAGTTCAGGGCGTCACTGACTCTCTTGTTCAAAAAAGATAATTTGATCTCTGGGTACATGTATGCCATTCATGATGTATATCAGTGCCATTATTGGTCATTTACTCATGATACTGTACTAATTTAAATGGTATGAAGGGGTTTCAGTATTTATTTTCAGCTATGTTTTTGGAAATCCGGCCATGATTAGTAATTGCCACAAAGTCATCTGAAAAATGAAATATAGCATGACAAGTCTGGCACAGAAATTCCAATAAATCATTCACTTGGACTATTTAATACTAAATTTTGATTTTCTCCACTCTGTTTGTAATTGCTTTGTCTAATAGTGGTGTGTTGCACTGTATATACTTGTAAATAATATTGTTATACTGTAAATATGTCAGATTTATCAGTAACAACTGCAGTTGTTTGTAAGCTACGATGTCAGCCAGGATTCGGCAACCTCTGGTGATTTGGTTGGTTGATTTACCACTTTCGCCATTGTCCACTGTATAGGAAATTCTTAAATATAATATTTGATGCTACCCATGTGAATTTGAGTTACTTTATTCTCTGAATAGTCTTCACTTTTCACATGTCTGAAGGAACATTTTGGGAATACCCAGGTGGAGTCTTTAAACCTTCCAATACTAAAGCTAATTTCGTCCAAAGCACGTCCAACCTGTCATGTTGGTATTCATTGGATAGCTCTCGCTGAGTACTCCCAGATGAGTAGCCATGTGCCAGGGTTTCAATAATTTTTCATGTTTTATTCATTATTTTGTAATTGCAAAATTAGCCACCAGCAGTTTCTCCAATGGATGGTTGATATATTGCTCCACCTGATCCCCCTCTCCCTAGAGGATTTAAGGTCATGCTCAAACTGAATCCTATATTCCCCTGGTGAGATAAGTGTTAACTGAAATGACCACTATGATCGCCTAAACTATTTGGTGCCCCGTAACTGGAAAAATACCTCACAGAAAAATATGTAGGACAGCCTAGAAATTGAGGCTAGGCAGTGTCAGAAAGAGACTGCGCAACCCACTTGCATCTTCTCCATCTGGAGCAAAACATTATTTCTAGATATGATTGACTGAACGTATTTCTCCTGTTTGGCTAAAAAACCTCTTTTCTGTTTTTTTTCTTATTTGAGAGACCATGTGTGTGCTTCTGGTGTGAAAGGGTTATCAGAGGCCCCACCTTGAGAGAAAGAGAAAACAATGTGGACGCAATGTCCAGTATGCTTCATGTGCTGGTTTCTGTACACTCGTATTAAGCTCAGGAAATGGGCACATCCTATCTTGCTTCAGCGCTCCCATACCTACCATATTCGTTCAAAAAGGCACACACAGTGTGGGTGCAGGTTAGGAAAAAATATGGGTTAAGGAGGATTTGGGCTGCTGGTAAGAAAATCATATGGTTAGGCTAAAAGAAATTTAAACAAACAAAAACATACCAATTTAAGACTATTTTAATGAATCATGTCAGCATTAGTTCAACCATTCAATTGTTTTATTCAACTTCACACAGACTTGGATTATTCACTTCATTATATGTAAAGGCCCTTTTGATGCTGACTTACCAATTAGTTTGATAAATTAGAAGAAAACTCTTACAACATAGGTGCTGGAGTAGTGAGCTCAGTGATTTTTACAGCCTCAAAATTCTTATTAACATATCAACTTCAAGGTTGGCCAGCCACCTAAGAGATGAGAATTAAATTAAAGAATACATTTATAAGTATAATCCTACTTAATAAGTCTTGATATACAATTGTTGATCTCTGATGTCATTGTTCTTAGGCCAAGTTACTAAACAGTCCACTTCCTCCTGAGTTTCTGGGATGGTTTTTATGGCTGAGTCGTCTTACGGTCTAAGGTGTTGCCATTCTCTGCTGTCTGACCGAATCTGGCTGAGGCGTGTGTGAAAGTTACCAGTGACTTGAGGTAAAGTAGTGGTTTACGCCGGGTAACCTGGTTTCCTCTACCATATTCAGGTTAGTCACCATTTAGCCTGAATATGGCAGAAAAAGTGACGATAACCAATGTATGAAATTCCTCTGGGTTCCTTGTTTACAGACAGCATCGTCTCTAACATCGGTTATATCTAAATACTCTCCTCTCTCACACTTCTCCAGAAAGTAACAACCAGTCCTCACAGGGCCTGGCCTGATGGCCGTGTGGTCTAAAGCATTGTCACTGACTGCTAGCTGTCTCTCGCCACTGTCTGGGTTCGAATCTCACTCGGGGCATGTGAGAAAGTTGCCAGTGACTTGGGATTAGGTGATGGTTTACGCTGGGTACCCCTTGGAATAGACTAGGCTCCTAGTCCCTGTAATGTTCACCTTCCCTTATGTGTTGACCAAGCACTGTGGTGTGATACCAGGTTTGGTAGATAGATGGCACCACCTGCTCCTCCTATCTCTATATGTAATAAAACTGAATCCTGGTGAGGTAAATGTAAACTAAATTGACCACTGTGGCTACCTACACTATTTGGTGCTTGGTAACAGAAAAAAAACATAACAGAAAAATACATATGACAGCCTAGAAATCTAGGCTACCCTTGGAACTATTCGTGAAGAGAAGGTAATTTATTCCCTGTTACGGGTTTCTATCTCGCCGTCATACCACACTAGCTGTTGACTATCTCGTTGTGATATCACCATAGCTGTTGAAAGCGACGTAAAACCCCATTCCTTCCTTCGTTCTCATTAGGAGCATGTCTTTCTGCACTCTGAGCCGGCAGGAAAGTTACCAGGTACGTGTGGTCGTTCAGCTGATCTGGCATCTTGAGTATCACTAAGGTAATCGAGTCAGTATGCACCTTAACCATTCTCATCCTCTAGTCTTATCAAATGCCAATACGCATGCATGTTCCCTCACAGCCCCATTTAATAGGAGCATATCCTCTTGCACTCAACTGGTAGGTAAGATAACAAGAGTTTTACTAAGGTAATTGAGTCAGAGCATAGCTTATCCATTCCCTTCCCAAAGCCAGCATAGGTAACATGTATGTGTCATCTTTAATATTCTAACTGACATCTAGCGTTTTACTACTTAGGTAATTTTAAGTAACCTTAAACACTCTCTCCCCAAAGCCAGCATAGGTAACACGTATGTGTCATCTTTAATATTCATGGGTAACATGTTACCAGTTAAACGCCAATTGCTATGGTTCCTCAACTACCCTACCCTCCTAGATACGCTTAGCTAAGACAATGTTTGAAGTAATTTAATGATACTGAATGGCCAAAATAGATGTATAATATCTTTCTCCAGTACGAACCAAACTAAACTGAATGCGAATGCCATACGTGCCATGCGAATGCCATACGTTAGGCTGCAAAACACATGTATTACCAATTGAAAATAGTCGTGAATTTGAATAATTGGAATTAGTTATGAGTGATATCATAAACGTACACCACTCCACCCCCATCGTTTTACAACTGCCGGTTACTGACATACAGGACACCTCCCACAAATCACGTATTTCTATGAAACTTGGTACAGAGACTCATTGGACCATCTAACCTCACAATCTACCTTAATCCATTTCCTTATTGGATGTACTATAAATAGTTCCTGTTCTAGATTTCCGCTTCGTAAATCAGATATGTATCAGACAGACAAACGGATGACTGAGGGTGGATAACAGGCCAGGCCGCACTATGAAACAGGGTTTAACGAATGTACCCCCTGCTCCTCCATGGTTAGAAAAAAAGTTAAATACCCCACGTTGCTTGCTACACAATTTCCATTATGGCTTGTGATCATAACTTCAGACGTTCGATACTAAACCTAAGTAGTGTGCATGTCTGGCACCTATTGACCAATCAGCATCAAGAATAACAGCAGAGCAGGTGATAATATTACATTACCAATGTCAGAGATCTGTTTAGAAGTCTCGCTAATGCATATGCTCTCAAAAATGCTCTTCATTGTCGAGGCTGGTGTATGGATGTGAGTGTAAAACTAACTAATAAATTGCAAAACCCATTTGTTCCATCCATTCAGTAAATACTCAAGGATGTAGCTGACGGTACAAACGAAGTAGACTTATTGATTAAAAAGCTTTTACCCGTTGTATTACTCGTACACGAAGCCTAGTGCAAAATATCTTATATCGCAATGACTTAGATCATACACTTCATGTGTATGATTCCAGAGCGTATTCCAACAAATTATTTGTCAATGAATAACCACATTTGAAAGTGTTTAACAAATACTTTTTCATCATATAGAGGTGGGAGGAGGAAAAAACACATTGAAAAAAAAAACAATAGAAAAGGTGAAAATATGTATACTATGTTCTAGTTGCCCAGAATCCTGAAATGTTCACTACAAATAAAGCGTACCGGGTATGTGCTATGCTGATACAAATATACCTAGTTAAAGGGAGTAAGTCACTTGTATAAAAACGTTGTAAAACTCTTCTGGAACAGTGCACACTTCTCCTCAGTAGACAAGTAGTTTGTATTAATATGTGCTTCAAACTGGTCGATCATAACTAGTATACCCTATGGACTACGTAATTTGGGCATGAGGGAAAATGTGTTTCATTCTCCCAACCAAAATCAAAAGAACACGTTGAGTCAGCAACTGTACAGTGGCCTATAAAGGTGAATTCTTGGAGCATGTTGTATTTGTACTTGAAGAACGAGGAGTGAGACCAGTGTGTCAAAACATATGTACTAGTAGTTCTGCAGCGAGGATATTATTTTGCATAGCTTTCATAAGTAGCCAAAAGTAACCAAGGACTATAATCGTTTGCCCTCTTGTGTCACTCGTGGTACCAGTGCAGATTTTTGTAGCACATTGAACATATTCAATTTTTTTTTCAGAGAGGTTATCAGGGCACCAATTTAAATAACATAGGTACATTCCCAGAAAGGGCTTCCCTTTATATACATGTATCATTATAAAGGGTTTAGGTTCTACTACTCTCAACAGGCGACACCTATATATTTGACAAAGTAGAATACGATATTACTTTTTTGTTCCTAACACTTCCATGGGGATGTCATATTTGTTTTATAGCATACACCACTATGTATCTCTTTGACTAATAGTAAAAGCGGATAAATCCTCGCATCATCTGCATACAATTATACATTTAGACTACTAGATCCATGATCTACTTGCGTCATTGAAAGCAGATATGTCATAAAAACATCCTGCGGTTTACTTATATATAACTATACAGTAGTAAAATAGTTTAATTCCAAGGCATTTGCAGCGATGTTCTCATAGGACATGTAGTTAGGCTGCAGGTGGAGGCGTGTTTACTATCCCAGGTTCAAGTCTCTCTCTAGACTTTTTTTTTTCAATTTCTATTTTTTGTTTAATTTGATTTAATGAATGGTTATTTTCATTATCATAGTTGTTGTATTTACTTCCTATATACACCTTTCATTTATAATACAATATAATTTTGTATTACATATTAAATGTGCTTTGAATAAGGGGGGGGGGGGGGCGGTGTGCCATGGTCTATGATAACAAACAGAATGGCTGGTTACTAAATAGGAAAAATTGAAATATAGATATTACTCCTGAATATTTGCCTTGAATAATATTTATCATCGAGAAAGGGAGTCCACAGGGGTTAACATCCAAAAAGTCCATAATTGTTGCTTGACTAGAAAAGGTTATTGTGATTTTAAAATTTTCTGTTTGTAGTCAAAACTTCAAATCCCTGCAATGAGTCCTTGGTGAAGTAACGGGTCAGAGATGAGCACCCAAAACACACCTCTCCTTTTTTTGCTATCAATAGATCAATTATTGCTCTCTTTTTTAACATATCACAGATTTGTCGGACCTGGTAGACGTAATCAGAGCCAAACAACCATCATGCCCTTTCACACACACAGATTTGTGGAGGGTAAGAAGACAAAGTCAAACAATCATCATTCCCTTAAGCCCCTTTCACACCAACTGGCGACGTCTGGCGATGCACTGGCGCTGTCTTCACGACTGCTAATTCATCAAAAATCGCCAGTGCATCGCCAGAACATCGCCAAATGATTTGATTGACGACTTATTGACGACCTTTTGACGCCCCAGTGGCAACACATAAACGTGCATATGACGATATGCTAACAACTCTCTCACGACCGCTGACGATCGCTGACAACTTCATGACGATGCACTGACGACCACTGGCGTCTTCTTGGCGAATTGGTGAAGACATATTGGCAACATCGCGATGTGTTGAAGACGTTGTGGCGACCGAGTTGTCACGTAATGAAAGAGGTATATAAGGAGAGCAAAACTTGTCCCTCTATCATAATAATTGATATTGCACTCACCCAAGTGCCATCTTTGTAGAATATTCACCTCTGATAATAATATGTTGAAAATGGAATATTTGATCTTGAACGTATACATAATCTTTTTATGATATTTTCTCTGTGTGTTTTTCATAACTGTGAATATATCAGCTTTATGAAATAAAAGTTACTTCATTAATATATGTGTATGGTTATCAACTTGCAAACTCCTGTGAAATATAATAACCCATTCCTAAGCTAAACTTATAACCTGACTCCTGGTTGACAGGATTGGTATTAAACAAAATCCCACAAAATAGGCCCCAATAGTGAACCGCGTGAAATCTCCTGATTGTGGATGGCTGAATGTTGACAGATATGCCTTTCAGATGGTTCTTTAGTCATAGTCCAGCAATTTAAACACTCATACACTTATCAAGGCATAGTAATGTGAATTCCTAATTCATTAAATATGAAAATAGCACCCTCTCTTTCATCATTCAAGAAAATATACATTGAAGAACAACTTTCACAGAAAAGCAATAATCTTCTAACTCTATTTCATCATAGAGATAGGCTATTATCAAAGTATGTTAAATCACTAGTGTCCCTCCCCTTTTATGAAAGATGACACCAATGACATTCTTTATTTACTCTTGTAAATGGACCTCCAAAGGCTGATGAGGCCTGAACAAAAATATGTTTGTCTTCTATTACATGCTAGTAAAAGTAGGGTAGATAGGTGGGGAATTTATCTTATTTTGTATCATTTCTTTTCTCTCCTCCATGCTGCATTAGATGTAAATGCAAAGTTAAATAGCAGCATCTAAAGTAGTGGAGTATGTAGATCTATTTAAATCCACAGAACTAGTATAATATGCTGATATTTGGTTTTTCTTCTTTCTTATTTCAATTTCTTTTGTATGCCATGCATGGAGAGAGAGAGAGAGTCCATTTATCAACTCTTCAAGTATAATTTTGACAATTTAATATTATCTCAATATTTCCTATTAAAATATCTATTGAGATTCACCTTTGGAGGTCCAAAAACACTGACGATCTGTTAACGACGCATTGGCAACCTGCTGGAATAGCTTGACGATGGTTGGCGAAGAGCTGACAACCGCTTGACGACGCTATATTCACTGGCGATGGTTGGCGACGCTTGGCGATTTTTTTGAACATTCCAAAAAAATCGCCAAGCTTGACGAAGCGTTCACGACGGCTGACGACTGCTGACGATGTAAAGGCAACGTACTGACGATGGCTGGCGACGTCTGGCGATGCATTGGCGATGTGTCGAAAATTGTTGGTCGCCAGTGCATCGCCAGACGTCGCCAGTTGGTGTGAAAGGGGCTTTAGCTGGCGGCCAAATCCAAAAAAGCCTCTAGAAAATGGTTTTGATGGCAACATTTGTTACAAGTTGCCATCCATGCTAAATCATATTTTTTATAGCATGGGCCATATGGTATGGGTGGATGGCGGGATTTATTTTGCCGTTTAAGGTGTTTTTGGGGCAAAAAATGCAAAAAAATCAAAAAATGAATTCACACAAATAGATTGATCTATGGGGGTAGGGAGACAAGGCCAAACAACCATTATTTCCTTTCACACACAGATTTCTGGGGGTAGGGAGACAAACCCAGACAACCATCATCAACAAACAATCATCTCTTACCCACTCTCAAGTGTGTGTGTGTGGGGAAAAGTTGCCGAAATGTCACAACTGATCATTTACACATTTGTAGCTTATGTAATTCATGCAACCACACACACACTCTCTCTCTCTCTCTCTCTCTCTCTCTCTCTCTCTCTCTCTCTCTCTCTCTCTCTCTCTCTCTCTCTCTCTCACACACACACACACACACACACACACACACACACACACACAATCAGATGTGCTGGGGGTATGGAGACAATTAACGCCAACTATCATCAACAACAACACCCTCTCTCTCACTTTGTGCACATAAACACTCACATGCATACGTTCATCGCCTAAAAGTTGTGACAGTTTGCCCATACTTTCGCAACTTGCAAGTCAACACAATGATTCCTAATACTACAGGTTATGCCACTTACACATAAGAAAGATTATTGATACTGAGTCTAGTGTATGTAACATCCATTAATATTTCATGTTATTGCAAAATACTTTTAGCATGCGTAATTTATAGAGCAAATGTTGCCTGCACTGAAAACTTATGCTGAACTAGTTAAAGAAAGTATCAATATTTTAGGTTCAAAAACAAAAGTCAGGCATACTCTTAATACTGATGACAAACAGGTGGATAGTGGTCTATAGTTTAACTGTAAATACAATATAAACTTTGGCTTTGGTCACTTAAAATGAAATAAAAAACAATTTTGGAGTTTTTTTTCGAGACATTTGCTTCCAAATTGAATCCGATGAACCCAGAAAGGAGATAATAGCTAAAGACAAAGGTATGATAATTAACAGACCACAAAATTAGCCCTTTCATAGTTGAGACTACTTTTGTCCAAGGCACAGAATTGCGCAAGGCTGTGCATATATATATATATATATATATATATATATATATATATATATATATATATATATATATATATATATATATATATATATATATATATATATATATATATATATATATATATATATATATATAAACATATATACACACACACATATATATATATATATATATATATATATATATATATATATATATATATATATATATATGTATATATATATATATATATATTTCTTAACCCTGTCATGTTGATATTCATTTAAAGCACTTGTCGAGTACTATCAGTTAAATACCAAAATGCCAGGGTTTAAGTATGCGTTTCACTATTTTTAACAAAATGGCCCCCATTACTGATTAACTTAAGGGTTAGATATTCTCTTCATTAACTGTTTCATATACTTACTTGAATGGATGGCGTGTAATGCATATATTCCCTTGCCAAGACTGGGGTCCTCTCTGCACCACGTCACCCCATCCCCTGCTTGAATGCTGTACTGTGGGCCACAGCTCAGAATCTTGCCCAGTCTGTATGGATCCATGGTGCTGTTAACTCTTTCCCATGTACTCGAAATGAACGAGCCACTGCCATTTGAAGCATGCACCCCGATCACATCACCAGCTTGTACCAATACGGGCTGACCAAAGTGTACAGTTTGCAGGCCAGGACTTTGGCTAACCCCTATGAAAGTCTTATGTATCAGTTGATAGTTGCCGTAGGATGTTTCTCTCAGAATGCCAATATAGCCAGTGTTGTTGGTATGGATCCTGTAGTATTGCCAGGCTATGATGGAGGCGTTGCAGAAGAAGGGACGTCCAGCAATGATGTGCATACCTATGTGGGTTGATGCTTGTAGCAGTGTTGGTCTGTCCCCCGTGGTGTGTGGACAAGCTGCGAATGGAAACAGCAACAGTCAGTTTAATAAGCTTATGAAATGAGTGTTTTTTCACGGTAACCAGATGAAAGTAATTAAATACATATTACAGGGATGGGATGGCCATTAAGATATTAGGGCTTACGTGACTTGGTTCACTTTACTTAACACGATACTACTATTAACATATAATTTTCTAATTGTACTAAAGACTCCAGAAAATGATAAATGATGCTGCTGAGGCAAGGGTAAATATTTAAGGGTAAGGCATAGCTTATTTTCCTTTAGTATTTTTAATTTGGCATCAAATTATATAAGCATGAGATTCATTTGTTATTGAGTCATGATTAGTGTATGGTTTCTCGGTACTCTGGTCGCTCTATCCTAAGTCACTGCTGAGTCACAACTAAGCTAGAATAGTAAAAGATGACGTAAAATTCTTGATAATAGATATTCTTAATGATAGTATGAAGGAAAACACCATAGGTAAGTGCAGTTTACTTATAGTGACCAATTGCTTGCCTTGCCTCGTATACTACTTCATGCAGAATTGTACATACATCATACTTGCAGAAGAATCAACTCTATGTTATTTACCTCTAATATAGTTGTTGAATATCTCGCCTCCGCCTCTTGCCACTTGTGATATACGTAGTGCATATATCATGCCGGAAAAGTGTGGATTGTAATTTTCTCTAAAGGTCGCTCCGATCAGTAGCTCATTGCTACCAAAGATTGCACCTGTTACATCACAAGGAAACTCTTTGAGCATTTTACCATCTATGTAGATATGGCACCCTGCTTGGTCGCGTACGAGCACATAGTAGTGAAGTTGTTCCAATTCAAATGACCCTGGTACAATTCCCACCCTGTAACTGCCAATGTATCCCTTGGTAATTGCTGCAATGACTGCTGTGGCTTGAATTTTAGGAAAGCCATATGCGTCTATCTTGCGTAACACATACCAACTATCCTGACTGCCTCTCGCCCACACCTCTATGGTAAAAGAATTCTGCAAACGTAAACTCTCTGAGTCCTGCACTGTTATGTAATCAGGAAGGGCTAGGTAGAGCCCCCTGCCGCATATATTCTGAGGATCATCAGTAATATGTCCAAAACCATGCATGACACCGTTGTTGTGGTGCTTACTTTCATCCAGAACTACTTCGTTGTTCGATATGTTTTCTCGAGAGTTAAAATTGAGCAGCAGAACTGTTTCCGAATCATTTCCCAATTTGCAATTTCCTGAAAATAAATAAGCACATGGTGTATAAAATTTAATTTCACCAAGTTTTTTAGAATAATTATATCGATTAAGCAACTTTATTAATGTAATGCTTGGATTTGATATCCATCTGCTACAAGAAAGTCCAAAGGTTTGGGACAGGGCACATACGTCTTCTGCAGTTTTGTTTGTTCGCCTAGGGCAGCAATAGTATTAGTCAGTATCATTGTTACTTCCACAACACATTTTCCAGACTGATGTCACAATAGAACAGAGGTAGTCCTGGGCATAGAAGTGGTTAAGGAACATTAGCGAGGCATTTTTAGTTACACCTTGTTTGAAAGTGTGGCCCGGCCTGCTATCCACCTGAAGTCATCCACATATCCCAATTTAGAGGCAGAGCTGAGTGCGATGCGGATGACTGTGCAGGTGGGTTCTCTTTGTCTAAACAGTAAACATGCATTAATACAAAATAAATGACTATACCAACACATATGACTTAAGCAGTAGACGACTATTTGGTTAAATTGCATTCATGTGTTTGTTAGCAAACATTCCCCTATCAAGTACTAGTATTCAGTACTGTTGAAATAACTTGTTAGAGTAATTGCGGAGGCTACCACAATGCCGGCGGAGAACTGGGTGACCTGTCATTGTTTTGGAGCATTTGTAATTGAATAAACATTGCTGTTTCATATAGTTAGAACTTAAGTTGACTCTTGCACCTGATAGTGAAGTCAAAACTAAGGAATATGATATCCAAACAAACCATTTTCACCAGGGTTCGGCAGAAGCTCCCACATAACAATTATACTTAAGAAGGTAAACAAAAAATGGCTGATATTCAGTCACAAGCTTGGACCACCCCGGCCCTCTTTGATGAATTTCAAGACTATGAATTAATATAGAATAACATGCATAGTAAGCCCTTTCTAATCGCCATTCCCAAGTGGGCATGCTCACAAATGTTGCAATTTCATAGCAATTAGATCCTATCAACACAAGTCATACGTAAGAGCCCTGAAAATGACTTTTTTCATCGTCATCAGATTTTTGTACGTTGACCATGCTTGCCTAGTGTGTAATTAATTGCTATAAGAGGCATAGTCAGTTTCCCTAACGTCCCAGTCACACTGGAGTCCGATACTCGCACGATTCCAAATTGGCAGGTCGGACCGGATACATATGGTGCGACAGATGCATCCGATTCCAAGTCCAAAACACGTGATTGGAACCGTCTAAACAAGTCGGTACTGGTTTGCAACCCTGTTCGCAAATAAGTACTGATTTTGCTGTGGTGAATTCAGCACAACTGCTATGTACTTTTTGCTTTGGCATTACATAGGGGAGTAATACTTTCAAAGGTCCCATGTGTCCAAACAACAACTGTCAAGAAGATGTCCAGGCCTAAAACGGCAAGAAATCCTAACATGACTCAATCAATATGTGACGAATAACTCAAGGCACCTACCTAAGAAAGGCTCTGCTGATGTACTTGAGATTGTCCACATGACCAGGGAGATCACTGAGTACGTTGATGCCGGTGGGAGATACATGATTGAAGCTTGTCAACTATACGTATCAGACCTAATGTATATATATATATATATATATATATATATATATATATATATATATATATATATATATATATATATATATATATATATATATATATATATATATATATATATATATATATATATATATATGTACATACATATACATACATACATACATACATATATATATATATTTTATATATATATTTTATATATATATATATATATATATATATATATATATATATATATATATATATATATATATATATATATATATATATATATATATATATATATATATATATATATATATTATATATATATATATATATAAATATATATATATATATATATATATATATATATATCTATATATATATATATATATATATATATATATATTTATATATATATATATATATATATATATATATATATATATATATATATATATATATATATATATATATATATATATATATATATATATATATATATATATATATATATATATATATATATATATATGTATAACGTAAGGTCTACCGTTGCCCCTAAGATGGAATGATATCAAATGAGACACGTAGAACCAATAACTAGATATCACATCAGCTATGGCGACGCTTATTTGTATGCGCATGAATAAGGTTCTGGAAATGTTGAGGAGGGGTTGGGGTGCTCACCTTTCATAGTTTACCGGGGATGTGCTAATTTGAAAGATTCTACGATTAGAAGTAAGAAACGACTTTCGTCTCTCATGCAATTCCTGGAAATGTTATATTTATGATCGTCTGTCGTATATGACGGCCAAACCCATGTTTTACCACATGAGCCTGTTATACACTATACAGACATTTTTATTTGTTTATTTAAATGTATGTATTTTATGGGTAGAATGCTATTTCCACAGAATGCTATGCTATTAGCAATAGTCCTATTTGAATGCGTGTGAGTACCATAGTTGAGTATCTTGAGGTGACCTTTTGCGTATGTAATGATTTCAATGTCACCCTCTTCGAAACGTGAGTGCAGCGGCGAGTATGGATGCGATGAGAGATGTCCTTGGTGCCCACCTTTCTTCTTTCATAATTGATCACAGTGAATTTACACAAGGAGATGCTGAACAACAGATTAGTGTGTGTGTAAACACAGCTTTTTTTCAGTTCATCGATCTCTTATATTGTACACTCTTTGAAGTTGTTTGGGAAGGATATTCTCAAAAGGATGTTCATATCATACAAACGGTTCTTTCATATAAAATCTATCATCAACATCCTGTTCCTCACCAGCCACTATGAGGATGATTTATTTAAGTGGCACACTCAGCGACGCCGGCTTATGGGTTTATTATGTGAATCGAAGTACTTATTGTGGGAGATTGTGCGAATACCTCTATCTACTGAATTAAAGTTATTTTGTAGTTCAAACTACAGTCAATAAAACAAAGAGAGGCAAGAGACAGCGATCACTCCTCTGAGCGAGATACTGCGACCACTGGGCTATCATAGTAGCCTTCCCCCAGTTAATTAGAGAGCTAGACATTACGATACATATCCTAGTCAAGCGCGTATTTGAAGAGGGTGTTTTAGCAAGAACCTAAAACCCAGGAATATGAAGTGGAGTCGTATTGAGTCTGTTAACCGGTATGCTGCTGGTGGCTAATTTGGCCAATACAAAATGATACAAAAAGATCTGAAAACCCCTGATACCCTGACACATGGGTGCTCATCTGAGAGTACTCAGCAAAAGCTATCCAATGAATACCAACATAACAGGGTTTATATGGTTTTCAAATTTCTTTGCATCCTTGCACTTTGGACAACATTAGCCTTAGCATTGGAAGGGTTAACTCCCATCCCACAATGCACTAAAAAATCCCCCAGCCGCCAAGTTGGAGGAGAAAATATGCAAACAAGCATGTATATTTCAATGGGACACCAAGGCAATTCTATCAACCTAAATTAGCAATTTAGATGAAAGCCCTTAAACTATGTCACTATTCAAAATAAAATGAATTTGAAGTATATATCCATAATATATCCATATCATTTCCAACTTAACTTAACCCAGTAATTCATCTTAGAATTTAAAACACAAAGCTGAGTTTCCTGAAATTACACAAAATGCCACATTGTCTAGTGACCAACTTCAGAAAAGGTGCACACTCAATCTTTGTGCTGTCATATAGGGCAGCAGATTTCCCTACAAAAATGCATGATGGAGTTAAATTTATGAGAAGTCAACTAAATTCTGAAATTGTTTAGCCTTAACATCTACAGTGTCCAGTACTTGGTCTTGATGACCAAATGATAGGTAACAAGTACGGTTGTAGATGCAAAGCATCAATAGTCAAAAGACGGGGCCAAGTTATTTATGAACTTGTGAGGGAACCGGATGTATAAAGAACATTAACATTATAGAGGAAAATAATTTATAATGACTAGATTTGTATCATTTTTGTAGAAATGAAACAAATATCGGAATTCTAGGCGCAAGCTGGAGACTTCGAAATCTCTTGGGTGCGAAGCTACTTGGGTACGCATCAGTTTGGTTACGAACCAGTTTGGTTACGAAGTCTCCTGATTTCATTCTATACACATAGTAGACTAGTGGCAGTCCTATAAGCCGCTTCACGCCAACAATAGATGGCGGGCGATACCAGTCCCTAATCTGTGATGTGATTGTGAGACTGGCGCTAGTCGATACACACAGTAATTTTTTTTCTTAGTAATTTTCCTTCCTATACTGAAAAATATAATTTATATCCACTTAAAATATTTTATATATTTGAAAACTTCATGCTAAATTAAAATAAGGAAGGCACGATTTTCCGCGGCAAAGGCAACATTTATATTATAACCAATCAGAATAGAGAATTATATTCAGTCCGGCCTCAGGATTTAGAGCACGTGACGTCTGGCCCATGAACATCTCAAAACAGCTTCCCAGGTAGGCGCGGCCTGATGGCCCCGCCAATAATCAGATCAACCCAACGTCAGAGTTAGCTGAAAGATAGTAAGTTTTTGTTTGGAGATAGGAGTGGCAGAATTGCTATAACATGCAATGCAAGGGTAAAATCTTTCATTGTTGATACTGATGTTTGCCAGATCAATATCAGACAACTACATCCATTCTCATGCTGCCTAATTCTTCTACTTACCAGTATGGTGCTTGATATAAATCGGAAATGTGAGAATGATTTATTCCTTAACCTTTTGGGTTATGTAATATTAAAACAGCATAAAAATGACCTTTTCCCTGATGAAATAGTGACACAGCAAGCATTATCGTATGTATTGTTTGCTATCACCATGGAGACCGAGCTTTGCTTCTCCACCATAGAGGTCAAAAAGCTATGACATCATGTTAACAGGCTCAATACCTACAGGGCCAGCCACACCTATTGTCTATTGATATGCTAATCCGCTGATAAGGGCTCTGCTGCAGTTGTCGAGGTGATTTTGTATCCCAAGAATTCCTAGTCCTAGTTCTCAGACATGCTTAAAGGCATAGTAGGGTATTCGACAAGGTGACAATAACATATAAAACTTAAAAGTCCATTTAAGAAATACACCACAGTTAGAAAATATATTAAACTTTGCATAGGTCATCAATGTCAGATATCATTCCCCTTTGAAAATCCAAAATAGAAAAGGGGGTAACCAGTCATGTCGTCCCCCGAGCTGTCGCTAAAGTGGCTCTAATTTCGCAAATTTAACATCTTAAATTTAAAGTCCATTTAGAAAATACCCCAAAGTTAAAATTTCATCAAACCTTGCAAGGGCTTTCATTGTAAAGTCCCCTCTGAATATCTAAAATAAAAAAGGGGGGTCACCAGTTATGCCATCCATATAGGTTTCGCTAACATGGCAAACAATGTAATTCGCCTAGGTATGTGAGAAAGTTGCTAGTGACTTGGAGTCAGGCGGTGGTTTTCGAAGGGTACTCCGGAATGAATGAATGAATGAATGATTTCTTAAAGGCACATCGGCGCACAAAGGCCATTTAGTGCCATAAAAATTGTGTAAAACAATGGTCCTTTGTTATTGTTGAAAACAATAACAAAGCAATAGATGAATAAAAATGATCACAAAACAATGAACAACTTCAAAATATAATTTCCGAGCAATCGCACATCCCAATGTATACTTTCATTCATCTTTACATGTTATTGAGTCTCCGTATTCCAGGCCTACTCCCGTTACTGACAAACTCACTCCATGTTCAAATGAATGAATGAATGATTGCTTAAAGGCACATTGTCACACTTAAATAAAAATGATCACAAAACAATGATCAACTTCAAAATATAATTTCTGTATAACAAGTTGTTTCAAAAGAAACTATAAATTCTTTAAAGGTTTCACAATCGATAAAACAGACCAATCTCATGTAAATAAGATAAAATGCTGTCTGGAGGAACCTTTTCAAAGAGTTCCCTAAAGGTATCTACATTAAAATGTCTATTTCTAGATTCAATAAAATCGACACACTCAAATAAAATATGTTTGACAGTCAACTGACAATCACATGCTATACATTGTGGAGGATCTTCCCCTTTCAAAAGGAAGCAATGGGTCAAATGAGTGTGACCAATTCGAATTCTTGCTAAAACACTCTCCTCACGCCTAATGATTCGAGAACCTCCAGGCCAAAGACCCAGCTGAGGATGAATCTCATGTAGTTTGTTGTTTGCTGTCTCATCCCACTGAGCCTGCCATTTGCGTTTTAAAAGAGAATTGATGTGTTTTTTAAAATCACCATAGGGAATTGAAACATCTGTGACTCTTCTCGAAAGACCAGCCTTGGCAGCAGTGTCTGCCTTTTCATTACCCCTAATGCCAACATGACTGGGAATCCAGTAAAATAATATTCTTTTCTCTTGGTAGTGTACTAGCCAATTGAGGCGTTCAAGTATGTAGAGGACAAGAGGATGTGTCCAGTCTTGGCCCGAAATGGCTTGAAGAGCAGACTTTGAATCAGAGAAAATAATAAAATTCCTTTCATCATCATCTGCCGTCTCCACCCTATCAAGAGCTAGATAGAGAGCATGCAACTCGGCAGAAAATATAGAGGACTTATCTGGAAGACGTTCAATGGAAGAATAATTATCAATGACTGCTGCTGCTGCAGCCTTGTCATCTGCAACAGAGCCATCAGTGTAGATAAAATCATAGTCTCGAAAGACATCCTTCACCTCATTGTGCAAACTTATGTACTGAGAAGGATCCGTTTGATCCTTCTTGGCATAGGAAAGAGTGAGGTTGACCATAGCAGTTGGATATGTCCATGGAGGAGTTTCAGGAAATTCAAATTTTGCGATGATGTCAGGATTAAAATCCAATTCTTCCAATGATTCCTTAATACGAATACCAAAAGTTGAAATGACTCTTGGTTTTCTCCTAAAAAGTTCCACATACCGAGGGTTAAAAATAGTATCATACACAGGGTTATTTGGGTTGGCAGCTATTTTAGTTGCAAATTGTAGAGCAAGCTTTTCTCTTCTAAGGCGAAGAGGGAGCTCATTCGCCTCAACACAAAGACTATCTGCAGGAGAGGTTCTAAAGGCTCCAAGACAAAGCCTCAAACCTTGATTTTGAATAGGATCCAGCAAAGAGATATAAGATTTACATGCTGCATGTAGATAAAACATCCATAGTCTAGCTTTGAACGAACAAGGGCCCTATATAGTCGTAAAAGAACTATACGATCCCCACCCCAGTCGGTACTGGAAACAACACGCAACAAATTCAAAGCCTTGATACACTTTTTCTTCAGGCCCTTGATATGAGGGACAAATGTCAATTTTGAATCGAGTAAAATGCCAAGGAACTTTGTTTCCTTCTTTACAGGAATGGGGTTATCATAAAGGACCAAGTAGGGATCTGGATGAAGACCCCTCCTTCGACAAAAATGGACACACACAGTCTTTGATTGGGAGAATTTAAAACCATTATTTTCAGCCCAATCTTCTATTCTATTTAGATGAAGTTGGAGCTGCCTTTCTATAGCGTGCATATGTTTTGATCGATATGAGACACCAAAGTCATCCACAAATAGAGACTTGTCAACACCATTTCTTATATAGCTGGTGATGCTGTTGATTTTGACAATAAAAAGGGTGACAGATAAAATGCTACCCTGAGGAACTCCCATTTCTTGATCATAAAAGTCAGAGAGGGATATCCCTACTCTGACTCGAAATTTCCTTTCAGATAAAAAAAATTTAATAAAAAGGGGCAAACGTCCCCTGAGGTCCATACCATGTAAATCCTTCATAATTCCATATTTCCAAGTGGTGTCATATGCCTTTTCTAGGTCAAAAAAGACAGACACCACATGTTCTCCTTTTAAAAATCCCTCTCTCACAAAGGTTTCAAAGCGCACAAGGTGATCCATTGTGCTTCTTGTTTTCCGGAAGCCACTTTGGGCTTCCGTGATAAGTGAAGAAGATTCAAGATACCAAACAAGACGATCGTTTATCATTCGTTCCATGGTCTTACAGACACAACTGGTCAAAGCTATTGGGCGGTAATTATTAGGATCTTTGGAGTCTTTTCCTGGTTTGGCAATGGGTATGATAGTGGCTTCTCTCCAGGAAGGTGGAAACTCTCCAGTTTCCCAAATATTATTAAAAACTTTTAAAAGGCACTGGAGAGAAGCTTGAGGAAGATGCTTCAAAATCTGATAATGTATTTGGTCAGGGCCAGGAGCTGTGTCATGGGCTTTACCAAGCGCAGTCCTGAGCTCATCCATTGAAAAGGGTTGATTATATGGTTCGGTATTGTCAGATTGGAATATAAGGGGATGTCTCTCTTGTCTATTTTTGATGCGTTGGAATTTAGAAGAATAATGTGCAGAGGAGGAATTGAAGGATATTGCCTCCCCAATGGTATTGGCAATATCCCTTGGTTGCGTTATTTTTTGGCCATTCTTCTCAATATGTTTTACAGACGGACTGCCCCCCTTACCCTTGATTTTACGGACCATGTCCCAGCATTTCTTCATAGACGTTCTGGCATTTAATTTCGATACATATTCGTGCCAACTTTTCTTTTTGTTGGCACGAATGACCTGTCTTGCTTTAGCACTCTTTATACGATATAGTTGTAAATTTGCATTTGTTGGAGATCTCTTAAAAACTCTAAGAGATCTCTTTCGTTCTAAAATAGCTTCCTTACACTCACCAGAAAACCATGGCTTCTGTGGCTTCGTCGGGTTGGGATTTGATTTTGGGATTGTTTCATTGGCAATTTCACAAAGCTGGTCAATAAATGTTTCCAGCTGGAGACCTCCATCGAGATCATCCTGAGGAAAGGCCTCCAAACACAGGTTTTTGAAAAGATTCCAATCAGCTTTGTGAAACTGCCACTTTGGTGGTCTGTCGTCTGGAGGATGATAATGACTCTTTAAGATGATAGGAAAATGGTCACTACCATGAAGATCTTCCTCCACCCTCCATGTAAAATCCATGAAAAGTGAAGGAGAGCACATAGTGAGATCTATTGATGTAAAAGAACCAGTTGCTGGATGCAGATAAGTCGGGGTGTCATCATTAAAGAGGCAGATATTACTTCTAGTCATGAATGTCTCCATGACATTACCCTTTGCGTCAGATTTATTCCCTCCCCACAAATAATTGTGAGAATTAAAATCCCCAACAATCATAAATGGCTTAGGTAATTGGCTTTCTAAGTGTGTAAGGTCACGGAGATGAAGTGCAGTGCTAGGAGGAATATAAAGATTGCAGAAGGTAATTGTAGTGTGGAGAGTCACCTTTACAACAATCGCTTGCAAAGGTGAGGTCACATCTACAACACTCTGAGGTAGATTGCTTTTGATAAATATTGAGACACCACCATGTGCTCTATTCATATCATCTATTCTTCCAGATTTATGGTGAGCAACATAACCTTTTAAAGTCATTTGATCATCTTTGAGGTTTGTCTCTTGGAGACAAATGACAGGAGCATTATATTTTTGAGCTAATAGTTCAAGTTCCTGCCGGTTTGCTGCAAGTCCTCGACAGTTCCACTGAATAATAAAGCCACTAGCCATGGTGAGAAAAAGGAGAAAGGAAAGAGATATGTTGGATAAAATCAATAAAAGTGTCATTTTGATGGTATGAGGTGTACTCTCGCCTTTGGTTGGTGTGGCTTTGGTACATCCTCACAGTCCATTGTTTCAAATGACCTCTCTCTGCGGATTTGAGAGAGAGGATCAGATGAACCTTTGGATGGTCTGGAGCCTAAGGAATTTCTCCTAGGCTCCTGACTGCCACCCTGAGGGGCAGTGATGGGTTTGCGTGTATACGATTTATTATTTTGTGATGGCTTTGGAGGGATTTTTGCTTTTGCAGTGGTAGATTCAATGATATTTATAGGTTGTTGTGATGGTTCATTTACTGTTTGTGTAGACATTGTTGCATGAGATGGAGTTGGAGTGATGTGTTTTTCAGGTGTAGGAAGAAGTGTGAAGTCTGTTGCATTGATTGGCCAGGTGATGTCGGTTTGGGTCTGAATGGATGTGAACTGAGGTTTGTCAACTGTTGCTGCCCGAGCATAGGATTTGTTTTCAGTGCTGGATTTATTTTGAACTATTTTCCTAGCTTCTGGAAAAGGCACTTGCTGTTTACATTTAACAGATTGAACCTCCTTCTCAAAAATCCATTTAGAGCAGGTTCTACTCTATGCGGGATGATCACCAGAACAGTTGACACATTTTATGGGATGATCACAAGGAGTATCTCCATGGTCATCCATGGAGCATTTTGGGCATTTGGAGGGATTTTTGCAAGTATTTTTGTGATGTCCAAACTGTTGGCAACCGAAACATCTCAGAGGGTTGGGGATGAATGGGGAAACGTTAACTTTCAAAAAGCCTACATTGATTTGGGAAGGAACTGTACTCCCATGGAAAGTGAGGATGATGGTTGCAGTTGTAATTTTGTTTCCATCTTTTGTGATTATAATTTTCTGTGCCTCACTAACACCTTGCTCTTTAAGATTGTCAACTATGTCTTCCACGGGAGTAAACTTCAGTTCGCTGCACCGGATGACACCCTTGATGGTATTCAGTGTCCTATGGGGGGATATCTTAACTGGAACATTGACTAGCATTGACGTCTTTATAAGATTTTTGTAATGTGATTCCTTTTCAACCTCCACCAAGATATCGCCTGATCTGAGATGTTTCACTTGTTTTGGTGTACCTGCTAAGCCTTGGATGCTTTTGGCAATGGCAAAGGGAGATAAAGAGGTGAGTAGTTTTTCTGGAGATGCGGGCTGGATAACTAAAAAGTGTGGCCAGAAATTCTTGGTTGAGGTATTGTCATCATCGGATAGATAATCTTCTAATGTTCTTTTTTGGGTTTTTGATGAAGCCATATGAGAGATGTATTGTTCGTCCGCTGTGGTCCCCAGCCTTACTTCGACTCCAACAAGGGGTATACAGAGGTGCGGGGCAGTGCCATCAGCGTACATGTAAACAGGGATACACACTGGATATACTCACAATTTATACAGATAAAAAGACATGTACAAACCCTGATTGGCCCATGAGCAATCGCCTTCTAGGAAGAGATCAAGATGGTCATTAACAACGGCTAAGTTGAACGACCATGTCAACCTCTCCCCAGGGCATGGCATTACCAGCCGATTGATCTAGACCGAGCCAAATCAGACCGCCTGTCTAGATGAAATAAGGGCCAAAGTGGCGTGTTGGAGAGAATAGATCCGTAGAGCTATCACCCCTCAACCACCAGGATCCCGTCTTCCAATTTCACAGGCCGCAGCCCACGGCAAACAAGCTGCCTCCAACCGGGAGGTACGGGGACTACATCTTAGTCTGACCTCTACCCATCGACCTATCTGGTATGGTTGAACCTACCAGGGATTAGAAATCCCAACCAGCATAGCTCTCAGGATCCTAAAGGCACACAAGCCTCTCCACCACGACAAGGTGGTAGCCCAACGGAGAGGAGGGTACTCCGGTATCCTCCACTACGTGCAACTGGCTAGTCGCAAATTAGGCACAATTAGCCACAAATGTGACGAAAAAGGAAATTCCAAATACCATCACCTTGGCGAATACCCTACTATGCCTTTAAATAAGTCACATCTTATCATGCACATTACATTAGATTCGGTTAATACACCAGCATCTGCACGTAATGGGGCAAACAAAGAAATATCTGGGGCAGATGTTTGAATAGACCATTCTACCTACTCTAATAAACACGGCTTCTTCAAACAAGGCTTCTTCAAACATATCCTTGAACTATCTCTCCCGCCATATTTGCCCAGTCAGCGAGTATGAATTAGTCAATTTTTTAAGGAAATAATGAGGAGTTTCTTATTGACGTATTATCCTATGAGTAATGATGGGTTGGTAAACCAAGTTGGAAATAGCCTATTACATTGACCACAGCTGATTGAGTGAAAGCAGCCTGTGAGCGCTGGGCAGGATGAAAATGGGAAATTCCTGGAATCATATGTTAAAGATAAATTATTTCCTAACACAGTTATATGCCAAATAAGAGGGTTATATAATTAAATTCTCAGAAATTTTAGCTAGAACTGAGAAAAAGGAAGAAAATTAACTACTAAATATGATAAATAAATTAGAAATAAGGATAAATGATTTCAGTAAAATCAATAAAGGAGATTTTGAACCTCTAGAACAAGCTAATATAGATTTAGAAGAAATTAGGGAAAATACATTAGAAGGACATCAAATAAGATCTAGATACCAACACTATAAAGCTTGGAAAATAACCTAAATATTTCCTTAACTTAGAAAAAAAATCTAAATACAAACATAATAGAATTATTAATGAAAATAGTAAAACAATAGACAACCCAAAATCAATTCTAAACATGCAAATAAACTTCTAAAAGTTATTGAATAAATTTCTATAAATTTCTATAAATGTATTTGCTTCCAAGAGAATAAGGATAAAAAACACATGAGGTTGTCAAATATATTGGCCAATCTTCCTGAAATTTATCATGCAACAGAAGATTTATTGGACACACCAATTACAATAGCAGAATTAGAAAATAGCATTAGAAATAGCAAAGCACCTGCCACTGGATGGTTTTTCAAATAAATTCTTCAAAGCTTCAAAAACTTACATTTTGGCTCTTCAGAGTAAACAATGAGGCTATGGTAGATAAAGAATTTCCTGAAACCATCCTAGAAGAAACAGTATTGTGTATTCCTATAACTGGAAAAGAAAGAAATACTCTCAAAAACTGGTGACCCGTTAACATTACCTAACACAATTTGTAATGCCCTTGTGACCTTGAATAAAAGTTCACAATCATAAGGAAACTCTGTTTAAACCTCCAAGTTAAATATTTTTTGTCATTTTCCCCCTGAAAATGCTGTAAAGAACATTTTAACCAATCTGCAGCACTAACTGCTTTCTGAGGATATTACATATCATATTTAATACATCTTTTTTTTGTTGCTGGTTGGCGCCAGTCCTTCAAGATCTTGCCATCGTTAAATTGTTTAAAGGGGAACTTGGGGAAGAACAAATCATAGGTTTATATGTTAGTTCATGGACATAGCTCAACATCTGTCATATACAGGGAAGCCCTAGAGCTCCACACAAGGAGAAATCTAAAATTGCAATTAGTGAATAGCACCTCCTCTGAGTCATGGCCGCCGCCATTTTGAATCATTCTATAACTCTTGCTGCTGTGGTCAGTGTCATTGGGTGGCAAGCAGCTTAGTGGTGTATTAGATAAGGCCAGTGGCTCTGTCTAGAAGGTAGATATTTCACTGCCCTGAATCACATTTAAGATGTTTAGGTATGCAAATCCCTACGACTTTGAACCAATACTAAAGGAAATGAAGATGATTGCTGTTCCCAGTACTGATAGAGACTTCCTGTGTTTACTAACTTGTGTCTCATGGGGTCTAGATGTGTGATGCCAATTGGACAAGGTCAATTACCCTATGCGTTTCCCTTTCCTTTACTTCCTTTTGTTATTACCCAAGGGACCTAGACATAAGACAAAACACCAGTTGTAAGACAACTAACAAAATCCTGAACAGTCTATTCTCAGCGGATAAATAAAGACCATGTTGAGGTACCTAT
>OZ012692.1:41108232-41129718 GCA_963942565.1 Maea johnstoni | reverse complement strand
ATATATATATATATATATATATATATATATATATATATATATATATATATATATATATATATATATATATATATATATATATATATATATATATATATATATATATATATATATATATATATATATATATATATATATATATATATTTATATATGTGTATACATATATATATATATATATATATATATATATATATATATATATATATATATATATATATATATATATATATATATATATATATATATATATATATATATATATATACATATATATATATATATATAATATATATATATATATATATATATATATATATATATATATATATATATATATATATATATATATATATATATATATATAGATATATATATATAGATATATAGATATATATATAAGATCTACAGTTGCCCCTAAGATGGAGTGATATCAAATGAGACACGCAGAACCAATAACCTCATCAGCTATGGCGCATGAGTAAGCTTCTGGAAATGTTGGGGAGGGGTTGGGGGACTCACCTCTCACAGTTTACTGGGGATGTGCTAATTTGAAAGTTTCTACGATTAGAAGTAAGAAACGACTTTCGTCTCTTATGCAATTCATGGAAATGTTATATTTATGATCGTCTGTCGTATATGACAGCCAATCCCATGTTTTACCAATTGAGCGTGTTATACACTATACAGGCATTTTTATTTATTTATTTAAATGTATGTATTTTATGGGTAGAATGCTATTTCCACAGAATGCTATGCTATTAGCAATAGTCCTATTTGAATGCGTGTGAGTACCATAGTTGAGTATCTTGGGGGTACCGTTTGCGTATGTAATAAGTCCAATGTCACCCTCTTCGAAACGTGAGTGCAGCGGCGAGTATGGATGCGATGAGATGTGTCCTTGGTGCCCACCTTTCCTCTTTCATAATTGATCACAGCGAATTTACACAAGGAGATGCTGCACAACAGATTAGTGTGTGTGTAAACACAGCTTTTTTTCAGTTCATCGATCTCTTATATTGTACACTCTTTGAAGTTGTTAGGGAAGGATATTCTCAAAAGGATGTTCATATCATACAAACGGTTCTTTCATATGAAATCTATCATCAGAATCCTGTTCATCACCAGCAGCCACTATGAGGATGATTTATTTAAGTGGCACACTTAGCGACGCCGGCTTATGGGTTTATTATGTGAATCGAAGTACTTATTGTGGGAGATTGTTCGAATACCTCTATCTACTGAATTAAAGTTATTTTGTAGTTCAAACTACAGTCAATAAAACATATAGAGAGGCAAGAGACAGCGATCACTCCTCTGAGCGAGATACTGCGACCACTGGGCTATCATAGTAGCCTCCCCCAGTGCTGAAAACTGAAAACCCCAGATACCCTGACACATGGGTGCTCATCTGTAGTCCATGAGCCAGACCCCAAAATTTAAGGATGCGGTACCAATTTGCTGAATAAATCCAACAATGATTTTTGGTTAGCCTGATATCTCAAGTGTCCAAAATCAGTTGATGGACTTCCGGGGCAGTTTGCGAAATACCCTTTTGGCGGCCATCTTTAAAGATGGCCGCCATATTTTCACCAAATTGAATGGAGTCAGGAAATATTGAATAACTATTCACCAGAATGTCCTAGGAACATGTGAGTTAGCTCAAAATGTGCGTAGTAACATTCTGCTTCTGACGATTTATGATTTGTTAATTTTCTTTGGGATTATTTGTTAAAAAAATAGAGAAAAACATGAAAAAAATGTGATTTTTCATGTCGTTTTCATGAAGTACTTTAAAAAGTTTTCTATTTACCAATGTTAGAATACATTTAGGCCAACTCTTGTCTTGTTTTAGTGAGCCTGATATCTCAAGTGTCCAAAATCAGTTAAAGGACTTCCGGGGCAGTCTGCAAAATACCCTTTTGGCGGCCATCTTTAAAGATGGCCACCATATTTCCCCAAAATGAATGGAGTCAGGAAATATTGAATAACTATTCACCAGAATGTCCTAGGAACATGTGAGTTGGCTCAAAATGTTTGTAATAACTTTCTGCTTCTGATGATATATGATTTGTCACCTTTTGTTGGAAATGTTTGTTAAAAAAATAGAGAAAAACATAAAAAATGTGATTTTTTATGACATTTTCATGACAAGCTCTTAATTTTTTTTTTCTATTTATTAATGTTAGAATACATTTAGGCCAACACTTGACTCAGGTCATCTGGATTAGATTATAAGGCATCCATAGACAATCGTTACATATTTATTTCCACTTTATTGGCTGCTGCTCAGGTTATTTTGAACTTCAAATAGATATACATTTTCACATATTTGGGGTTAGGTAACACTGTATCTCAATAACATACTACTCTGTAATTCTCAATTGATTAGTTCAATTGATTATAGTTACACTTAAATGATAAATTCCAATACTAATTGATTTTACGTATTATTGTTGTCTGTTTACATTTCCTATACTTAATTTATCGGCATTTTGCGATAGGAGAATATGAAGTGCCAAAACTGACATTCCAAATACTTTTTATATATATGTATATATATATATATATATATATATATATATATATATATATATATATATATATATATATATATATATATATATATATAATATATATATATATATATATATATATATATATATATATATATATATATATATATATATATATATATATATATATATATATATAGTCATTATGAAACGATTTTTCGTACAAAACACATGGATCATTTGCTTCGTTTATATTCAAGTTTTGGCACGTTCGCAAAAATGTGTGTATCTATCTATCTATCTATATCTATATATCTATATCTATATCTATATATATATATATAGGTAGATAGATAGATAGATATACACACAATTTGTACCAAACTAAATCTAGGTGTAACCTTTAAACATGTTCACTGAGTGTCACCATCACTGTTATCTGAATACTGCCCAACCTCATCATCTTCTTGGGTGTTGGCACAGTCCCGAAATTTGCACGCCGGGGTGCAGCGGAGGCCATTCACTACACACAGGCAGTCTTCATCACAATGTCTAACGCACTTGCAGGACATTAATGCAAGTACAACATCTGGAGCTGGTGCTCCTGTGAGCCAGCATATCCCTATAGTTTTCCACCTACTACATCCCACCCATATTGACTTGCTGGACTAGGTATCTCCTATGAATTTTGCAGACCTTTCCTCCAGATTGCTGTTTGGTAGTTAGCACGGTATCTGTGCTGTTCCAATGAATCTTTGCAAGGGGGGAGCTGTATTGAATTCCTTGGCAGTTGTATTCAAACAATACATGCTACAAGTGAATGATTGTATGTATGGAGCATCTCATCTGTAACATGCCACTCCTGCCCTAAAGCCATGAACACCTCTCTGAACTCCTGCTTCTTTCGGATCAAATTGAGAGGCTTGACCTTATCCTGGCCAGCAAAGGAGTTGATGGTGTTGCAAACTGCCTGTATCTATGTGGAGACACTGGAGAGTGAGGAGGATAAGACATCCGTGTCTTTAGAAATGATGACAACATTCCGGTAGCTTGACATTAATGTCCTATATGTGCTATAGATGTTGTGATGAAGACTGCCTGTGTGTAGTGAATGGTGTCCACTGCAACCCAATGTGCAAATTGCAGGACTGTTCTAACATTTAAGTAGATGATGAGGTTGAGCAGTATATGGATGACAGTGATACAGTGATAGTGACACTGAGTGAACAAGTTTAAAGGTTACACCTAGATTTAGTTTGGAAGGAAGGAAGATTTGGTGTTGACCTCGCTTTCAACAGCTTAGGTCATATCGCGACGAGATAGAAACCCGGAACCGGGACAAAATTCCCTTCTCTTAACGAGTAGTTCCACGAGGTCTTTCAGTTTCAGAAAGACCATAGACAGTCCTCCACAACGCCGCACCTTCATAAAGCAACTAGGCCAACCCGCTATTTCGAGGACCCAGCCGAAACTAGAACCTGGGAACACACGCTTTGGAGCCAGGTGTCGTAAACACTAGGCCACGGCAGATACCCCTAGATTTAGTTTGCTATTAACTGTGTGTGTGTATATACATAAATATATATATATATATATATATATATATATATATATATATATATATATATATATATATATATATATATATATATATATATATATATATATGCATATATATACAGTATTACACACGTACACAAGTTTTTGTGAATGTGCAAAAATTTGAATATAAACTGAGAAAATCATCCATGTGTTTTGTACAAAAAAACGAATCATTCTTTGATAATGATTTAAGGTATGATATATATGGATATATTTATATATATATATATATATATATATATATATATATATATATATATATATATATATATGTATATGTATATATATATATATATATATATATATATATATATATATATAGATAGATAGATAGATAGATAGATAGATAGATAGATAGATAGATAGATAGATGGATATATATATTTGTATACGTGTGTGTATGTACCTTCAGACCCATTGGCAAATGATGAGGTTTTTTTAAACAAGGATTAATTGGTATTTGGAATGTCACTGTTTTGGCACTTTACATTCTCCTATCCCAAAATGACGATATTATTAAATATAGGAAATGGAAACAGACAATGATAATACTTAAAATCAAATAGTATCGGAATTTATAATGTAAGTGTAACTATAATCAAGTGAACTAATCAATTGAGAATGACATAGTAGTACTTCCTTGAGATACAGCGTTACCTTACCCCAAACATGTGAAAATGTATATCTATTTGAAGTTCAAATAACCTGTGCAGCAGCCAATAATGTGAAAATAGATCTGTAACCATTGTTTATGGATGCCTTATATTCTAGTCCAGATGACCTAAGTCAAGAGTTGGCCTAAATGTATTCTTACATTGATAAATAGAAAAAATTAAAGTACGTCATGAAAACGGCATAAAAAAATCAAATCTTTTCATGATTTTCTTTATTGCTTTAACAAATAATACCAATTAAAGGTAACAAATCATATATTATCATAAGCAGAAAGTTACTACAAACATTTTGAGCTAACCCACATGTTTATAGGACATTCTGGTGAATAGTTATACAATATTTCCTGACCCCATTCAATTTGTTGAAAATATGGCGGCCATCTTGGCCGCGAAAAGGGTATTTTGCAAACAGGCCCGGAAGTCCATCAACTGAATTTGGATACTTGAGATATTAGGCTAACCAAAACAAGACAAGAGTTGGCCTAAATGTACTCTAACATTAATAAATAAAAAACTTTTTAAAGCACATCATGAAAACGACCTAAAAAACAACATTTTTTTCATGTTTTTCTCTATTTTTTTAACAAACGATTCCAACAAAAGATAGCGATTCATATATCATCAGAAGCAGAATGTTATTACAAACATTTTGAACCATCTCACATGTTTATAGGACATTCTGGTGAATAGTTATTCAATATTTCCTGACTCCATTCATTTTGGTGAAAATATGGTGGCCTTCTTTAAAGATGGCCGCCAAAAGGGTATTTTGCAAACTGCCCCGGAAGTCCATCAACTGATTTTGGACACTTGAGATATCAGGCTAATCAAACCAAGACAAGAGTTGGCCTAAATGTATTCTTACATTGATAAATAGAAAACTTTTTAAAGCACATCCTGAAAATGACATAAAAAATCACATTTTTTTCATGTTTTTCTATATTTTTTTAACAAATAATTCCAACAAAAGGTAACGAATTATATATCATCAAAAGCAGAATGTTATTACGAACATTTTGAGCCAACTTACATGTTCCTAGGACATTCTGGTGAATAGTTATTCAATATTTCCTGACTCCATTCAATTTGATGAAAATATGGCGGCCATCTTTAAAGATGGCTGCCAAAAGGGTATTTCGCAAACTGGCCCAGAAGTCCATCAACTGATTTTGGACACTTGAGATATCATGCTAACCAAAAATCATTGTTGGATTTATTCAGCAAATTGGTACCGAAATATGGTCTGGCTCATGGACTACTGAGAGTACTCAGCAAAAGCTATCCAATGAATACCAACATAACAGGGTTTATATGGTTTTCAAATTTCTTTGCATCCTTGCACTTATGGACAACAGTAGCCTTAGCATTGGAAGGGTTAACTCCCATCCCACAATGCACTAAAAAATCCCCCAGCCGCCATGTTGGAGGAGAGGATATGCAAACAAGCATGTATATTTCAATGGGACACCAAGGCAATTCTATCAACCTAAATTAGCAATTAAGGTGAAAGCCCTTAAACTATGTTACTATTCAAAATAAAATGAATTTGAAGTATATATCCATAATATATCCATATCATTTCCAACTTAACTTAACCCAGATATTCATCTTAGAATTTAAAACACAAAGCTGAGTTTCCTGAAATTACACAAAATGCCACATTGTCTAGTGACCCACTTCAGAAAAGGTGCACACTCAATCTTTGTGCTGTCATATAGGGCAGCAGATTTCCCTACAAAAATGCATGATGGAGTTAAATTTATGAGAAGTCAACTAAATTCTGAAATTGTTTAGCCTTAACATCTACAGTGTCCAGTACTTGGTCTTGATGACCAAGTGATAGGTAACAAGTACGGTTGTAGATGCAAAGCATCAATAGTCAAAAGGCGGGGCCAAGTTATTTATGAACTTGTGAGGGAACCGGATGTATAAAGAACATTAACATTATAGAGGAAAATTTTTTATAATGACTAGATTTGTATCATTTTTGTAGAAATGAAACAAATATCGGAATTCTAGGCGCAAGCTGGAGACTTCGAAATCTCTTGGGTGCGAAGCTACTTGGGTACGCATCAGTTTGGTTACGAACCAGTTTGGTTACGAAGTCTCCTGATTTCATTCTATACACATAGTAGACTAGTGGCAGTCCTATAAGCCGCTTCACGCCAACAATAGATGGTGGGCGATACCAGTCCCTAATCCGTGACGTGATTGTGAGAGTGGCGCTAGTCTATACACACAGTAATTTTTTTCTTAGTAATTTTCCTTCCTATACTGAAAAATATACTTTATGTCCACTTAAAATATTTTATATATTTGAAAACTTCATGCTAAATTAAAATAAGGAAGGCACGATTTTCCGCGGCAAAGGCAACATTTATATCATAACCAATCAGAATAGAGAATTATATTCAGTCCGGCCTCAGGATTTAGAGCACGTGACGTCTGGCCCATGAACATCTCAAAACAGCTTCCCAGGTAGGCGCGGCCTGATGGCCCCGCCAATAATCAGATCAACCCAACGTCAGAGTTAGCTGAAAGATAGTAAGTTTTTGTTTTGAGATAGGAGTGGCAGAATTGCTATAACATGCAATGCAAGTGTAAAATCTTTCATTGTTGATACTGATGTTTGCCAGATCAATATCAGACAACTACATCCATTCTCATGTTGCCTAATTCTTCTTCTTACCAGTATGGTGCTTGATATAAATCGGAAATGTGAGAATGATTTATTCCTTAACCTTTTGGGTTATGTAATATTAAAACAGCATAAAAATGACCTTTTCCCTGATGAAATAGTGACACAGCAAGCATTATCGTATGTATTGTTTGCTATCACCATGGAGACCGAGCTTTGCTTCTCCACCATAGAGGTCAAAAAGCTATGACATCATGTTAACAGGCTCAATACCTACATGGCCAGCCACACCTATTGTCTATTGATATGCTAATCAGCTGATAAGGGCTCTGCTGCAGTTGTCGAGGTGATTTTGTATACCAAGAATTCCTAGTCCTAGTTCTCAGACATGCTTAAAGGCATAGTAGGGTATTCGACAAGGTGACAATAACATATAAAACTTAAAAGTCCATTTAAGAAATACACCACAGTTAGAAAATATATTAAACTTTGCATAGGTCATCAATGTCAGATATCATTCCCCTTTGAAAATCCAAAATAGAAAAGGGGGTAACCAGACATGTCGTCCCCCGAGCTGTCGCTAAAGTGGCTCTTATTTCGCAAATTTCACATCTTAAATTTAAAGTCCATTTAGAAAATACCCCAAAGTTAAAATTTCATCAAACCTTGCAAGGGCTTTCATTGTAGGGTCCCCTCTGAATATCTAAAATAAAAAAGGGGGGTCACCAGTTATGCCATCCATATAGGTTTCGCTAACATGGCAAACAATGTAATTCGCCTAGGTATGTGAGAAAGTTGCTAGTGACTTGGAGTCAGGCGGTGGTTTTCGAAGGGTACTCCGGTATCCTCCACTACGTGCAACTGGCTAGTCGCAAATTAGGCACAATTAGCCACAAATGTGACGAAAAAGGAAATTCCAAATACCATCACCTTGGCGAATACCCTACTATGCCTTTAAATAAGTCACATCTTATCATGCACATTACACTAGATTCGGTTAATACACCAACATCTGCACGTAATGGGGCAAACAAAGAAATATCTGGGGCAGATGTTTGAATAGACCATTCTACCTACTCTAATAAACACGACTTCTTCAAACAAGGCTTCTTCAAACATATCCTTGAACTATCTCTCTCGCCATATTTGCCCAGTCAGCGAGTATGAATTAGTCAATTTTTTAAGGAAATAATGAGGAGTTTCTTATTGACGTATTATCCTATGAGTAATGATGGGTTGGTAAACCAAGTTGGAAATAGCCTATTACATTGACCACAGTGACTGAGTGAAAGCAGCCTGTGAGCGCTGGGCAGGATGAAAATGGGAAATTCCTGGAATCATATGTTAAAGATAAATTATTTCCTAACACACTTATATGCCAAATAAGAGGGTTATATAATTAAATTCTCAGAAATTTTAGCTAGAACCGAGAAAAAGGAAGAAAATTAACTACTAAATATAATAAATAAATTAGAAATAAGGATAAATAATTTCAGTAAAATCAATAAAGGAGATTTTGAACCTCTAGAACAAGATAATATAGATTTAGAAGAAATTAGGGAAAATACATTAGAAGGACATCAAATAAGATCTAGATACCAACACTATAAAGCTTGGAAAATAACCTAAATATTTCCTTAACTTAGAAAAAAAAATCTAAATACAAACATAATAGAATTATTAATGAAAATAGTAAAACAATAGACAACCCAAAATCAATTCTAAACATACAAATAAACTTTTAAAAGTTATTGAATAAATTTCTATAAATTTCTATAAATGTATTTGCTTCCAAGAGAATAAGGATAAAAAAACACATGAGGTTGTCAAATCTATTGGCCCATCTTCCTGAAATTTATCATGTAACAGAAGATTTATTGGACACACCAATTACAATAGCAGAATTAGAAAATAGCATTAGAAATAGCAAAGCACCTGCCACTGGATGGTTTTTCAAATGAATTCTTCAAAGCTTCAAAAACTTACATTTTGGCTCTTCAGAGTAAACAATGAGGCTATGGTAGATAAAGAATTTCCTGAAACCATCCTAGAAGAAACAGTATTGTGTATTCCTATAACTGGAAAAGAAAGAAATACTCTCAAAAACTGGTGACCCGTTAACATTACCTAACTCAATTTGTAATGCCCTTGTGACCTTGAATAAAAGTTCACAATCATAAGGAAACTCTGTTTAAACCTCCAAGTTAAATATTTTTTGTCATTTTCCCCCTGAAAATGCTGTAAAGAACATATTAACCAATCTGCAGCACTAACTGCTTTCTGAGGATATTACATATGATACTTAATACATCTTTTTTGGTTGCTGGTTGGCGCCAGTCCTTCAAGATCTTGCCATCGTTAAATTGTTTAAAGGGGAACTTGGGGAAGAACAAATCATAGGTTTATATGTTAGTTCATGGACATAGCTCAACATCTGTCATATACAGGGAAGCCCTAGAGCTCCACACAAGGAGAAATCTAAAATTGCAATTAGTGAATAGCACCTCCTCTGAGTCATGGCCGCCGCCATTTTGAATCATTCTACAACTCTTGCTGCTGTGGTCAGTGTCATTGGGTGGCAAGCAGCTTAGTGGTGTATTAGATAAGGCCAGTGGCTCTGTCTAGAAGGTAGATATTTCACTGCTCTGAATCACATTCAAGATGTTTAGGTATGCAAATCCCTACGACTTTGAACCAATACTAAAGGAAATGAAGATGATTGCTGTTCCCAGTACTGATAGAGACTTTCTGTGTTTACTAACTTTTGTCTCATGGGGTCTAGATGTGTAATGCCAATTGGACAAGGTCAATTACCCTATGCGTTTCCCTTTCCTTTACTTCCTTTTGTTATTACCCAAGGGACCTAGACATAAGACAAAACACCAGTTGTAAGACAACTAACAAAATCCTGAACAGTCTATTCTCAGTGAGAATATATCTTAAACCTAGTTCATGACAGAATTTGTGGTGTCATGTATCACACCCCGGCTGGACGCTGCATAAGAATTTACTCCATCTATATGCCCTCGCCAGGGTCACGCGATGACTACGATTCTGTACTGGACGACCTTTCGGGTCAACTGGTAGATAACGATAATGACTCTATTGCTATGATATGCGGCGACTGGAACGCCGATATGGGACATCATGGTGGAACAAAGTCTAATCAACCACCTACTAAACTTGGGCGTACTGTTGCTAAGTTCTTTTCTGAATTTTCTTTATACGTTAGTAACATGACAAAAGAAACCAAAGGGCCGTTAAATACCTTCAGAGGTGGAGTGGGATCGTCAACAATTGACTACATAGGTGTACCTCTTGGTCTCAGAGATCTCGTGACACATAGTGAGGTTTTAAGTGATGAAATACTTAACTTGTCCGATCATAATGCAGTCAAAGTTATTCTTAAGATTGAGAAAAAATCCTGTACTGCGCAGCACCCAAAGGTTTCCCGCAATATCAAATGGTCTAAATTGGGTATTGACATAATCCGGAGTAAATACACAAATGCTGTAGAAGATTTATGTAATAACCTTATGCTTGAGCACGATGTCAGTAACATGTCGGAAGAAGGTATAGACTCCCTTGTTGATGTTTTAACCGACTCTCTAGTCACATGTGACAAACAGCTTCCTAGATCTAAGTACGTAAAACATATAAGACCGTACTGGAACCAATACCTCTCTGACCTGAAGCGCGACAAAGTGACTAAGCATAGAATTTGGAAGGTTGAAGGATGTCCTAGGGATAGTATGTCTAATTCTTGGTGTGCTCATAAAGAAAGTAAACGGAAATTTAGGCGTGAGATCAAAAAAGTGCAAAGAAATTTTGAGAAAGACGAGATCAATCGCGTCCTTAAGACAGCCGAGTGTGATGTTAACAATTTCTGGCGTATTGTTAAAAGACATAGAAAACAGGAACAAGCTAAGACATACGCAATACATAACCCTGCAGGCAAAACAGTGTATGAACTCGATGAGGTAATTCCCATATGGAAAAATCACTTCAGCAAACTATGCACCAGTAAGGTGGAAGTGGGTTATGATCAAGATCACTATGACTCTGTCACAAAACAGGTGAAAGCTTGGTCTCAGGCTGATGACATGGATGATTTTCTTATGTTACCGTTTACTGAATCTGATGTTAAGAAATGTCTCCAAGGTCTAAAAAAGGCAAAGCAGCAGGATACGATTTGGTCACCGCTGAACACCTGCAATATGCAGGCAATAAGTTTATTTCTATTCTCACTATAATTTATAATAGAATTTCATCCCTAGAATTCATTCCAAGGAACTTCCGAATCGGTACCCAGGTACCCCTGTACAAGGGGAAGAACACATGCTCGTCAGACCCCAATAATTATAGAGGTATCACGCTATTGACAAGCCTTAATATAGTATTTGAAATGCTTCTCTGGAGCCGCCTTAAAGGTTGGTGGTTTGACGAGCATGTGATCTCCCCTTTGCAGGGTTCTTGTAGACCAGGGATGTCTTGTCTCCACACCGCTCTATGTTTGCAGGAAACCATTGCCGTCGGTCTTGACTCCAATAAGAAAGTCTTCGTAGCGTACTTTGACGTGTCGAAGGCTTTTGATGGAGTCTGGATCGACGATCTCTTCTTCCAGATGAGAAGAATGGGTATTGAAGGTAGGGTGTGGAGGCTCCTGTACCGTTCTTATCAAAATCTTTGGTGTAAGGTTCGTATAAACAGCCAGTACTCAGATTGGTACAAGATGGACTGCGGTATACATCAGGGGGGATATCTGTCCCTCCTGAAGTATACTGCATTTATCGACCCCCTTCTCAGAGAAATTGAGAACTCTGGAGTTGGATGCTGTATTTCAGGTGTCCCAACGAGTCCGTTGGGATACGCTGATGATATGGCGACAGCCTGTCTTTCTAAAGCAAAAATCGATTGTGTTAGGACAGTTTTCTCTCACTCACTTAAATGGAGATATAATTACAATGCCTCTAAGAGTGCTGTAATGATTTATGGGGAGACTTGTCGGGAAAACGCTGTTGGAAAAAAGCACAGGGTATTTAAGCTAGGTCCGCAAAAAGTCCCTGAAAAAGTGTCGTACGATCACGTTGGTATAAAGAATTGCCTTTTTGGTGATTTCACTGAACGTGTAGAAGAAAGAATAAGTAAAGGGCGCAGGTGCTTTAATGCACTGTGCAGTATTGGAATTAAGAGAAGTGGAATCACCATGAGTACGTGCGCCACCCTTTTGCACCACCCTTTTCTGGACTATAATTATTCCTGTCACCGCTTACGGCAGCGAACTCTGGTCCCTAAAAAGCCATGAAATAGAGTTATTACGGAAATTTCAAAGAAAAGTGGGTAGCGTTTTCCCGACAGGTCTCCCAACTATAGTGCCTATGCCCCACTCGGTTGGCTAAGCATCGATAGGTTCATTCAAGTCAAAAAACTGTTGTTTGTAAGAACTATGACCATTCTCGATGACAATGCGGTATGTAAGAAAATATTGATAATTGGTACAAATAATTTCATAAATGATGTGGAAAAGAGCAGAATGAATGCCAACAATAGCCCAATCTTCGACATACTAAAAGTAGCAGAAAGCGTTGGTATACTCAGAGAATGCCTAAATATGATCTTAAATGGGCATTTATACCCCAAGGAAGAATGGAGGCGTATTGTGTGGAGTGCTATATGGAAATGTGAAGATGAAGATTATCTTCTGATATATAAGAATCCGAAACCTGACACTCTACTCTTCAAAATAGTGGAAAACGCGTATTACCTAGTTTGGTGGTATATTTCTGATAAAATGCCAGGTAAAATTAGAATGTGCGAAATCCTCGCCTCTATAGTCTGTGACACCAGTCTTCTTAAAGATACCGACTATAGAATTAAGAATTAACCTTTTGGTTTTAAGATGTGTCACCGTTGTGAGTTGCGCATCCTTGAAAATGCTAGACATCTAATCTTACAATGCCCCTTCTATGAAGTAGAGAGAGCAAATATGTTTAACGAAATAGAAAGCGTAAACGACACCTGGCGGGAAAAAATCAGCAATCAAGGATATGATCTTTTGCATGTGCTTTTGGGTATGCAGCCTGAAAACACAACCTTTGATGAAATGTTACAAATATGGCTCACTGCGGGTGGCCATATAAGTAAGATGTATCAAAGTGCCACTACAGGTAGAACCTAATCTGAAGATGTGAGTTACTTCATTTGTCAGACTAATAGATGACAAGGAAAGCCTTATCTTTCCTGTGAGAATACTGACCTATACCCTATACTCCGTATATGTGGGTCCGCTATTCTTAACCTCTATGGTCATGAAGTTTTTCGCTTTTACATGTAACTCACCCCATGATTAGGGTAAACCATCTTGTATATAGATACCTCTGTAATACTCCCTGTACGTCAGAGTCTCTTCATTCTCTGTGAACAGTTTAATTTAGTTCTAATGTATGTGTGGGAGTTCGCTCTCTATGTAATCTATGGTAGCGAGCATATCATATTTCCCTCCATTCTTGTTCTTCTGGAGATAATGTAGATATACATGCTATAATGTTTTCCTTTAATGTTTCGCAATATTATTTACTATTATTTGTATTCTGTTTAATGTAGTTCCAATTTATGTGTGGGAGTCCGCTCTCTATATAATCTATGGTAGCGAGCATATCATATTTCCCTCCAGTCTTGTTCTTCTGGAGATAATGTAGTTATACATGCTCTAATGTTTTCTTGTAATGTTGCGCAATATTATTTACTATTATTTGTTTTCTATTATCTTAATTTTCATATGATTTTGTATACGTGTTATTTTGTGCATTTTGGCACAGTCAATAAAGCATACAATACAAAGTGGATAAATAAAGACCATGTTGAGGTACCTATGAAAATTGCCATAAAAAGTGTATGGATTAAAAGGCCATTCACCCTGAAAGTTAGCTGTTAGGGTTGATAAAGTCTGTACATCAGATCAAAATAATGAAGAGTATGATTATTAAACATAAGTCATTAAGAGAAGGTTGGTAATAAGTAAATGAAAATATCATTGATTCTCTCTTAAATAAAAGAAAGGGTCACTTGCAATTTGAGATATTTTGATTTCAACCTTCCTCTATATTGCAGTATTGTTTAAAAATGTATTTCTTCTCAGTGAAAATGGGGTCATGACTGACTATAACCTTAGCTGTTTCAATTTTGTAAGATAGGGAATGATATTTACCCTTCTCATGCTGGCTTAATATTGAACATTTAATGCATATACCTGTGCTTATATTCGTAAAGCAACTGAATGAAGGTAATTCATGTTGAGACTAGTAAAGTTATACCAATAAAGTAAATAAATTCCGAAATTGATAAATTGCAAGAACACTTGTGGTTAAAATAAGAGGTTCATAAAAATTGGTTACCAGATATTATATACAACTGCATGCTTCAGGGCTAACTACTGTTTTTGTCTGACCTATGAAAGCTTTCACCATTACCGTGTCTTTTTTTACAGCCAATTGCTGCACATGATTTTACCATTTTCTTGTTTGATACACTTTTTTATGCAACTTGTGCAGAGAGCTCTTGTGAGGAGCACTGCTGCCCAGAGGTAGCTAGGGGACAGGATGTGATCTCTGCCACCCAATGAGTGACAGCTGATAGCACTGGAAAAACATGGCCGCAGCCAGGGTCTGCAAAAATCTGCAAAAATCCCCCCTCATGGGATCACAGAGAGAAAAAGAAGGACAGCATCCTGTTCTTGAAGTGTATTTCTTTCATATAAGCTGATATGTATGTGAGCCTTTAGGGTCCCTTTAAATGACACTGATAAAGTGATGTTCATACTGTCCAACAGTGATATTATCTTTCTTTTTTATTTTTGTAACATTTTTATTCAGTTGCATGTTATATGCAGGCACAGTGTACAAATGATGTTCAGATAATATGCTGCACAGCAGTATACAAGTCATATTTGTTGTAGTATATATGTTATGTTTTCTATAATAAATAGGCAATAAAAATACCGGTAGTAAAAATTATTGTTTGTTATGATTTTTGTAATAAATATTAAGTAAATGCCATCTTTTATCAAAGATATGAGATTTGTGGCTAAGATAGAAACTGTATTTTTCAAGATAGAAGAAGTTTTTTGTTTCATTTTGAACATGAACTAGTGAAGGCAGCATGCCTCTTTTGAACGAGTCATATATCACCTTTTTGGCTAACAAGATTATGGTTGTTGTTATTTGACCATTTTCAAGATCTCCCAAAATTATCTTCCTTTCTGTTATCTTGTAACCGATGAAACCTATTTCCTCTTTCCAGATATTGATTCTATCCCAGAAGTTAATGATTACTTGGCATCTTAGTAGCTTGTGTTTAACACTGTCAGTCTTGACATGGCAAAAATTGCATTTATCACTAGTCTTAATCCCCATTTTGAATAGTTTCTCATTAGTGTAAAACCTCCTATGTAAGGTACGAAATTGCGTGTATTTAAGATAACAGTCTTTAAATATAGAGTTATGAAAAACAAAGGATTTTGAGATTTCCATTGTATCAAAATTCAAGAGAGTTTTCTCTTCCCACTTTTGTTGTACTTCACCTATTATTTGGTTACCCTTTTTATTTAGAACTCGATAAATGTTTGCGACACCTTTTGTATCAGCAGATAATATTGTATTGAGAAAAGAGTTTCGAGGTAAAGGTTCTCTAGTTTCTGGGATTTCTTTCCATTCGAAATGTTTTTTCAAGATTGCTGTTATTCTTCCATATTCCAGAAAGTTCATTTTAATGTTGTATTTAAGGTTGATATCAGGTAAGACAGAAGCACTGTCAAGTAATCTGTGAGATCTGATACCACTAGTATACCTTTATCTTTCCATTCTCTTCTCAATTGCAATCTAAAAATTGGGTTGAACCATAAGGGAGTTTCACGTATTACGTTTTTTTCAAAAATTATACTTGTTTTTCAAAGAGACTTTAAGGAGGTTAGGACGTCTTGCTAGAAAGGGTTTGTGTTCATGGCTTCAATTCTTTCAACAAAGTCGACCCCATAAAGAAATACACCCTCCAGCTCAAAGTCTTTGGGAAAGGCTGTCCATTTGATGTTGCTTTTTAAAAACCTTTTTAACCAACTTAATCTAAGAGCAGTATCGAAGACAGCTATATTGTGGAGTTTTAATCCTCCATCTTTTATTTCTGCCTCCATAATTTCCTTTCGAAATTTGGGAGGTTTACCAGCCCATAAAAAGTCTGAACATACCTTGTTGAGCTCATCTATTAAGTCCTTTTTGGGGCTCGGAAGAGACAGAAGCATATTACCTTTCTTGGTGCCAACACCTGTTCTAAGATATTTAACATCAGACAAGATGTGTCCCGAACAATTTTATATTAATTTTCATTTTAACATTGTGTATACATCTTGGCTCATATTTATGTTCTTTCGTACGTCAAAGTTGACCGTCCATTGTTTTATCATGCCATGTGTGTATAATTCAACTATGGGTGAGACCTTCATAAAATCTTATCTTATCTAGTACTCAATGCGGATTTCCACTGGATGTGATCAAAAACTGCAATGTGCTAATATTCATGGATAATTCTGAAATGGTGGAGAACATATAGTGTATACTCTGAGTTAAAATGAACCAAGTTCGACAAGTGACTACTTTTTAGATGTATTGAAATCATCGTTTTTATTCATCCACGTTTTCAGGAAGAACTGTATGATGACATTTGCTAACGATCACTGGAAATGTTTAACCCATTCACATATGAAAAGTACTTAAGAGTTACTTTTGAAATTGTCGTCTGGATCTTTGATACTTTTCATAATAACTTGAAAATTATGAATCATCTTACAAAATATTTGAAGGAGAGTGTTGTTAATGTTTTCCTAAACATTTCTCTTTCAGATATATTTCTAGCTCTGCTGATGCCTACAAGATTTCATTAAAATTACCAGACTGCTTCTGGCTTCTAGCATTTACGGATTAACACAGTCGTGTAACATGACTGATATTCTGCTCCACCTTGTGGCTCCCCCGTTTGGGCCAAAATGGAACTAAATTTTGTCTGATACGCTGACGTCAACTCAGGGTCGACCATGGAGACTCTACATTATTCAGGCTTGTTTAGAGGTTCTGATGTTTATTCTTGGCATGTGGAAATGACTAAGAACACTTACATTACTCACAAATTAAAAGGATTGTGGAGGATTTTCGGACTTTTCACTTTTTTGTCAGAGAGCTAAGCGCAGCTGTTTGGGCTAATTACCAATCATGCAAAAGTTAAGGTTACCTCTTTGATATGTTCTATTTTTGGAAATACGCTCGAAATGTCTGTCTTCTGGGAGGAAATCGCTAATTCGGCGTACATGTCCTATCCTTTCGATCTCTACTATTATATCTTAGAAGACCAACACATGGAATGGAAACCAGCCGGTCAACCTGAACATGCTAGCCTCAAACAGTGTCAATTAATAGGTGCTCTGGGCACCCCCAGCAGGTGGTGGAGATAAGGTTTCTCTGTAATGTAATCGATGCGGGAGCCCTGATTCGTCCTTGTTCCCACGTGACCTCGTGCTGCTGCCTTATCTGCTAGTCCTGGCATGAGGCTAGCATGTAACTATAGGGCATATAGTAATTGGTCTCTCGTTACATATCCATTCTTTTCTTAATCCAAGTATTATATTCAGCGATGACGTACGTCTGGTGGAAAAATTTGGCACTAATCATAAACATAGTGTACTATTTATCATTTTTTAGAATTTTGTTGATCAATGCTTAAGGCAATTTTTTCACCGTTTGATAATCAAGAAAACTGCACAAATACTGATATCCAGTAAACGAAGCTTAACTGATATTGGCTATCCGGTTTGAATAATGACCTCCCTATGCAGTGCTGACGCGTAGTGGAGAAATTAAGAACTATTTTTTAGTATGAGAAACGTGTCGTTAATTAAGTGTGATTATGAAAGTACTTTATTTAGGTTGAGATGGTAGAGAAAGCAGCATATATATTTATAGTCAGTAGAGAAATCACTTTATTTCCAAATAGTTCACAAAACCATTTGCACCCAGCGTGTGCACAAGATCCTACACCTTAGAGTATAATCATAAACTAGAGTATCAGTATGTCAATGTGAGTGAGACCCATTGAGAAAAACACCTTTAGTTAAGTACAATGTATAACTAAAACTACAGCTTTGATATTGAAATATCTACATGGTGCAAACCTTGTTTTCGGCCCAAATATGAATGTGTTCAGATCACCATGTGAATTACGTGTTACACGCACATGCGTCAGATCAGCAGAACACTACGTCGTTCCTCTCTCAATGAGTATTTCCTCATGTTGCTGTTTTGCACCATTGTATAAATGCTGTCCGATCAAAAGTTAACGAGGCTTTAAAGCCACATCGGCCCAGAAAAGCCATTTAGTGCCAGAGAATATTACCAAAAAGTGGTTCTCTGTCATTATTGAAGAACAATGACAAAGCGTAATACTTCTAAATGAAAGAAGAAAAGGAGGGAGAGTGACTGAGTAGAGCTTACATACCCAAAGAGGACCAGGCGATACTTTAGATGCATAGTATCAATACATAAATAAATGTATGTGGCGAGCAGGGTGCCACACCAGCCTAAGGTTTCCGGGGAGGTACCAACTCCTATTGCACACCATTGAGCAAGTCAAGAGGTGCTTAGGTACAAGAGAGTTAGGATAAAATCCATATCTTTCAATTTGGTCTCGCCTTCCAATGTGCATAATTTATGCGGCAGTACATCGATTGTAGGGATCATATTTTGAAATATATTTCACTACCGCCTCCAATATCACTTGAATGTTTACCGCCTTTTTCTCGAGTAGAACCTTGATGAGATTAGATGAGATCTGACGCAACGCTTTACACACACACACACACACACACACACACACACATACACACACACACACATATATATATATATATATATATATATATATATATATATATATATATATATATATAAATATATATATAATATATATATATATATATATATATATATATATATATATATATATATATATATATATATATATATATATATTTATATATATATATATATATATATATATATATATATATATATATATATATATATATATATATATATATATACATATATACATATATACATAGCTGCTTGGCAATGAAAAATGTTCAATATGTTGATATTATATTCAAACCACAGGGTTAAGCTGTTAGGTCATGTGTGCACGGCGGATGCATATGGCTTAAGTTTGTATATTTGTTAGCTAGTTTAGTTAAAGACCAGACTTCTGCTGTGTAGCCGGTCGTGGATGATACGGACGTCCGTTAATTTGTAATACTATTAAGGGCTCTGTCCGTTTACCCAGCGATGACACTAAGTCTATTAGTGGCTCAGCCAAGCCTGGACCTTTAAGGGCTACTGGTGCGCACTATTGCAGACTGACCATTGCGTCAATACCACCCCTAATCCCCTCCTTAACAACCACAGGCCCTCTCACATCAATGCAGGGATTTTAACACTTAAAGCACCCTGTGCTGGGGTGCTTGGGTGCTGTGGTAAAGGGGGTAAAGTGATGTGGGGGAGGGGGTGCTTCTCAAATCATTAAGTAAGTATTAACAACAAGTTATCATAAAGCAGGGAGTATCACACTTATGGCAGGGGGGGGGGGGGGGGGGGTGGGGTAAGCGATGTGGGAAGCGGGTGCTTCTTAAACCATGAAATAAGTATTGGCACCAAGTCATCATAACTAATGGAGTATCACACTTATGGCGCCACCCAGTGCTGGGGTGTTCTAGTAAGGGGGGGTGGGGGGGGGGGGGGGTTAAGTGGAGTGCGGAGGGGTGATTCTGAAATTATGAAGTAATTACATGTATTAAAACCAAGTCATCGTAACTCAGGGGATATCACATATAAGGCACCCCGTGCTTGGGTGCTTGGGGTGTTCTGGTAATGGGGGAGCGGTGTGGGGAGGGGGTGCTTCTCAAATCACGAAGTAAGTATTAGCACTAAGGGATAACTAATGGGGTATCACACTTATGGCACCACCCTCTGCTCGGGTGCTTAGGGGGATTTCTAGAAAGATTAAGTGGTTTGGGGGGGGGGTGCTTCTTTAAACCATAAAGTAAGTATTAAACCTCACACCCACAGTCGTCATATCCCAGGGAATACTAGTATTATGCTTATAGCGGGGTACCTGATGTTTTGAAAAGGGGTAAATGATTACAGTGTATCTTGGGGAATCCTTTAAACCATGAAGTCAGCATTGACACCGACAGCTAACAATGATCAAAATACACCTGTAGCAATCCGTGTACTAAGGTAAATGGGTTGCATCTTTAAACCATTAAGTCAGTATCCACAACAACATCTCACAGCCGTCACAATCGCACACATTTGTAGTAGCCTCCGCGGGTTCTCAGTGTTTTGCTACTTAAGACGATTTGAAAATTCACAGCCTGAGAACCATCGGAATGGATACCAATATCAGTTCAGTTTTAGAGCTGCTCGGCAATAATTGTTTTGATGAGTGTTGTCAATTCTAATACTTCGCATATAGTCATCACTCACAGAACATTCATTTGCTCCGACAACTTCCTATACATCTCTAAAATCGAGGTAATATACCAAGTGCTTCAAAGAATATTGTCCCTCATTCGGTGATACGAGGCTTGCATTCAACTATTTATATTTGAAACACTTGGTATATTACCTCTTTTATACATCGCCAAAACAAGGTGTTCAACACCTGTAGCCAACATTAAAAAGCGAGCACTTTTGCCTGAAAATAGACTAGTTCCGGATATAGACGTCTGGTGGCGCTACTGGTATGCCATGTCACGTATTATCTTTTAGGGAAATGTGACATTGAGGTATGCTTTATTGGTTAGTAGCGAATATACTGCAGGAACAAACCCTCACGACATGGCATTAGTATAGAATAAGTAACTGGTGATATAGATAACTGGAGTAATGTCCAATTCATATATTCAGATTAGAGAAGCTATTACATAGATATTCATTTTGAAAAGTCTGGCCAGTCATGGA
>OZ012692.1:41039071-41108032 GCA_963942565.1 Maea johnstoni | reverse complement strand
CATACATACATACATACATACAGTATCAGGACAATATCCCCCCGGACCATATCCCCCCTGACAATATCCCCCCGACAATATCCCCCAGGACAAACCCCCCCCGGACAAAATCCCCCCCGGACAATATCCCCCTGGACAATATCCCCCCGGTTGATATCTCTAGTAAAACATGTGTTAGTAAAAAAATGCCTATGTTTTAAATTATCCTGAAACATGTGTTAGTAAAAAATATATATATATTTTTAAAAAATCCAGTGTTTTAAATTATCCTAAGAAATGTATTAGTAAAAAGAAATAAAATAAAATCCAGTGTTTTAAATTATCCTAAAACAAGTGTTAGTCAAAAAATGAAAAAAATTGAAAAAAATCCAGTGTTTTAAATTATCCTAAAACATGTGTTAGTAAAAAAAATCCAGTGTTTTAAATTATTCTAAAACATAATTCAAAACACTGGAAATTTTGAAAAAAATTTTTTTATTGTTTTACTTACACATGTTTTATGACAATTTAAAACACTGGAATATTTTTTAATTTTTTAAATCTTTTTTACTAACACATGTGTTAGGATAATTTAAAACACTGGATTTTTAAAAATATTTTTACTAACACATGTTTTACTAGAGATATCATCCGGGGGGATATTGGAACGGGGGGATTTTGTCTGGGCGATTTTTGTCCTGGGGGGATATTGTCCGGGGGGATATTGTCCGGGGGATATTGTCCGGGGGGATATTGTCCTAGAACCCATACATACATACATACATACACACACACACACACACACACACACACACACACACACACATGCAAACATACATACATACATACACACACACATACATACATACATACATACATACACACACACACACACACACACACACACATACACACACACATACATACATACATACATACATACATACATACATGTACGTGTAAATCTTTCATATTCTCCAAATGATCAAACTGAAGACTATGATGCATTTGGTGTCAAAACTATTTTTATACACACACACACACACACACACACACACCACGCACTTGCATATTCTGGGGGAAAGAGTTGCTAATGAGAAAACGACCAACTACAATCCTGATATTTCGTAAAACCATTCTTAATTTCCATAATATTGCAAAACGTATCATGTGTGCAGACAATATATAAAGGTACCCTGACCAATTGATGGGTTAAACATAAACACTAAACAGGTTTCCATGGTGTTTATCGTTAACCAAACTGTTATGGTATATAATGCTCCCTATTGTAAAAGGGCCGTTAGAAACCATTCAATAATTTAACTGCTGAGTCACGAAAATGATATGACGTCATGCACCTAGTTAGTCAATCATAGTAATTATTTCACTTGTTCCATCTTAAACTTTCTATCCCGAATCAACGTCTACTTTCTAGTGTTGGTTGAACGTTTGTTAGTGCTAAATGAGCGAAATATGCAAGTGCTAGGTCCACGATATATGTGGCCAGTAGCAGAACTCCTGATGATAATTTCATGTCTAAAGCACATTTTACTTTTCCATTTTCCCTAAATCTATCAAGAGGCTAGGTGATGTCAGTCTGGTAGAATAGATGGTACATATATGTCAATATAGTGTGTATGTATATATGTATATTTGTCTGTACAGTGTGTATGTATATATGCATATGTGTCTGTATAGTATGTATGTATGTATGTATGTATGTATGTATGTATGTATGTATGTATATATGTATGTGTGTGTGTATGTATGTATGTATATTTGCATGTAATGTATATGTGTATGTATGTATATATGTATGCATGTATGTATATATGTATGATGCATGTGGGTATGTATGTATGTGTGTGTATGTATGTATGTATGTATGTATGTACGTATGTCTGTGTGTGTATGTATGTATGCATGCATGCATGCATGCATGTATGTATGTATGTATGTATGTATGTATGTATGTATGTATGTATGTATGTATGTATGTATGTACGTACGTATGTCTGTGTGTGTATGTATGTATGTATGTATGTATGTATGTATGTATGTATGTATGTATGTATGTATGTATGTATGTATTTAAGCATCCATACATGCTTACGTACATACATCCTATGGAAAGACTGGTTTTGTGACCTTTACAAGTTTCTTTGCATTGGAATAAGTCAATACCTTGTTAACTGAAAACATATGTATTCTCGGAACTGTCATTCATATAACAATGTCCACCCGCTGTTGAAAGCACTTACTATCATCTTAGATGAGCATCTCTTTTGGTCCTTGCTATCATTATGCCCAATTGATCCTTTGGCACATTTAATTTTCAAATTAGTTCACTATTCACATGAAGATGGTGTTAATTCGCTGGTTGGCACACGGATGAGACAAGTGCATGTTAGCCCGTTAGTTAAGTAACACCATTTAAAGACAGACATTAAGTGTACATATAGAAATATATCCTGGATCCCTAATCACAAAATTGATGATATTCTTCGCTTTGATATTTTTTCTTAGCAAAAGAACAAGAGGACACGAAGAAGAAGAAGAAGAAGATACTGCTGCTTGTGCTGCTTTTGCCGCTGCTGCTTCTGCTGTTGCGGATGATGATGACGATGACGCTCATGATGATATTTCTTGTCACATTGAGAATTGTATTAATGATGATGATTGGGATAATTATGACGATAATTTGGATACCAATATTGATGATGCTCATGATGCTGACAATGATATTCATAACAATGACGATGATCCTGACGTCATGATGATGATGATGATGATTATGATGAAGATGGCGTTGTTGTTGTTGTTGTTGATGATGATGATGTCATGATGATGTTGGTGATGATGATTATGATGAAGATGGCGTTGCTGTTGTTGGTGATGATGATGATGATGTTGTCATGATGGTGACGATGATGGTGATTTTGAGGATGTTCACGATGAAAATGATGATGATGATATGAGGATGAATACGATGGCTATTAGTATGTCAATAATGATGGCGAAATGAGCTCTGTGTTTCGCTATGATTATCACTCTATTCCATGCCGACATTACGTTGCCAAGTATCCGCAGTCAATCAGAGCGCGTAATATCAGATTCCCTCCACACATTTAATTAAGTGATAAACTGGACGCGATAATGGCATTTAGATAGTCCAACCACGAACCATGACTAATTTCCCGTTGCCAAGTAATAAGTCTGATCGCCGGAGGCGGCCATATTGCCTTAGACATGTCGAGAGAGGAATCCGTGTGCGGTTAGCGAGAGATCAGTGTTTGCTTATCTGTATAGCAGTTTACGAGATGGATAATGGGTGCATTTCGAGAGAGGAAGGGGGGGGGGGGGGTAGGAGGATGGGTCAACTACGGCAAGACAAGACGAAAAACATTTTCCAAAAAGAAAAAATAATAATTCGGTAAAACACCTCTTTCAACCAAGAGAGAGAGAACAACAATCAAATTTTAATCTACAAATTTGTTATGTAAAGTTAATTTTTTACGGAATATTTCTATGGGAAAAATAAATGTATATTTTTCGGAAAAAGTATTTTACTGAGTTACTGAGTGAGCGATAAATTTCAAATCATGACGTGTTCTCTGGTATGAAAAGTATGTCGCTAAATGAAAAAAAAGAATTTAAATGAAAAATGCTTGGGTAAATCTTCTACCGTACGTTTGGCATACTCGGAAATTATGGGGGGTATGTCACAACTTGAACATGCTTAAGATCGTAATGCCTCAAGAGGCGCTATTTTAGTCAGGATACATTCCAAACAAAATAAAAACTGATATACATACATGCATACATACATACACATATACGTGTTTGTGTGCGCGCGCTTACACATAGATATATAGATAGATAAATGAATAGATAGACAGATCGACGTGTATTTTCTAGTATCCAAAAATCAATGCGACCTACACTGTTTGAGTACTTTCAAAAGATAGAATAATTACGTATATTAAAGATGCATGGAGGTTCCGATATGTACAGAGACAAAAGAAGATATCAAAATTGCTTCAATTAAACCCAAGAGTTTGTCTCATACATTTGCTCGATCTATTCCAGATCTTTCATTGTTTCACTTTCATATATGCAAGTGTTGGGTTTAAGGACATGTTCAATTTAGAGAGTTTTTAAAGTTTGCAAGTTTCACTGTATTGTTGAAACTATAATTGAAAACACGTTTGTGCATGCGTGAGGAATCCCCTGTGCGAAAGTGCCACTGCCAGGCGCATCAGAAAGTCTGTGACCAGACCCTCTGTCTTCACACCCTATTGTCTCGCTGGCCAACCAATTACCTGAGACTTGACGAGCAGCGGATATGAGGGGATTTCCTATTAAGACTCCCGCATGGACGACAATTAACAGAGATCTGGTCGTGGCAAATATCAGATACAAAGTCGCTACGAGCAATTCGTTCAATTGTCACTAATTCCAATAATAGGGCTATAACTAGCTCTCTGTTGGATGGGAGTGGCACAATAGAGGGAGATAATTGAAATCAGAAACATATGATAACTGGTTGTTATTGTGAGAGGGGTTCGGCTGATGGCGAATTGATAACGTTGGAGGATATTACAAAGAACTGTGAACGTGTATTGCAGATGATAGCTATATTGTGTAACAGGCATGAAAGGCTTCATCCACTGATGAGTAGCAAACTAAGATAAGGCCATCTAAGGCAAATATATATATATATATATATATATATATATATATATATATATATATATATATATATATATATATATATATATACATATATATACATATATATATATATATATATATATATATATATATATATATATATATATATATATATATATATATATATATATGAATATATATGTGTATATATATATATATATATATATATATATATATATATATATATATATATATATATATATATATATATATATATATATATATATATATATATATATATATATATATATATATATGTATATATATATATATGTGTGTATATGTATCTACATGCGTATATGTATCTAAATTAATTGAAGTTCAACTTTCATACCTACATACATACATACATACTCCCTAACGTTGACCAATGATTGGTCAGTGCGCAATTTTTTGGCCAATGCCTAAATTACTGCTCCTTTCATCCTACTCCTACCTCTCAACTGAACTTAAGATAATTCCAAGAACTTGCATAAAAAGCATGTCTAATTAGTGGACAATATGTGCTTAACTAGAGATATACATAACCTTGGTTATGTATACTTCTAGGTTAACAAGTTACATAGACAATTCCAATTACTTTCGACTTGGGCTGAAAGGTGGCCTAATTGACGTATCACTTTTTTTAAGTGCTGACATGAGTCAATGCGTTTGTTTCCAAGGGATGCCAAACGACAGATATGCATGGGATGAAAACGAAGAAAAGCAAGCATTAAGAGGGCACTGCGTTTTGTTAAAGTATCTCAATTGATGGTGCCTACACCATTCAATATGAAACGTACTTATGATCTGAAATATATCGAACTATCTTCATAACATGCATCTTTATTGATCACAGAACCGAAGAGCATGACAGTGCAATTACATCAAGGAAACATGGATATAAGTTAACATCAAACACTAATGAATAAGATGAAATTACATTTATGTAAACAGACCTAAAAATAATCTAATCATTGTATGTAAACATCTCAAGACACGAATCGAACTCTAAGAACACAGTAATGCGTCACATTCAAGATATATTTTGGTCTTTCTATATACGTCATGATACACATTGTCTGAAACACACCAGACTTGAATCATTACTTGTCGAATTTAATCCACTTATCCCCTTATCGTGATATATCAAAAAATCTGAAAATTGATGTTTGTAGTTGATTTAACAATCCCTTTTCATAACACTAAACATTACTCCATGTGGTGCACATTACGGATAGAAATGGGATATTGCTCCCATAACCCCCTTATATGGCCAAAGTGCTTCGCTGTTTTTAACCATTGTCGAAGGCACAAGGTTCAGATCTTGAAGCATGTGGGAACAATGAAATATACGTGGGGTTGTTCTATGGTTTTTCTCCGAGAAACCAGTCCATTAACAGCTGGCTAGTTTCTAATCACCCTTGGTATGCATGTGCTTTATTGACTGTAATACTTGACTCAATACAACACTATTTATCGAACATCTAATATCACTAGTAACGGCTAAAAGAGACATACTGAAAATAGTCAAAGTAAGAGAGCTAGAAAACACAAATAAGGTTGAAACTGATAAATACAGGATCTGAGCTAATTCATGCCATGGTCCTACATCGTATTCAATCCAAATATTTATAAAAGGTTGACTGAGTCACGAGTCAGATGCGATAGAGTATAAAATGGGTGGACTTTCGCAATTGTGTGCCATTTCATTTCTTTGCCATCAGAGGGGTTACATTAGATGCAGCATCATCACCATTATCATCAGCAGCACATTAAGGGGTACTTTCTTGTGTAACCTGCCTAGTTCTCAGCCTGGTGTGGTCAACTGGTATTCTTCTAAAAGGCCAAGTTGTTTCCATCTTGCATGAAGGGTTTATCTATCCATCATGCCCTACAACTTTATCCTTGCACACATTGTAGACAGACGCAGACAGGTGCTGCTATACAGCCTGGTCATTCATCATCTCAATATCCAATAATATAATCAAATGAACAATGGACAAAAGCAAAAAAACAATAATTGTGTGGCGATGCTGATGCCTACCAATGGCGTGTCTTCCCATAGATGAAAATGTTGAAGGGTGCCTCATTGAAGTGTGTGTACCTAAATTCTTCCCAGACCACTCCTGGGTATGTACAGAAGGCTTTTCCAAGAACTGAGGGATAAAGACCTCCAAAGCTTCCGTTACCTCACAAGGATGAATCCTAAGCTATACGCTGAAGTGGCTGAGAAAGTCATACCACATTCTTTACAAGCCTGACAGTAAGAACAGGCAGTCTTTAGATCCATGCCTCAATTTGACAATTGCACTCAGTTATGTTGTAGCTGGCAATGATTACAAGAGTTTGAGGTAAGCTTTTCGTGTTGGCAAGACCAGTATCATCCACATCATTCCTGAGGTTGAAGATGCCAGCATTACTGAGTATGCTCCTGGGGTTATTCCACTGAAAAAATCCCAACAAGAATGGGAAGCCATTGCAAACCTCTTTGCCACCGCAAGGAATCTTCCATATTGTGTTGGAGCTCTTGACGTAAAGTACATCTGAATCCAGTGTCAACCAAAGTCTGGTTCCTTGTAATTTAACTACAGGAAAAAAGAATCCATCATATTATTTGCTTTATGTGTGCTGATTACAAGTTCTTGTAGACTGAGATTGGCTGCAACAGGATTGCATCTGATACTCAAACATTCAATGACTGTCAGCTCAACCAATAGAGGATGACACCATCCAGTTTGCAGATGTCAGACCTTTGCCTGGGGATGGCCAAGATATGCCCTAATCTATTGCAGGGGATGATGTATTTCCCTTAAAGTTGTGGTTAATGAAACCTTTTCCTCGACGAGGTCTGAATGAAGATGTTGCATCTTTAACAACAGGTCGTGCAGGGGCCACTGTGTCATTGAGAATGGCTTCAGCATTCTTACCACCCTTTCCAGGTTTGGTTGGGAAAAATGCGCCAACATCTTAAAGCGGTAAGCAAAGTTGTCCTAGCCTGCATCTCCCTGCACAATTTGATGAGGCTAAGCTATCCTAGAGCACAGAACAATGATATTGACAGAGAGGACAGCCTGCATGATGTGAGTGATGATGCCTTGTGGAGAAACATTCCATTGGAAAACTTTCTGAGGAGAGAGCAAGCAGAAAGAGCAGACACAGAACAACACATCTACCTGAGTCATTACTTCTGCAGTCCAGTTGGTGCAGTCAGATGGCAGTGGAGATTAATCAGAGATTTTTAATTCAACTGTTGTTCTATATTGTAGGAAAGACCTCTGATTTGAAGGAATATCAACTTTTATTTATTTGAAAATGTTTTAATATGAATAAAAGTAAATGAAGGAATTATAAAAGACACACCTTGGGTGAATAAAACATATTCAAACCCCTACCCCAAAGAGACTATACTGTAACTAATACACAGTTTAAAAAACATAACACCTGAGTTAGTTCTATATTTATATATTTTTTATTTTTATTATATGGTTTATTTTCAGTGACAAATTGTATTTCATAATTTCTTTTCAATTCAATACTATTCATACATTTGTGTGCAGTTATGTGTTAGCCTTCGTAGTTCCTCCTTCGGATTGGGATGGGATGGGTCAGACCGTTGTAGGGACACATCATTTCCTTCTGTGATAAAGAAGAGAATGAGAGAAAGTAGGATACTTTAAAAACTTATTTTCCAATGACTTACATCATACAAAAAGATGTTGTTACTTTTATATAGGGACAAGGTACTGATATATATATATTTTTCTTTTTATCCAAAGTGTGGGTGTTTTTGCATGGACCAGGATTGAAATAGGAGTTAAAAGGGTATGAAGTACTTCTCAAATGAACTTGTATAGCTAACCTTAAGATAAAATAGATATTATCAAAATGCTATCTTAAGGACTTATTGAAGTTTAGATCTTAAAGATGTTTATTTCATGGAATTTTAAACTCCATCTCAGTTTTGTTTATGTATTCATAAACATTTACAAAGCTTTTGATTTTCTTGAAAAGCTATACATTTAGATGCCAACTTTAGATGCAATTTACATTATCACATATTTTCTTCAAACTGCTAAATTCAAAATTATACATCAGGATACTAACGAAAGTAAAGATACTAATGACAATTAAGCATTATCCGAAGTTGACCGCAACATGCCTTCAAATAGTTCAATGTCTGCTGAACTGATGCCTGGAATATGCAATGTCAGGTTTTCCTTCCTCTTGTGAGTGTGGTTTGGTCAAGTTGGAGGATGGAGATTCAGAGCATTTGGTCCTGTTGTCTGCTCCCAGATTCTCCTATATGGACTAGTAGTAGCAGAAACATCTGGCAATGCATTTCTGCAGGTTTGGTCGTCTTGGGCGCATTCTCTACCACTTCCTTTTCTTTTCAGGGGAAGTTGAGAAACGAATATAACACTATCACTGCCTTCCTGCTCTTTATCAATGTTCTCATCATGATCATCCTCACGTTCTTCTTCCCTCTCATCATCATCATCATCATCATCATCATCATCATCATCATAATCATCAACATCATCATCACCAGATAAGGTTCACTTGGTGGCTGTGCTGGTGATTGTGGTGTGGATCTTTATTTTCTAGCACTTGTTCTGGTGTTGGCCAAGATGGCTGACCAACAAAGGACACAGGATGGATGGACGGGCGGAAGAGGAGTGTGCAGTGGTGCCGGAAACCAGGACTGCTGATGCAGTAGGTTTTGACTGCAGTAGGTTCAGATGAGAAGTGATGCCTCCTCTGAGAAAATTGCATTGGACTTCATTAACATACAATTACCATAATCTCGAATACAATTTGGGACCCTAGCTTTAGCATTGATAAAGTGTGCTTATTGACCTTAAACATGGCAGGGCCTGTGTCCGGTAAGAGGTTACCAGGTTATATTGTTATACTACCCAATGCCTTCCTCTTTAATATGGCAAAAAGGTGTGATAGGCCAAATTCGAAATTCCAGTATTTCAGTGTGATAGGAAAATATACTTCATTGGCTTGGTTAGCTCAAAGAGGTAGTGTTATATTCGACTAAGTTAGCTGTAAAGTTAGCTGATTATGCTCTTGCAGCATACACTCGTACAATCCAACATCGTTAGTGATCACTCTTCCCGATTCCCCCACTTAATCACGCCTCTACGCCTCGTTGACTATTACATGGAGACCTCAACTTATTGACGCCCACGTTTAGCAGCCAATAACTTAGACAAAATGCGGCGTGTCCTTAGTACTAAAACGAAAAGCACGAACTATTTGAAGACAATTTTACAATGGAATATATAAAATATCTTTAAGTAGTTATTTTTGCTCATCCTCATTGTTTTGACTATCTGATCATCAGGGTGGTTGATCTCATCTTGGCGTGAATGGGTTAAATGGGATCACAGAAAGCGCGCATGAATTAGGGGGTATGAGGCGCTAATCCCGTCTCCCTGTCGGCTTCCCCCTCAAATTAATGGGGGTCTTCTGACGGGAGGCTAAGCAGCCGTAAAATAGCCCGAGCTGTTAGACTCGTCTTCAGTGGCTAACTACTGGTTTGCGTCTACAATACCGGCAAAAGACGCGCAGGGATTGTAGCTCGCTGTCTTTAATTAAAGCCCAGCGCACTGTATGCGCATTACATGTGCTGGTTGGATAGTATGTCTTTAATTGAAGGTCTGAGGCGACTTGCCGCAGCTTTTCCGCACCCGCCCCGAGCAATGCATTGTGGGGAGATACTCGCCGAGGGAAATTATAAACGCCTTAATTCTATAGGAATTTGGTGATTTTGAAAACGATAGTGTTTGAAGTATCTTAGTCGTGAGAATGTGGTCAAATGTCACACTAGGATTGGGCCTTGGAGGTGATTGATTAAATAGCACTACGTCTTACTCTCTCCCGAAACCACATCGAGTGCGCTGTGTTTTGAGATCCTCGTTATTGTCGTCTGTGTGTAACATACCTTTGACAATAACTTTGGAAATGAGACTGATTTTGCAAAAGAAATTTAAGGAGAGTTATAGTGAAATTTATGATAGATATTTCTCATTCAAATACTTTCTAAACTATGCTTTTGCCAGAAATATTTCATCAATATTGTCGGTCTGCTTTCGGCCGCAATGAGTACTAATGAGTGAAACATACTATTTAATGCCCATTTAATTTAAGTAAATATATTCACATGAAATACTCTCTTACTTTATGCAGTGATTTGGATTTAAAAAATATTTTTTGTTTATTGCCACTTTTTCAGCACGATATAGACTGAATCTGGAAGAATACTTTCACGACCTATGTCATTGACAACATTCTCACATTCGTCAAGTCCAATTCGAACCCGATCATTGGTGAGAGACAGAAGGCAGTTCGTAAGAACGCCTTTGATCACTCGGCTATTAGGGTAGTCCCATCGAACAAAAAGAAACTCTTAAAATGTTAAATTTCAAACATGTGAACATCGCATTTTGTGAACAAGTGGGCTGTCCCGAAAGCCGAGTGGTCTAAGTCTTTGAGCATCCAATCATCCGTACCTCACTGGGTACTGCCAAAGCTACGAATGCAGTTTAAGGCCAGTGGAAAAGTTTTAAATGGCTAGGGGTTATTCAGTGCTTTCCCCTGTGTACGTCGGCATCCTCTACAATAATTAGCGGGCTAGTATCAATATTTTCGTAATATGGCAGAAAATTAACAAAATCCTATACCTAGAACCTGAAAACATTGTGAATAATTTCTACCGGTACCTGTACATTGGTTAAAGAACATCTTATATCTACTAATGTAAATACTCGCAAGTTGCCAGTGACGCGTTAGGCGGTGGTTTTAGCCGGGAACTCCACTTTACTTATGACTGGCTAGTCACATTTTTGCGGCAGTATGACAGAAAAAGTAACGACAAATGAAATGCCAAACTCTAAAATCTCTATGTGTTGACATATTATAGCGTCTAATGTACAAAAAGCAATCTGACCTGTTTAATGAGGATTGCAAATAACAATACTTATATCAATACTTGACCAGAGTTCTCAAAAACGACATAAAAAGTACTGTCTGGACGGTGTAAGTGATCAGCTTTTGTCTCTAGAGTTTAGTGAGATTGACCTATTTCTTCTCTACCTGACTTGCGGTCGTGGGCGCCCTGTCTCCGCACAACTTCACGTGTCCTACCAAAATATCACACCCTCAATCCAAATTTTCACCCCTTAAATTGAGTCTTTCTGGATTTAATAAGACAGTTCTGAAAATAAAGCCTGCATGCAAAACATTGAACTGCACAACTGATGAATATTAAGCCATGAGTCAATTCTGAAAAAAAAAAGATTATATTTTAGCTCTCAGATGTTCGTGAAATTTTATTGTTATCCCCAATTGTATGCTGCTGAACATGGTCACTTTTTGATACTTTAAACGACTTTTATTTTAATTTTGGCTGAACGTACTACAAAGACTGCTATTTTCTCATTAACTCTAGAGGATTATACAGGATTACCCAGTTAAGAATTCTTCCGAAATGAAATATAAATATTACGGCCTTACGCCGCTCATTATTTCACGAGTTCCTGTCACATTGTCATTAATCTGCCCTAGGGAGAGTTATTTGCAGAGTTCTATGGGAGACAAACACAGAAACATTCGACTATCATTGTGCGGACGAGACAGTATTGACTACTAGTATATTCCATTGTTAAGCATTGTTTTGATTTGAATTGTGTTGCTCTGTATTGTATGAAGGTGCAGTGTACTGAATTATCCTGTATCATATATATATATATATATATATATATATATATATATATATATATATATATATATATATATATATATATATATATATATATATATATATATATATATATATATATGTGTGTGTGTGTGTGTGTGTGTGTGTGTGTGTGTGTGTTATTGCATTTTATTGTCGTTTTTAATCATATTTACGTTAATGTGTCTTGATGTAATGAATCAATTCTTCTGTTTATGCCCATCTTGTCACGACTGCATTTTATAGGGGTGCTTCTTCCGAGAATAGCCGTTTTATTACCCATCAATGGTTTGCATTCATACCTTTATAATGAAATTAAACTAGGGTTTCTCGTTGTCGCCTTGGCTCCCAGTCGAGTGGTCAGCACAGTGTACCGCTGTTTAACCTTTCCCTTTGTGTGAGGGGTCCTGTTTAATACCCCCTCAAGCCCTTTGGCTTCTCGACAAAATGCACTTGGCCAGGGCAAAGAATTTTAATCCTAGCAGGAGGGGATTGACTGTGAATCGAGCTAAGCCGGTTTAGGAGATATTTAAACAAGTCACACTGAAGGGCGATCTACCGGTCAAACCAATCTAATTAAACCGCGACTGACCACGCTATACCGGAAGTCGACATCACCTCATGGGTGGACATAGGATTTCTTTGTTGGCACTAGTTATATGGTGATTTTGTATGGTAGGGTACTGTAACATAGAGACAGATCTACATGTTGGTTTTTAGCCACACTAGAAAAAGATGAAAAGGCGACAATTACTTGCAAGAAAATTAACAAGTGCTATTGTAAAGGAGTGGGGGAAGTGAAAGTCGGGACAAAATCGTCAGAGTTCTGCAATGTTGCTAAATCGTGATAAGCCAGTTGTCAATGATGGCGTGATCACCGTAGTACACTAGAAACATGCACTGACTTACATTAAGTCATTGGTAAGCTTCCTCGTATGCCTTAATTAAGCGGTACTGGATCTGGAACGCCTTACCCCCAACCACTCGGGGTGGCCCCGGGATGGGTTGGGTTGGGGCAGGTCCTATCAATGTGTCATGGGTGTCCGATTTTGGAATTCTGGAAATTTGATAATCGTCTCTTTCCCGCAATATTTAGGCTCATACATAACTAATCAGTTGTAAGTGGTGGGAGAAGCCGGTGTACCCAGCGAAAACTACCGCCCTAACCCGGTCATCAAGATCACCAGAGATCATTGGTGCGCAGTACACTAGACCACTCAGCCCCGAGGTCGGCCCGCATGATGCGTTTATTTTACAAGATGTTTTGATTAGGCAATCAGGTACAAAATGGAACTATATAATTGTTGTGCAGTGCGTGTGGGTTATTGGGCTTATGAAAGATTAAATTAAATGCACATCGCTGCATCTAAGCTTATGGTTTTCACGGTTATACATGCTCATGCGGATTACACTTGCGCAATAATTGTTCATTCCTCACTTATCTCATCCTCTACCAATGTGTGTGTGTGTGTGTGTGTGTGTGTGTGTGTGTGTGTGACTTGAGGGGGGGGGGGGTTAATGCATTTGAATGGGGAAGGTGCCATGAGCGTGTCTGTATTAGGTAGGTTTTATTTGCAATCAACCACTGCCGTATACCCATCTAGTTCCACAGTACCGAAACATCCATTGGTAAAACCCATTGGTAAAACCGAAACACACATTGGTTCCTACACATATTCTTGGTATGGCATACGTAGTAAACAATACCCACAACCCGAAAAATGTTATCGATATAGACTTTTGATATATCATTTCACCTAACTAGACTAGTCAGCAGTATGATTTCAACTTTTACTGATTAGGCATGTACCGTACCTAATATCCCAGTGATGCCCTGAATACAAGGTATTACACTTCTCATTGTGGTACATTCCAAACTCGATGCCCGCAAAAATAAGATTCTGACAGTGACACATTGGGGGATCTGACAGTAGGAGGAGCCTTTGGGGCCAAGTTTGTTTTTAGAGCCACTGATTCACAAAACCAGGCGTTGAACGTCAGACAATAGACCCCTTTGTAGTCCAATTTAAACGCTTGTTCATTTTACCAATATCTGCTTTTGTCCATCGTTGTGAAATTGCCTGTGAAAAACGTGCGTGCTGCAAAAGCCAGGGGTATTCTTTGGTCTCGGTCGCATTGCATGTCTGTGCGCGTAGTGACAGCGTCATTCTCGGAGCAGACGAATTTCGGGCTCTGAGATGCTGATCTGTAGCAGTGGCAATGGCAAGGGGCAGGGGGCTGTGTGTATCTTTAAGGGAGCGGAAAGGGGGGCCCCCAAGCCGGCGCCACTGCCATTGAGGGGCTTTGTTCCGGGTTAACATCTGCCAGTCTCAGTTATTGAAGGAAGACGTCTCGCAGAAAATGGGGTGCGTTAACCCATGTGTACCCGTTGCAGATAAGTATGACAGAAATGTGAATAACATGAAGACGGCACTGATTTCGAGACGTCCCAATAAAAGTGCTGTTTATTCTTCGATTGGTTTGTGAAAATTAACGTTTTAATTTCATAGTATTAATTAGATTTTAAGAGATTCCCTATGTTGTCATATTTGAACAAATATGATCATTGAGGATGGACATCCTCGGAAAACGTTTATCAACCCCCTCAAATCAGAATAGTGCACTTGTTCTGACGCTGATGGATATATCCCGATGTTGAAGTAATATTTCGAAAATTATTTGAATGAAAGTGTTTGCTTCTGTGGAACTTAACAATCAATTTTCAAATATTTTCATATATTTGTCTATTTTATGGGTGAATTTCGAAATTGCGAGACCAAGTGTACATTACGGATGCAAATGGGTTAACCCTTATGCTGCTGGTTACTAATTTGACCTATACAAAAATATGCAAGAAACCTAAAAATCACTGAAACCCTGGCACATTGGTACTGACCTGAGATTACTCCGCGGGAGCTATCCAGGGTTTTAGATGGTTTTTCAAAAATCTTTGCGCCCTTTTGACGAACGTAGCCTTAGCATTGGAAGGGTTAACCCACAATAGTGCTCAGTTCATTTGGTACAAGAACGAATATCTTTGAAGGGGAACTACAGCATCACATACATATCAGCTTAGATGAAAGTAAGACACCTCAAGATTAGGATTTTTCTTTCAGTGATGCCATGAGGGGAGAATTGTGCGTATTGCCCGGGGGGGGCACTTGGGTATTTAGGGGGGCGCATACGTTCGTTATCAAAATTTTAAAATACCCCTAAAGCACTGATTTCTGGCCAAAAAAGCACCCTTATTTTGATAAAAACGCTGACTTTTTCCACTAAAAATACACCCCTTCTTTTATCAAAACACTGACATTGGTTGAACGGGAACACGTATTTTAACTTTAGATTTTATAATTCGCTGCGTGTTTAGCAACAGCAAGTGGCGGCAGCAAACTCGGAAGCACAGATACTTCGGGAGTCACTCGGCGTCGGAGCCGCGTATGTTTCGTGGATTGTAAGGGGATTTTGACCCCCATACTTCGTACCTGGGTACAAAAAAGTACCCTTCTTTTACAAAATCGCGGACATGCGTAGGTCTTCAAAAAATACCCCTTCTTCCGCGAAATACGTAACTAAGGTGCGGCCCCCCTCTGTACCTGAGTGCCCCCCCCGGGGCGTATTGCCATCAGCCTGCCCAGCCCCTCGCAGCCCCTGCTAGCAGCCATGTACTCCAATTGCTATCGGCTATGACTCAAGGGCAGGGGCTTAGTCGCCTATGCGTCCAGCGTGTTGTTTGGACACATAAAACACCGTTTTTTGACAGTTTGGACACCCAAAAATTTATGTCACAATTTGCTGATGATGACTTTTCTTAGAAGATAGAAGATGTGGAAGCTGTAGTGTCACTTTTATAAGACACACAAAGCAGTTACTGGCCTAAAAAAGCAAAATCTGTAAATATATAGGGTTTATCTTATTAGTAGTATGTACTTTGTGCCACACTTTGGACACGCAAAAGTCTACGAATCCTCTATTTGGACACCCTGTTTCCAAATATTGGCTAAGACCATGCTCAAGGGGTGGCATTGCCACTTCCTGTCCCCCGGCCCCCTCTCTGAGCAGTGCATCATAGACTGCAGTGCTCTTCACAAGAACTCTCTTCGAAATTTGCATTAAAACTTGTATCAAACAGGAAAATGTTTAAATCATGTGCTGTATAAAAAGACAGGGCAGTAGAGTTAGTTTTCATATATTTCCTGTTGGTAAAGTCAGACAAAAACAGTGGCCATCATCACTGAAACTTGTAAATCCACCTGTCCTGAAGCATTCAGTTCCATCTTCAGTCCACTTCCCTTTGGCAACAACGAAAGGTAGTAACAATTCCAATTAAAACAAAAGGATACACAAAGGGTAATTAACCCTGTGGCATTACACATCTAGATCCCTGGACACAGAAGTTAGTCAACACAGGAAATATCTATCTGTATTTAGAACAGCAATCATTCTCTTTAGTATTTGTGCACATATGTGTAAGTTATACAAAAGAAAACACAGTTCGTAAAATAGCTAGCTTCAAGTAAAACCACAAAATGAAAATCTGGATGCACATACTAGTATTGTTTTTATGGTCTGAACATAGAACTGCATGCTTCAGGACAGGTGGATTTACAAATTTCAGTGATGCTAGACAGTTTTACTCTGACTTTACCAATAGGAAATAAATGAAAACTAACTCGGCTAACCTGTTTTTTTAAACTTATAACAGTACAGACAGACACATAACAACTATACATAAATGTAAGCAGTTCTTCATGTTGAACTCGCCGGAGTTCCCGGGGAAACACTGTCAACATTTCTTACGACTCAAGCTGGCAATGATGAGAGACAGCGAGTAGAATGTAAAATCCTACTTTCAATTTGTCCTTATGAATGATTTATTTTTATTCCAAATTGCACAAATCTGTTTATTAACTCAAATGATTGTTTGCATGAGTAATATGTTATATTTTTATGGCTTTATTTTACCATGTTCCCATTTAAAAAAAAATATATTTGCACCCAAACAAAAAGTACATTGTTATGAATACTCTTTAGTTTCATGTCCCCCAAAATCAAGTTTTCTTTTAAAATTTCATAATAATTACTCACTAGTCTTGGCCATTTCTCAACTAATTCCTTCGTGTTATCATCTTATGAACATTTGTAGTTTATCGAAGTGTTTAAGTGTTCTTTCATTACACACTCTGTGTAATTCATTTTTAGTGTGACAATTTGAACTTTTGAAATAACAGCCTTAGACCACTCGGCCATCGGGACAGGTCCCTTTGTTGGTTCGTTTCTGTACCCATTATGCTAATATTAGTTATGCCATGTTGATAAGATGTGTTATATTCGGAGCAGCACACAACTCATTTTACGAAATCGAAAGAGGAAATATCAAAACTGTCTATAGTGTAATGTACATGTTCGATAATGATATGATAATATTACTTATCACCTGTCGTGCTGTAATGCTTTATTCTAATTGGTCAATAAGCTTTAGACCTGGAGCCGTTCCCACGTTGTACATTCAATATCGAACGGCAGAATTCAATATTACCACTAGAACCGCCATTTTAATTGATAACACCACTTGGCTGGCAATCTGACCCCTAGAGGTCACCAGCCTCGTTCTGGCCTCAAAAGTTATTTACGAATTTTATGAGATGTATTTGTTATTTTTTCTTACCATGAAAGAGCAGGTGATACATTTGTTAAGCACTGTTGGAAAGTACGGTCCGGCCTGATATCCACCCTCAGTCATGCAGATCCAACTCCCGGGGGGGGGGGGGGGGGCACTCAGGTACAGAGGGGGGCCGCACCTTCGTTACGTATTTCGCGGAAGAAGGGGTCTTTTTTTAAGACCTCCGCATGTCCGCGATTTTGTAAAAGAAGGGTACTTTTTTGTACCCAGGTACGAAGTATGGGGGTCAAAATCCCCTGACAATCCACGAAATATACGCGGCTCTGACGCCGAGTGACTCCCGAAGTGACTCAGGGCTTCCGAGTTTGCTTCCGCCACTTGCTGCCGCTAAACAAGCAGAGGATTATAAAATCTTTAGTTAAAATACGTGTTCCCGTTCATCCAATGTCAGTGTTTTGATAAAAGAAGGGGTGTTTATTTAGTGGAAAAAATCAGCGTTTTATTAAAATAAGGGTGCTTTTTTGGCCAGAAATCAGTGCTTTAGGGGTATTTTTTAATTTTGATAACGAACGTATGCACCCCCCTGAATACCCAAGTGCCCCCCCCCCCCCCCGGGATCCAACTCTGGATGAATTCAGGTGGATACCAGGCCGGACAGCACTTTCAAACAGGGCGTAACAAATACTATCACGTACTGCGATACGACACGAAGAGTTTCATCTTCGTTGACTCACATCATTCTTGTTACAAATAATGTCTGTGTTTTCTATAGCAACGTATTGGGTTAGGCAGTGGTTTTCGCCAGCTACTCCGGGTTCCTTCGCCACTTACAACTGGGCAATCACTACTTAGCAGTGATGTGGCAGAAAAGGTGACGAAAATCGTTTCATGTTTCATTTATAAATACAACTTTCTTTTCTCATTGTATCATCACATGGATTGTGATAAAACTACATAATACATATACTTTTAAAATATATACAATCGTACTGTGATTTACCATTCAAAAGCTGAATAAAAAGGATTTAAAAATAAAAAAAAACTGATTATCTTATATGGTCATCATGCATCGCGACTGAATCAAGAATGTATAACAATTGCGGTCGCTAAAACCATACGCCTTTTTTCGTTCTTACCCTACTCCCATACAGGCAATTGACAGCAGTGATTTCCTTTCTATTCAACTAGACAAATAGCATCATTTACATCTTGAAAGCATGATAATTACCCTAATAATCAGTTGTATTGAGTAAAATGATTAAATAGTCTATTCATGCCACTCACATGTCTCCACGCCATGCTTTTTCAGGATTATTTTAGTCATTCATTTGTTCAAAATGCATATCGCCTACACTAAAGATGAAAACAAAAGTAAACAAAACGTGTTACCCATAGAGACGTAACCTCAAACATAACGTAAATACAAACATAATATACCAATCCTTAGTAATTAAGGGAACACTTTCATAGAAAAAAACAAAATAAAACATACTGTGTTAACCATAGAGACGGAAACTCACACATAACGTGAAACACAAACATAAAGAGCCAATTCATTGACGGCTGGACAAGACTAGCTCCTAGTCCTCTTTAACCCTTCTAATGCCGAGGCCTCTTTCATCCAAAGCACGAGGATGGAACGGTTTTTGAAAAACATCTCAACCCTGTCATGTTGGTATTCCATTCATAGCTCTCGCAGAGTACTTTCAGATAAGTACCCATGAGCCAGGGGTTCAAATATGACAAATATTGGTTTTCTCTGTTCTGGTTTCTTTATGTCTAGGTGCTTGCTTTTTCAGGATTATTTTAGTCATTCATTTGTTCAAAATGCATATCGCCTACACTAAAGATGAAAACAAAAGTAAACAAAACGTGTTACCCATAGAGACGTAACCTCAAACATAACGTAAAATACAAACATAACAGACCAATCCTTAGTAATTAAGGAAACACTTTCCTACTTCATAGAAAAAACAAAGTAAAACATACTGTGTTAACCATAGAGACGGAAATTAAAAACATAACGTGAACCACAAACATAAAGAGCCAAGTCATTTACCCCGTTGACGGCTGGACAAGACTAGCTCCTAGTCCTCTTTAATCAAATGTTGGTTTTCTCTGTTCTGGTTTCTTTATGTCTAGGTGCTAGCAGAAATATATACTAGTATGTTACGCATCCAGGGTGCTAGTTTCTGTGGTTTGACATAGACAGCGTCATGGATGGTAACCCTGATAGGCTAGAACCCTTAAAAAGATCTCACTGTGGCCACCTGGTGAGTACTCTCAGAACTAAATCAGGCAAGACTCAGTTTTGATTTGGCGTTATTTCAGGCTTGATATGATAAGTAGTAAAATACGCTAGTCTAAGGCTAGACTTGAGCGGATTTATGATCTGAGGCTTATGGAAATATTTTGGTAATAAAACAGTATTTCGAGAAACATTTTTATTGAAACAATTTTCAGGTTGGGTGTACATGTAAAAAAATCCCTCCTCGTGAAAGGGGCCTGCAATGGTAGCCGGGTGGTCAAAGTCTTTGTCCCTGACTGGTCACTGAATCTCACATCTGATCTAGCTCAAATCTGGCACAGGACATATAAGAAGATGCCAGTGACATTAGGGTAAGGCGGTGATTTTTATTTAGGTACCTCGGTTTTCCCATAATGCACCATTGGCTTATCATGGTTAAACCACGATAAGGCAGAAAAAACAACGCAAAGCTAAACCAAAATTCAAATTCGAAAAATATCTTCTCTTGTTTTTGTAGTTTATTCCTCTCTGAGTAATACATACAATTCTTCATATGCAAAGGTGCTGGAAATGAAAGTAGAGATACAGCAATATAAGGAAAACTACATTAGCTAACTAAAATGAGCTAACATATCTAGGCAGTGTTTCGACCTCATCGAGATACTGCCAAAGTTGTGTACGGCGACAAACATTTGCAACTGCCAACCAACGAACGAAACACAAATAAACAATCAAACATAACAAACGAACAAGCACAACTTTCCCCAATTAATTTGGGTTTACTGTCGCTTTTTCCATCACATAGATCTGATATCTCAACTTATAAGGTCACTGTAATTGTAATCGCTGTAGCTCCCCGTGCATTCAACAGTAATCATTATGCATCATATCTCTTTGAAAGCTTTTTCTCTCATATCTTATTTTACAAATATTCGGTTCCTGCTAGCTGTGAATCATGCCCTCTCTCTCATCAGAGAAATACATCTACTACTCCCAGCTCTCATTTACAAAAATATGTTAGTTGCTAATTTCTCTCTCTCTCTCTCTCTCTCTCTCTCTCATCTCTCTCTCTCTCTCTCTCTCTCTCTCTCTCTCTCTCTCTCTCTCTCTCTCTCTCTCTCTCTCTCTCTCTCTCTCTCTCTGTGTGTGTGTGTGTGTGTGTGTGTGTGTGTATGTGTGTGAGTTCGATACACGTCAGCGCACCTGGCTTTAGGGGTCACCCGCCTTTGCCCTCCAAGGCTCGCCGGGTCGTGTATACACGCACACGCTTTGCTAGCTCTAATCCCTAATTGGATTGGTCAAGCTTCATAAAGGAGCTAATATTTAAATTCAACAAACATCCAGTGTGGAAGCCCCGGTTTATTATCAATTTAGGAAGTGGGTAAAAGCAAAATCCTTAGGCACACTAGCCCTGGGTAACCACCACGACCAATCCGGTACCCGATTTTGAAAGGGTGCGCTGGGCCGTGCCCCCACCCTGTCTGGAGGGTGCTTTTATCCGAACTAAGGCTAACACAAAGTGTACATTGTGTCACATCACCTGTCAACCCCTTCTCGATACCCCTACCTTTACCCCCAAAAGCATTTGTTGAACAATCATTTGTGTGCGTCATTTGGTGGCATCGATCCCACTTCTTAAAACCTTATTTTTGATAACAAATAGAAAGTGCAGAAATAGCTATTTCTTATAACAGAAATAGCAAATATCCAAGTGCTAGCAAAAAGATTTGTTAACACCATATTATTATAAATAAGCAATATCACCCGCTAAATTTAAAATACGAAAAACAGCAGCACCATCTATCTATTTTGGGGGATGCCCTTTAGCCGAGCGGTCTAATGCATTGCGTGATGTCTGCTCTCTATCGCTCACCGCTGTATTTATGTATTTACTGTAAAGCTACCGGGTTCACATTGGGCTCATGGCATGTGAGAAAGTCACCTATAACATGGATGTGGCAGGTGTTTTCCCCAGGCACTTCAATATCCTCGGCAATCAACATAAAAGAGCTTATTACGGTTGAACCTTATATTCTATTACTGGAAAAATAGTGATAAACAAAACTAAATCCCAAGCCGAATACACCTTTGTGGCTTTTCTAACTTGTGATGATGATTCTGTCTTTATCTAGATGTATACTTACGATTGTGTAAGTTAGCCTCACGTCAATAAACATACAAAGGACGACGGATAGCATATATATTCTTATTTTATCTCCACCTAAATTTGACATTATTATAAAATACCCGAACAAATGTGAATACCCTAAGAATGGCAGACAGTTACCAACGATCATTCACAGGATACCATCGGCTCCTATGTTTCTTGTTTTATCCTGATTGTGTGGATGAATGAATTAATGAATGAGTGACCTAATGGATAAATGAATGGATGGATGGATGAATGAATGAATGAATTGATTATCGAATGAAGGAATAAAAAAATGAACCAATGTATGAATAAATCTTATTTTTAAGATTATTATTATAGTTAGAACTGTACCAGCGGAGCTGGTACAAAACATTGATATATCCACTACAAATCCATCAAAATCCAATAGATCTATATTTCATGATGAGATGGGAAACAGCTATTTCATTTCTCCGAGCCTCACCGACCTCCCTAATTTAATTTGTCTGCTAAATATTGTTGTCCCGGCTCATTGGCACTAATCCTGGCCGCTGAGCGAATTGTTGTGGCGACACCGCGGGCTGTAATAGCTCTATCTCACAGATCACTACACAATGCATTCAACCCCCAACTTATTCACTCCACCCCATCCCCATTCATCGGTACCCAGTTAGAGACCCATCCAGGCTAAAAACACCCTACTCATGGATTTGGCATGCCCTCGTCAGAACTACCCACTTTACCCGGCCACGGTGCCCTCATACCCATAGCATTTCAGGTATACCCGCACCCGGGTGGTACCCACACCAAACCCACCTGTGGTGCGATGATACCCTACGCAGCGCAAAAAGGGTAAAAAACTGTCACTTTTATTTACCTGTGTCCGTATCAGGAGCTCGCCAAGGGGTGGAAAGTGGCACCAGTAATTTAATCATGGAGACACTCAACTGTGCTATATCACACTACGTTTCTCCAGACCTCCACTCGTGATACCATAGAGGCTATACTATATAGCCATTCGTTCTAGAAGGGGACACCAATACTTCCAATGCTTGTTTTCAGCCCAGGACAACTGCACACTGGGTACATTATGTTCTCCAAGTAGGAAAAAATTCGAATATATATACATTTATATATATATATATATATATATATATATATATATATATATATATATATATATATATATATATATATATATATATATATATATATATATATATATATATATATATATATATATAAAATACAAGCTTAAATCATAGTTGAATGCATCACAATTGATAAATTAATATTTCAAAGAAAAGATCATTCTCTAAAGTGGCGTTAGCATGTTAGGTCACCAGGATGCGGTCACTATGAATGGGATCATGTAGATACTCATATCACATGATAGGTATTGGTTTATAAGATTTATGAAACGTAACTGAAATGATTTCAACATAATACGTGTGATCTGCTCCTGCTGCATCTGCCGGTACTACTACTACTACTACTGCTACTACTACTACTACTACTACTACTACTGCTGCTGCTACTACTACTATTTCTACTACTACTACTACTACTACTACTACTACTACTACTACTACTACTACTACTACTACTACTACTACTAAAGTACCGCATGAACGACGACTGGGATGGCGATGGTGACGACGCCGACGACGGCAATTATATATTAAAGGTTACGACGATGATGATGATATATTACTGTATCCGCCATTATTCATTGGGTGCATTGATAGATTTTGGAGAATATCATTACACCTATGATATTACACTAACCCTGCGTCACCGGTGATAGATTACTTCTGATCGCAAACGAAATCAGTGCTCAAAGCCATGATAACTTAACCAGCCACGAGCTTTGTCACCTTGTACTTAACACTCTGCCATAATTCCTTAACCCCGAGGAATGTCGCCGTTATGGAGTAGCTGTATGCTGACAGCCCAGTCGTACGAGCAAGCCAGCCAGCTAGAAAGATGACATCTCTATTGCGTTAGCCCTAGACATCCTATACGAGATGTATTATCACATTTATTATGGAACGAACACTAGATGCGCATAGCCTTACAAATGCCTCCTGACACTTACAATGTGCCAACACGCCACGCTCCGGTAAACAAAACCCTCGCTCCCGAGCCATAGATGATCCTGTGCTTGGTGAAGAATGGATATTAAGATTATTAATTGAAAGAAAAATTGATATGTTTCATACCGTAAGAAATCCTCCTAAAGACATTTCAAGAATTTGCATGTACATTTCATTTCATTGTCGATTTCATACCAGCGCTGGGTGATGGTCGAGTTTAAATGGTTGAGATCAAAGATCCTCAATGGTGGGATAATTGAATATGATGTGGTTGACTTTATAATGAAGTGTGCCCATATGGTGGTGGTTGGGGCAGCAGGTGTGCAAGGGTGCTGGTAGGTAGGGTAGGTAGGGTGTTGGTAGGTAGGGTAGCAGGGATGCAGGGGTTAGGGTATCTGTAGGATGGGTGCGCGCATCACTGCCCGTCAATGCAGCAATGTCAATACCTTAATTACCGGGGAGGGGCCCCTCATTGACCGAGTAAACATAGCGTGTATTCAGAGCTGACGTCTAAATTGTTGAATAAGCCATGGCAAGCACCCTGCCACGGGTAATCCCCCTCGAGACCCTGCCTACCCCGATAAGAGGATCTTGGTGAAGGGGTTCTCCTTATACCCTCAACGGGCCCAGTCAGTACCCGATCAACTGCACACGGTACTAAAACGATAATGACCCCCAATTAAAGCCTTTCAGCGAGCAACACGATTAAGCCTTAATACCCGGCAAATGAACAATATAACTCGGCAATACCTCAGTGTTTAGTTATTCTCCTATATAATTAGGATCGATAGGGGTAAAAAAAGGGGTATTCAGGCATTTCGGGGTATCATCAGGGCGCTTAGCGGGGGTCGAGGGGGTTTGTATTGAAACCCTGCACAGCTGGGAAACAATAGCAAATTTAAGGTGACTAATATCATTACAAGACTATTAGGCCCATCGAACTCCGCAGGGCCCCCTGTTAAGGCATCTCGTCAAAAAGACCAGGAGAAAAGTGAAACGGATCATTAGTATGATGAGGATGGGATAGACCTAAGCTAATTAAGAATCACGCTTAGGCTTAACTATGACAAAAATCACGAACAGCAGACTTTCAAATTCCAGCGACTATGTATATTGCGGGGAAGAAAGAACCAGTACTTGATACTTATCTTCTCTGTTCGTTTGTATGTGTTTTCATTGTTTTGTTTTATTTATTCATTGTTAATTTCACTTTTGTTTTTGTTGTTGTTGTCGTTTATGATGGTGGTGGTGATGGCGAAATTGTTGCTCATACTTCTATTTAATTGTTGGTGATACAGTGTTGCCACTAATATATGTGTTGCCAGTGTTGCTGTTAGTTTCTGTGAAACGACGTCTGCTTCGGATACTGTACGTTTTACAACATATGATACATGTATTGAAGTCCATCGTTGCAGGTGATCCTTTATGGGAAATATATAATGCGTTCGTATATCGCATGGTTTTGTACTTACGCGCAGTCAATAAACATACACTGCAATAAGGACGAAAGGCAAAAACGACCACGATGATGGCGATGATGCTTTGTTTAAACACATACAGCTTTGTGGTCAACATCGAGTCTGTATCATTTCCAGTCATTCCCTATGGCGTGAAGCATTAAATACGACACCGGTAGGTTGGTCGGGTTTTCGATCAATTAACGCAATTTAATTATCAACAGCCACACTGCACTTTGGTAAGTGATCCCAAAACTGTCTGTAATACCACAAAAACTTTGGACAATGACCAAGACCGTTACGATTCGAGAGTTCGAATTTGTTTTCGATTGAAAAGGTAAAACTCAATTTTTGACGTAATACGAACCTCAGGATGAAAGGCCACCCATGTAATGGTGTTCTGCAATTGCCACATATTTCAGTGTAGTTAATTGGACTTTTTAAAATTTGATCATGTCCTTTTTATGTTTGTCTTTGTCTTCGCAAGCTTCACCTTTTTTCTTTCTGTGGTGTATTTTCCATGCCGTATGACCCAGTCAATAAAGATACAATGCAAAACCCCTGCTGAGAATAGGAAGAAGAGGCGAAAAACATCTTTCTTTCGGGTATCGACAATACCCTTTTTCTTTCGGGTACTGGCGGGCGGGCGCACGTCACATAAACTAGGAGGTGACGATCGCGTTCTCGCCGGTCTTCCTCATCATCCTAGCTGGCTCAATTCTATATAGGCTCCTCCCATTTCCTTCGGCTGAGCTGTCAGGGCGAGCGGACGGCGACAAAGGGGACAAATTAAGTAGCTAAGAGACTAAATAAGCGGCTGTTTCAACATGACGCTGATGCGGGCGGCTCGACCAATCAGCGGAGAGATCGACTAAAGTGGCAGCACCGAACGCTGCTGCACACAAACATTTGATTACAGCGCTTACAAATGCTCTTCTAATTTCATTAGCCGGGTATTAGCGCGTGGAGGTCGGGCTAGGATAAAATTGATAGCTCGCCGAGGTAGGCTTTCAGTCGAGGCGGACGAGTTCTTGAAACGGCGACGAACAGACTCGCTCCCTTAGCACACTACTTATCAGTACTATAGGAGAGCGCCAGAGCAGCAAGAGGACCTGAATAGCATACAGAGCAGCATACATAGAGTGACTAGACGGACTGAATTGAAACTCACTGGCTCTATTTGGTTATTACTAGTAGTACTAGTAGAAGGTTGTCCTACCTACCATACATAGGAACAGGTACTATCATTATGGATCACTCACCGTTGAGGGTCGCTACTGAGGAGAACAGAATCACATCTAGCCCAATAGCACAACAACAACAACAACAGCCACAACACAGGATGAAATCCTTCAGCATGGATAGTATCCTAGGAAATATACGTCCCAGCAGCGAGGACAGGCGCGAGGTGGCGGAGATACAGCGGCGAGAGACACCCAGCCCAGCTAGCACAGTAGATAGGTGCACGACGAGCAACGGTGAGTTACACCAGACCTCCTAAGGCCACCACGGTTAATTCATATAACTACACTTGATCTCAATAATGTATCGGGAAATCATGAAAAAATGTAGAATTGCTGTAGAATGATATAGTTGAATAAAAACAAACAATTCAGTGAATTTAAAATTAATGGTGGGAAACAAAAGTAAATGAGTAAAAAGCTTAAAAGTCACTGTGCATGTGCAACTTACAAAGCCTATTCCGAAAACTTAAGAATATGATGCATTTAGAAAACGTTTATTCTAATATTCCGTGATTTTGAACCCATTTAGGAAACTTAGTTAATGTGTAGGAAGATACGTCTTATCAAATAGGTTTTGGAAGGGATACACAGACACACACACACACACACACACTATATATATATATATATATATATATATATATATATATATATATATATATATATATATATATATATATATATATATATATATTGTCGGCTTTAGATGTATCCCGAAAGACAAGATATTGGTAACGATTGGCTACAATTATGGGGAACAGAACTCAAAAAGTCGATACTACTAATCGATACTCTTTGTGTTAATATTAGTGAGCATTAATTAATAATCAATTACAGCATGATATAGCATTACCCAGAACAGGTGAAGACAGGTATTGGATAGCTATGTGCTTAAACACCACTGGGTATGACAACATGTGTCATGAAGGTTTGCCATGATAAACTGTGAAATGTTTTGTCCAGTATTGCTAAGTACTATGGAAGTCACCGAAGCCCAATTGTTAAACTTGTGTGGTCTAAGTGGTACATTGGCGGCTGAGTTTGTACTGTTTGTGTTGAAACGGAGAAACCGTGATATACTCTACGGACAGACCATTGTACCTATTGGTAGAGAATACATGGAGTGATTTAAAGGAAGTGTTTTATTTTGTCGTTTCATCATTTTGTTATATATATATATATATATATATATATATATATATATATATATATATATATATATATATATATATATATATATATATATATATATATATATATATATATATATATATATATTTGCCTATGTATTGTAGCGCCCATGTAGAAAGTGTTTGAATCTCGAATGCAGTACATCGTTCCTTAGTCAAGTATTATGAGATCTTCAATAGCAGGCCTATTTGATCCCAGATAAATGTGTATTACAATCTTAAAAGGAAGTGCGTAATCATTTTCTATTAGAACTATTAAAGCGGTACTGTGTGTATGTACTCCTATTGACTGCAAATCCAAGTTGCAAAAACACACAATTACATCCAGATATAGCAGAGGAACATAAAAGGAAAAAACTATAACAGGTAATGAACGTAACAGACAGGTATTGTGTCTTCATGTCTTTGAAACAGAAATCGTGTATGAACGCTCAATGCTAGTTGTCTAACCTCTATCAATTTGCATCCCTGCTATGACAATTACATCGTTATATAAGAAATATATATTCAACGTGGGAGATGGTTACAAAACATCATGAATCAAGGATAATTGCAAACATCGTTAGTGAGCCATTAAGAATAATTCATCTGTAGAATGAATTTCTGTATTTTAATCATGTTCATTCAAAGCTTTGACATATATACTTCAGGAATGAGTAAAATCGCATATAAAACAAGATGTGATCCACGTGGAAATTGAATATTTCATTCAACTAAGCATAAATCAGTGTTAAACAAGTCCTTGTATAACTCAGCATTAACACTAACTAGTACACTATATAAACTACTTGTAAAACGCATCATCAAATAAAAGCTGGATTTGTAATATAACATATTAATCGGATCGAACATCAGCGATACTTAAACGGTACAAATTTGAATGATTGATAGAGATATTAAGATATTTTATTTCCAGTTAGAACTAACATTTCAATTTACTTCTGGAAATTTATACCTATTTTCAGATCTATATTTTGCCCAAACCGATACTTTTTGCACCATGTCGAGAGTGTACCTTCCCTTACATAGGGTAAATAAAAATGTGTGTGAATTTATGTGGCTTGCATGAATAAGGTTGATTTGATACATAATATAAAGTATGGCCACTTTAGTGGAAAAATCTATAATGGTAAAGTTTATTATTCAAATTATTCAATTTATTTCTTTAGAATATTCGTGTAAGCTCTCCTAAATTTCCCATTCCATTCTAATTCAAATATGCATGTCACGTATTGTCCTAGCGTCTTAATACTTTTATGACGTCAGTGATATGATTATGAAACAATTTCTATTAATGAAAGTAACACGACCGTTTTAGTAATAAGACACTTCATTACTTATTGACGACCCCATAGAAAACAAACCGTCATCATTTGAGCCATACAAAAGCTATGTGTAATTGAATATACATATTGTGTATACGTAACTTATTCCCTCTTTCTCATGTGGTATTCGGAATTGCGCAGGCTATTGTGAAAAGGGACATTTTCCTTGCTGTTTTTTTTAGGAAACACCTACCCTAGACCTATACAATACTTACTGAGATATCTTATAAACCATAACTTTTAAACATATTGTTTGTTATGTATTGTATCGGATGAAAATCAAAGCAAAGTTTTACCATTTGAGAGCAACTCTGTAATTGATTGCGTTGGTATTAATACGTACCCAGTCACTGAGTAAGTGAAAGGGTAGAAATGTTAACTAGCACAGAAAGAATGCTACTAAGTAGTAAACATTGAAATTGAGGCTATACACCATCTAGTACATAAGCTAATTTATAATGGTTTAGTGATGTGAAAATTTCCCAATTTCTAGATGTATTTCAACAGGAATAATAGACCTCACACGAAAATTGTTATTGCAGTTGCGAAACGTCAGTAACTTTGGGCTATGTTATCACAAGCATTCAGAAAGTCAGTTTGCAAACTTCACACATGAGCGATGGAACAGATTTATTAAACATACATTCTGATATTATTCAAATATGGATTGATTCAGGAAAATAATAACTTTTTGTTCCAGCGAAGCCTGCTACCGTTAGTCAAAGGAGGTGTCGTTTTATTGCTTTTGATACGTTTGTTGGTTTGGGTTTCGCTTAGCCTACCCTGTTATTGTATCCGAGGCTTTGTGTGATTCCTATGAATGCAATTGTACTCGGCCACGAATCGCTCCTGCCTGGGAAAACTGTTTCTAAGCGCAATCAGCGTCGGGTATCAATGTCATCTAGATTGTAATCATCCCTTTAAGACGACCAGGCATTGATGATTTAATCTGCTTAAGATTTAGACTAATATTACAATCAGCATGTCAGAATGATTGGTGTCATTAAAGAAGCTACTGTTCAGAATTGCAGCAAATGCGAGCTTAAATCCATTCAATATTTCCCCCCATACAATTCCTCTCACCAACTACATAGCGATTTGAAAAGTGTGCTATAGCTGAGAGGTATATATACATTCTTCGTTCTGGCTCTAGGCACATTAAAATCTACTCTTTCTTACATAATTGAAAAGCGGGATCGGTTAAGTAGGGTATGGAATTAGAAGATCGAGGCATGAGGAGTTTAAAGCAAGTTGGTCTCTTTGGTTGGACATGAAACTATTATTAAGCATCACAGCCTCTTGTTGTGATCAGGTAACCTTCTGTGCTTGTCAAGTCGGCGCGTTGTAAATGTTAATCTATTCGAAATACTTTGAGAAATGGTATGAAAAGGAAAACAAATTACAAATGCTGCAAAATTATTTAGCTTTTTAAGTGGTATGTGTTCACCAATACCTTTCATATATATATATATATATATATATATATATATATATATATATATATATATATATATATATATATATATATACACATACATATATATATATATATACATATATATATGTATATATATATATATACACATACATATATATATATATATACATATATATATGTATATATATATATATATATATATATATATATATATATATATATATATATATATATATATATATATATATATATATATATATATATATATATTTGTATGTATACTCATCTGAGTACTGGTGAATGGTTTCCTAACCGCCCCTCCCTTAAAACAATACGTCTGCCCCAAAGAAAAATACCCAAAAAGTTTTGTTCTGGACGTTTTATGTGGCGGAAGCAATTTGGTTGGGAGTAAATGGCCCTGCTACCGGTTTCCTTTCACGGTTTACAAAGAGGAAATGTAACGAAAACAACGCCTAAGTCCGCACACTTGTTCGGAGATTTAGGCAATTATTTTGCAAATTTTAAATTTATTTCCCATGGAACTCAATCAGGAGGCTAACAATGAATTCGCAGGGTATCAATAGAGAACGCTCCTACCCCATATGACGTCATTCGCGCCTGCTGGGTGCTCTGAATACAATACTTAGAAATATGATTTTATAGATAGATGATAAAAGTGTATAGATTGATTACTAAACGTTTGTCCCGTTCCCGTTACTAATAGGCCAGCTAGGGTTAGTAACAAATACCTCTAATGGCTCTTCTAATTAAACCCGTAGGCCAGGTGTGAAATTGAAAGCAGGTAACTTTGCATGCTAATCACAGGTAGCGCAACCTATTAATTACCCTATATCGATCCAATATGAATGCTCTTACCTTCAGCCAGTTCTGAGCACCTGTAAAGGTGGGCTAATTAGAGCTAATTACACTCGTCTTATTTATTCCTCAACTATTTTGATACAATGACCTTTTACTAATTACCTATCAGGATTTGAAACAGATACCGCTGTGAATTATTTCAAGGTGGAGAAAGTGAATTGTTGGAATTCGCTATTTCCCATACGGTGTGCAATAATATGAAGGGGTGAAATTCAAAAGGGGGATTGTCCGAAAGGGGTCTGCTTAATGGGGGCTGGGGCAATTAGAAACATTGATGTATAGAAAACACTTCCTGTGTTTGATTTGAAAACACTCCTTTTGCCGAAATTATCAAAACAATCCATGAGAAACAGAACGCGCATAATGAAGTGGTTAAAATGCTTACACTGGCAGCGAAAGCATTTGATAGAAATAGGCAGGTATGAAAACAAGAGGCCTGCTGCCTAGAACAAGGGGACTATAGTCAAAGCACACGTTGCTTTCAATGGGACTGGCATATGACCATCTCACTGTATTTGCACACACGGAGTTTAACCCATTGATGCTTTAGAATTCCTCTTGAAATTGTCGTCTGGATCTGTGACACTTTTGAGAATAATTTGAAAATTAGGAAAACTTTTAGAGAATATTTGAAGTAGATTTATTGGTGATGGTGGGATTCAAAATTCGCAATGGAATACTTTCAAGTCTATGTTTTCGCTTGTAAGATTTAACAAAAAAGTCCAGGTTTCCTTAGTGCGAGTGTAAATGAGTTAAACAGGAAGGGCATTCTGCGGTCTCACTCCCCACCTTTGTGAGAAACAGGAACTGCCAATAAAAAGAAGGGTCTTGAGGCAAAAATGACTCGCATAGTTATGTTTGTTCAAAGCTTGACAATACACAGAGACTAATACAAGAATGTTTTCTCTAATTAACACTGACCTGTCTTAATCACACCTAGGTAGCTAGTTGTTTTCTTCATATTGTAAATGAACGGTACAAACAGAATGGAGTGGGTACCGCCTAAGGTAGCCTCGTCTTTAAACAGAATGGTATTTACATAGACGACGACATTTCCCATCTTGGAGAATCTACTGAGGAAGAATAAAGGAGGGTTGGGTTTAACTAGAAAAGAGTGTACTGACAATTACGCTTCCCTTCCCAGTAATACAAATAACAGATTTATATTCGTAAATATAAACTAATGAAACAATATCAATGATCAATACATCGATATAAAGAAGACTTAAACGACTTATACTCGAAGAACATGTTAAATACACACATGTTAAAAACGAATTTTTAACTTCATCCCCATTTATGTCGAGAGAGAGACAGAGCATCATCATCATGTCGTTAGACCAAGCCGTGAGAAAACATATGTCATGAGCAACTCCATAGAGAACCAAATTCCGCAGTTAAATTCAGTTAAACTTATACGACGTCTGGGTGCCAAATTTGACCGCAAAGGCTTTCTGCTTTCTTTAACATGTTTATGTTAAGAATTATGTACTCATCGAAATGGGACTGGTTTAACCAGATAGATTGAACCCCTGGATACTCTCCAAATCGCTCATAATAATATTTAAAATGACTATATATATATATATATATATATATATATATATATATATATATATATATATATATATATATATATATATATATATATATATATATATATATATATATATACATACATACATACATACATACATACATACATATACGTGTATGCATACATACACAATACAGACTGGCTTCTAAGTGATGATACAAATGTTTCATGTTATGTTATTTTATGTATTTTCAGAATCACACTCCGAACGAGTCGAGTTTCTGCGAGAGAGCAAGTCCCCGGGTAGCTCCCTGTCTGATAGCGAAGCCGGCCTTGACGACAGGCTGGGTTCCAGTCCCGGCCCTGACGCCCCCCACGACGGCAGCAGCCCAGACAAGGAGAGGGGGGAGAACCTGAGTGGGGGCGAGGAGGGGGACGATTCGTTTGGCAAGCCCAGAAAAATCCGGAGGAGCCGGACGACGTTCACAACCTACCAGCTGCATCAACTAGAAAGGGCCTTCGAGAAAACTCAGTACCCAGATGTCTTCACACGAGAAGAGCTCGCCATGAGGCTGGACCTCAGTGAAGCCAGAGTACAGGTAAGCAAAATACCCCAAAAATACCCCTTATCCCTCCCCAGAACTTCATCACCTCTCAATCATCTCACCCGTAACTAGCAGCCGCACAGAAAATCTAGGGGTTCACTTGTATAATCTTAAAGTGCATACAGCGAAACGTATCTTTTAGGGTTTAATGATATTCTCTCCTTAACCAATTGATATATTGCTCACTCCTATCAGAATTACCACCACCGTAATCATCATCACCATCATAATTATTGACACCATTTTCATCTTCATCATCATATTGACAATCATCATCTTCATAGTCAACATCACCATCATCGTCATCACCATCTTCCATTCAAGAACCAAAGAAAATGTTGTATATTCGTACACCCATATTCAAGATTGTGTTTGTGGCTACTCCCCCCCCCCCCACACACAAGGGGCTGACTGACAGCAATAGCGAATTAGTTGTGTCGAAAACAGCTCCCCTGTCTGCAGAGGTGCTTGAGGTCGAGTGTTTCGCTCGGTCAGCTATTAAGAAAGCATCATCGCCACTAAAACTAAGCACCAATATTGATATTACCTCTTTGCATTCCATTTGTGCTCGGGCTATAAGATTAAGAACCCCCAAATAAATCCATCCGTATTTGGTGGTAATCGTATTGGAAAACGCACCAAGTGGAAACTGCCAGCGTCGACAGTGTTGCCTATGAAAATAGCATGATCTGGTGTTACAACATTCCCCTTTCACTGGTGTTTTAACAATACTAAACACATTTCATTACGAGCACACGACGCACTCATCCTAGTTCATTTAAAGACTGCTTTAAGTTCGCCTCTTAAAGAGACTAATGACTATTGGTTTAGCTTTAACTGTTCCATGCCAGGAAGTTGGTATAGTTTGGGGGGCTAAGAGGACGACCAGGAAGACCAAGCAATTAGGTTTAATTCTATATGTATGTAGTGGCTCATGTAAGGCGGTCTATAGGTACTACTACCTGCCTGAACCCTCCCTTCTTGGCTCAATCCAGCTAGCTAGATCCTCCTAACTCTATACTTCGTCTATATATATATATATATATATATATATATATATATATATATATATATATATATATATATATATATATATATATATATATATATATATATATATATATATATATATATATATATATATATATATGTATGTATATATATATATATATATATATATATATATATATATATATATATATATATATATATATATATATATATATATATATATATACATGATGTAGGTTTATCACTGAGGGTGGGAAGGCGCTGGTGGTTGTGGATAATCGGACCGAGTAGCGTAGTAGTGTAGCATAAGTTCACCCGCTGGTAATTAATAGCTCATGCCATGGGGTTGTATACAAACTCATTGGGGGAGATTTGATGGACACGTATCAGCACTCAGCTTCTCTGCTGACACTAAGTAGTAGAGGAGACAAGTCAGTGCCCATCTTAAAGGATAAAAGAGCCGAGTATCAGTTGTCACGGCTTAAAGAGACACGACATTCGCATTCCTAGGAGTCCAGCTAATAAGATTAACTGCCACTTTAGATGGCAGCGGATTTCGTGCATCTTATAACATTTCTCTAATGCATCGTCCATGACGCCAATGTGGCTCTGCTGGGTCGAGTTTGTAACCCTAGGTTTTTGACCAGCTGCTCAGATGCACTTTCACATCTCACCTTAAAGGGACGCTGCGGAATACCATTTTAAAGGAACACCCTGGGTTAGAAAGAGATTCTGAATTATTTCCGATTTCACTCATCGTCAGTTATACTCACAGAGGCCAAAAGCAGACTGACGGTATTGATGAAGTTTTGCTAGCGAAGCGAAGGCATAGTTTAGATATAGTTGCTATATGCAAATTTAATATGGTGGTAGATTTCCTATTTATACCTCAAAAGCAGCGCCTTTGAACATTTTATGAATTGAAATGGCGCTACATAAATTCCAATTATTAATTTCAATTTATTATCAATATAGGTAGTTTGCCTTCTAAGTTGTCCACTACAGTTATAAATGTGTACCAGTTCCCAGTCGTCATCAATGCTGACGTCTCAGGTAGACAAAAATACCTTTCTGTGACAGTCACTAGCGTCTTTTTGAAGTTATAATTACACTTTTCCTGCGAAAAACACTTTAATCACACCATTCACCAGTTACGAAAGGATAGGATTTTGGTATCGAGTATGAAAAATATTTTCACTTTTTTAAATCAAAAACAATAATGAGTAATTTTCACCTCTTTGCTTGCCATATATGCAGATGTTTTTTCCTTAGCAAGTTCATTAGTTGGGGTAACATGTGAATATATAGACGCAAATTAATTTTGACGTAACCTGTATCATGCATATGCCCACGTACTCACTACCTTATATAAAAATCATTTTACATTGGCGCTTTTTTTTTCATTGAAATTGCAATAATCACGCGGGGAAATGATGTTTAGTGTTAGAAATGTGAAATCATGGCTAGTGTTTTAAAATGAATACTTTTGTAAGGAAATTATCTCATATCTACCTTGTTTAGTTCCTTATTGTATAGTATGTAAGTATGCATTAAATATATATATATATATATATATATATATATATATATATATATATATATATATATATATATATATATATATATATATATATATATATATATATATATATTCACACACACACACACCTAGCACTTCGATAGCAATTTGACGGTAAACACGTCATCTGAAATTGCGTTGCCGCATGCTGCACGTGTGACGCTTACGTGGACGTCGTTGCCAGAGCCGCCGTAATAAGCACCTGTCCTGAGTAAGGGACTGATTAGTCATTTCCTACCTTAATTTCGCATATTATGTGACGAGCAGTAATTTGGAATTCTTAATGGATCCAAATGACTCGGGTTTTGTAAAAGCCATCAGAATGACCGTTCAGAAATGACTAAATTACTCAGTAGAATGGACTTTCCTCAATTGCTGTAATTAGGGCGGTTCGATGTAATTCTTACAGAGCAATCATGAGCAGTTGCGATACCTGTTCCCCATACACGCAGATTAACCCTCGCCCTACTCCATTGCTCCATCAACTACCTTTTTCGAAATTAAATTGGTTAATACATACATATACAGACAGGCAGGCTCACACACATACATACATACATACATACATGCATACAAATACATATATACATATATATATATATATATATATATATATATATATATATATATATATATATATATATATATATATATATATATATATATATATATATATATATATATATATATATATATATATATATACATACATATATAGTGACAGGTGTTATGAAATGGTTATGAAACAACACGTGCTAATTTCCACGTGGTTTGAGTGACACTCGTCCTTTTACAATCGGATATTCATTCTTAGACAATATACTAAACCGTCAAGAAAGTGATTTCTTCATACAAATGTGTTAATTGTCGTGATTGTCATGACGTTTGACAATTATGAAACATACCCACACGGTTTCTGGTAATCTATTGCTTTATTGGAACACCATTAAGGGGATACGACAGAGTTCGAAAACATACCCAGAGAATACGCTTGCTGGGAAGACTCGGATGCTATATTGAAGCCCGCAACTCTAATGCAAATTGTGATAACTATGAAGATAATATGCTTAAAGCTTTTTTAATATTTGAAGGAAAAATGTTTCTAAGAAGTGTGAAAAATTCTCCTTCATATTCTTACACTTCACCCTGCTTTTTAAAGTGATATTTCTATCACACCGTTAGAGCCTAAGGGCGCTAATTTGTTATGCTATGAGAAGATACCGTCACCCGGTACATTTCATGTCTCTGACGGAATCAAGTCAGGTCGATCGGGAAAACGAACAAAAGGCGATCTCTTTGAGATGAATCTTCTCGTTTTTATTCCCATCGTGTCGCCACAATTTGTCGCAGCCAAATGTAACCCCCTCCAGTTCTACAATAACAGGCAGATGAGAAGAATGAAAGAAATGATTGGATTCGGCCTAATCTAATTCCAAACTGTCCACAGCAGATGCCGAGAAGTCCTTGGGAAAAATTGAATTTTCCTGCCTGCAGAATCGGCGTATTAATTTCATTCGTCTCGCGCTGAATGTCACGTCTCGCAGACGAGAATTGGGCTATCAACAACACGTGTCCACGTAGTTAGCTTCCCGCCAGTTTGATCTGAGCAGACGAATACTAAAAGCGAGCAGACGATCTCCGGGCCTTCGCTACCTTAATCACCGCGACCACTCAGTCGACAATATTGAATGGAAGGTAATTTCTTCGCTAATGAATTGGCGCGTGCGACTGATGAGGCAGACGATAGGTGGTCATTGGATAATAGGTGATAGAGATTTGATCGGAATAGTTGACGTAGAAACGTCAGCCGGCGATATGCCGGTTATTAAATGAACGCGCGCTAATCAGTCGGCTATCAAATGAATAATAACAATAATCTGAGTTTGAAGCATTGGTTTATACGAAATCGATCTTAATCAATTCGCTATTTATTCTGTGGGAGAAATTTAGATAGTAGATGCCATATTCGAGATACGATAGCATATGCCAAAATATGAAACAGTCTTTGTGAGTCAAGCAGAAGAATGCTTAAAAGTGCCATTAGAACAATGACAGAAACAATGACAACTACTACTACTACTACTACTACTACTACTACTACAACAACTACTACTACTACTACTGCTGCTGCTGCTGCTACTGCTTTTGTTTGTATGAAAACAAAGATTACAATAGGGTTATCCCTATTGGAAGCAATTTACATGGTTAAAATCAGAACAAAGTTAATTAGATTTTTCAAGTTAGTTTTTAACAAGTTTGTCTATGCGTGGTATGGGCACTCAGACGAGGGGTGCCTTTGTTGCCCTGGTGCCATCTGTTTGGGTATAAAGGGTGTCACTATTCGGGCACATTGTTGGGTATTAGATCACTACCCTTGATACCCTCTCCCCAACAGCTGCCGACTTGTACCCCATTCAATGATAGGGTACGGGGCGCACCAGTGTGTAATACAGACATTTATCTGGGGTTTCGCCATTCACGCAAACCCCTGGTAATGGGACACCCTTGTACCCAAGACGCCCTTCTGGAGTCGAGTGGGTATAGAGGGGCGCTCGATTCGTGTTCTCGTGGAATCCCGAGTGGCGAGATCGGGTTTCATTACTCAGACGTACCTGGTAATTTCCCCTGCCGTTTCATTCTCTCTCAATCTGTTGGTTAATTACCTCGATTGATTGTAATTTTTTGCAAATACTCTCGCATTATTTGCAACAAAAACGCCGCTTTGTGCAGGCAAAATTGCCCACTTAGCTCCAATTATGCGCTGAGAGCTAACCGAAATGGCCACCCGCTTTCCACGCAACAATGGGTCTATTAGATAACCCAAGTATTAAATTTCAATTTGATTTGTTTGATTCTTAATTTGTTCCCTCTCGCCTGCAGCTAGCTCCCACAAATTGGCATATTGAAAGCAAGCGAGGTGTGAGATGTGAAATGCATTGTTTCATCTCCGAACAAGAGACTTTGATTCGCAGTCGACTCCTCTTCTTATTACCGTTATTGATGAATTTGATCAGATTCGCCTCAATAGTCAATTGCTCATATCTTGCCAATTATTGCGGCAAAATATCGACTTTGATCGTTACAGTCTCCCCAATGATCCGTCCCAGGCGTTTTATGCGAGCGATAATGAGCAATTTGGAGAGTCGATTGATTAAAATGGGGGTTTAACCTCGAGTAATTGACTGCATTGTGTATCAAAAGCAAGCGGCCAGCGCTGACAATTCCAGAGATTTCTGCAAAATATTTACGCAGAGAACACAAAAGACGCGTTCAATTAGTAGTGGACATTATTTCATTAGGCGTGGAATTAATGAGCCGGGAATAGGAGATTGTACGCCTATGGAACGAGCTACCTTCATTTGGCGGACAAAGTTACAGGACTAAATCTACCCGCCCGGTTTAATAAGTTAAACGCCGAAATTAGAATCTATCCCATTTTGCTGGATAATAACGTAATTGCTACAATTTACTGATATTCATATGCCGCACCATAATGGCCCTTGTGTGAATGGCGGGGGATTTCGCAATCAATATCTCGCTACGCTTTTTGACGGGCGATATCCTATGCGATATTTGCCTTTATTAATATTTGCTTTGAAGATAATTTCATCCCACGGACTTTCAAATGGCGGGCAAATTAAATAACCAGCGGAAATTCAATTTAAGTTACACTTTTCAGACTCCTTCAGGGCGATTTAGTATTCAATATCCAGTCTTGGGGACGGCTCAGGAAGTACTGCAATGGCGGGCCTAGGGCGAAACCACTTGCCATTCATAGCGGCATTCAGGCCGGCCAACGGCCTCATTTCCTACCATGTGAACGGAAAAAGAAGGGATAGGTGAGCGACTGAACGTCGCCGCGTCCTGGAAGGTTTTCACCTCATCTAGTGGGACTGGGAGAGGACAGTACTTTAGGGTGGGAGGGCGTTTTTATTAGGGTGTTTTAATGTTTTTTCAAAATTCGAAAAAGGGCTTGGTGATCGACTGAACGTCGCCTAGTCGTGGATGATTTCCAGCCTTCTCTAGTAGTTCAAAGGTAGTGAAGACACTACTTTTATTGGTGGAGGTCTTTATCTTTATGATAGTTTATGTGTTTAAGATCTTTATTCAGTAAAACCTTAGAAGACCAAACATTCTTTTCTTAATCCAAGGTAAAACCCAGAGGAGACTTGATAACAATGCAATATCATGATAAATACCTTGAACAATGGTATGTCATTTTATTTCAAATGTTATTCTTTTTGATGATTTATTTAAAAAGTGCATTGAATACGTGTGCACTTCAGATCCACACAGGTTAAATAGCCGCCACTGTGAGTCTTTCAGAGTGACAGATCAGATGTGTCAAACCCACGCCTTGACGCTTAGCGCCGCGCTAATTAAAGTGTCATATTGAATGAGAGATATTCTGCATATAGATAGCAATCTCTGAACACAGGTCACACAGATAATCCCGTTGATTTTATCTGTATTTGATCAGAACTAAGTGTATCCCTACTATACATTACCAATACACACACATACATATGTATATATACATATATATATATATATATATATATATATATATATATATATATATATATATATATATATATATATATATATATATATATATATATATATACATACATACATACATACATACATACACACATATATATATATATATATATATATATATATATATATATATATATATATATATATATATATATATATATATATATATATATATATATATACATATATATTGATACTCCTCAAGCTAACTTGTCAGTGTTATCGCCATTATCACCACAACAATCATCATCATAATCATCTTCGAATTCATTATCACAATATACCATCATCTATAACCGCTAATGCATTCGTATGATTTATTTGGTGTTTCCGTCTGTGGTTGAAATCATGAGCAATTGTGTAATTCGATAATTTCCCATCTGATTCGATAATTTAGAAAATTAAGTTTGATGTTGATATTTATGTTCATTTACGAGGTCCTGCCAGCATCATATTTAACCCTTACTCTTCTGCTTTGCAGGTGTGGTTTCAGAACAGACGTGCTAAATGGAGAAAGAGGGAGAAGGCGATGGGAAGAGAAAGTCCCAACTTCCTGCACAGCGAGCAATTCCAAGGTCTTCCAGACATGCAGCCCCTTCCTGGGCCCCTCAGTTTACCCCCTTCCGCTGCTGAGCATCACCTCTGGGCCTCCCGGATGCAGAACCTCACCGGTATCAACCCCATGCTAGCTCTCCAGCAACAGAGCGCCCTCTCCGGCCTAGCGGCACACTACATGCACGGGAAAATCCCAGCATCCTTTGGGGGACTTTTCGCGGGGTACATGATGAACGGGCCCCCTGTTTCAATGGCACCTTCCATGACCATGGGGGCACCTCTCGCGGGAGCACCGTTAGGTCTCATGCAGCCCACGAGACTTACGATGGAGCACGAGAGTTTAGACATGCGCAAATCCAGCATAGATGCCCTTCGGATGAAAGCTAAAGAACACTCCATTGACCATCGACTCTTCGGCTCTACGCAAGAGGGCGCAAAATCATAAATTCACTTTACATTTTTTATCGGTATAAAGGGTGTTAAAACTCTGACCGAAAATTATTAGAATGGAGACACAGGGTAGAATAGAAGTATTGTTGCCAGCATTATGCAGAGTGAGATTTCTCATGCTTGCTCTTCCTATCCACACGTGCATAGCATCGCACTCTCCCAAATTGTGTAATGCATTGAAATATATTTGCTAAAAACTTTGAGGTTCGACCAAACAATCGATATTTTTTCTGGAAATTTCTGACGTCATTTCTTTAAAAGAAATATATATATCTATATATCTATCTATATATATATATATATATATATATATATCTATATATATATATATATATATATATATATATATATACATATATATATATACATATATATATATATATACATATATATATATATATATATATATATATATATATATATATATATATATATATATATATATATATATATTATATATATTTGAAGAAAGAGATCTGCTTACACACATGCCGAGAAAGATTGGACAATCAATATGTGTTTTATTTAAAAAGTGTAAATATTGTAAATGTGTTGTGAAGTTGATGATATGTTAATGTTCATGTTATCAAAGCCTGTAAACTAGCGAACCCATCTCACTCCTTTCATGTCAAAATGCATTATGTCAAAATAGTCTGATATAGACCTTACCACTACTCGCACCTTTACTAGTTCAAAGAGAGTTGAATGAAGCAAAATTAAACTTCTAATTAAATTTGGACGATAATTACCGTCATCGTATTTCAACTCGTAGTCCTCAAGCTGCTTTGCTTTTTTAATGAAATGTTGGTGGTATTTTTCATATCAATTGTCATTTTGTGGGGAACGTTTCTATGTCGTGCGTGTTCTAGCAGCTGAAGGACTTTAAGTATAGGATTATCCGCCATAATGGGCTTAACGACTTCTAGCCAACAATGGGCTGCGCACAAACAAATTCTGTAGTGGGATTACAAGTGTCTAATGACATGGCTTTACGTAGGAATGGCAGGGGAACAGAGGACAAGAGCGCCACCTTTAGTTCAATCCTTTGGGACAATTTGGTTATCAATATTACCCATTTACACTCGAATGGTTATAGAGAAAACGAATCACATGAGATGTGAAAAACGTTTTTGGACTTAACATACAAATTAATGATTTACAATTTTACAAGAAACATTTTCAATCAATGAGTCTTCCATGAACATTAGGTTCTCTCAGATCACCCTAAGTGTTATGGGAGTTAATGAGTTAACTCACGGATTATCCTGATCACGTGCTTAGTCTGAAGCTTGTAATTAGTGTGGAACCGTGAACATTAACATATGTCAGTATTGAGATCGTATTCCGCATGTCACCGACATCTGTACCACTTAATCGGTACCTTGTGACTTGAAACGAAGCCCTGCTAATCACAACGCTTACCCATATACAAGTCAGACCGTTACTATATATATATATATATATATATATATATATATATATATATATATATATATATATATATATATATATATATATATATATATATATATATATATATATATATATATATATATATATATGTATGTATATATATGCACGTCTTTCTTGATAATTTATACGCTTTCCCTGGCCAGACTGACCGCTACTGACTTAAATATGGAGTGATATTGTAAATATGTAATGTAAAATGTGTCGATTTTAATCATTGTTCTTCCTTTGACCTAACGCTTCCAATGGGGTACTACTGTAAATAAGAAAAATAACGAACGCCGGAAGTGTTGAATCTGTATACTTTCTCTGACCTTTGATCTACTTCTTTAAGTGAAGTAATATTGTAAATATGAAATGTTGAATACCGGAAGCTGGGATGTCACCTGACATGGAGCTTTAGGATACTGATCATTTTCAGTATAGCCGCTCTCTTGGTTTTCGGCATTGATGTACAAATACAAGAATATAATTTAAGACGTGAATAAATGTACAGTAAATGAAAAACCTATGCTGTAGTCGTGTTTTCCATTATATATTGATGAATGCTTTTTTATTTGATAAATCAGTGATCCCCTGATTATGTATTAATTAGCTATTTATTTTTCCCATACGTATTTCAATTGATTTGAGTCCAAGGATTTTTATAATTGTTTGTTGCTATGTTTACGCCAGTGTTTGAACCAATGTCTTAATACCAAGATTTTACACATTGTCAAGTAAAAGAAAAAAACAAGTTCAAGAAAATAGTACGTCTTTAAAATACCCCTGTACAGATTTATCCCTGAATCTGTTCCTTAGTCTAGTGAAAAAAAACCTTCGCCATGTCATTTTTGTATAATATCTGCCCCCAACTTTTGGCCTTTAGCTACAACCACACCCCATGCACGACCTTGATATTAACTTTGGCTGCGGCAAATTCCGCTCGTATCGCCATATCATGAATAGGTTATCTAGACTAGAGAGATAGTCACGGTCCACATTGGGGGTAAACCTGCTTATTTGACCAAGTAATCATACAGGCTTTCAACTGAAATGAGGCTTCGCGGATCGGGGGCCAATTTCCCCGTGATCTCTAGTGGCGATGTCAGTGCAAATCGGGCGACCTTTTTGATGGAATTATGGAAAATGTGTCTTGAGATGAGATGACTAGGATCATAATGGACAGGGGGGGGGGGCTACCTCGTTATATATCAAAAGGTGGATGTGCCGAAGTCGACATCGTCAAATTTTGGCGCTTGATTAAAAAACGAGAGAGAGAGAGAGAGAGAGAGAGTATTTTTTTTAGTCAATATGGAGGGCGCTATTGTAGAATTTCGAATTTTCGTTTTTTATTCGTCACCTTTTCTGTCATATTAGGCTAAATTATGACGTGTCAGTTTTGTAACTAGTGGCGGCAACCAGATAATCCGGCGAAAACAACCGCCTTCCCCCAAAGCATTCTCAACTTTTTCACATGCAGGATACTAACCTGGCCAGTGGTGAGAGACAGCGAACAATCACTGACAACGACGTACAAGCATCGGCTCTCAGGTCAGGCCCTCACACTATTTGCCCCCCTTTTTAGAGTATACGGAAAACTTTATCTGGAGAATACGAATTACAATAGACGAGGGAACACCCCCTCTTGACCCAGACACAGAATTCCGTAGACTGTGTAGAAGAACATAGTTTCAGCCCACCCCATTGATATCGACATTTATTTGAATTTGGGATTTTGGAAGTGAACTCGGGGAGGGGGGGGGGGTGTTATTTATAGATAGACTTCCCCTATAACACACATCTGGCATCAGGGACAAACATCACCGAATACCTGATATACTTGAGTGAATGGGTAAGGAACCAAGGAAAACATAAATGAATAAGAAAGGAATTACATAACACAATGTACATAACACAAACTGATACATATATCCGCCGGACATTTAAGAATAAAGCGTATCGGCAGCAAACACTAGATCTCTTATGTCCTAGATCTGATGTTCGGAACAGATACATCATGTATTTTCTGATGTCCTAAAAAGCACCCTCTCCTAAAGTCGATTGAGTAGCCCCCTGTCCCCTCCCAAAGCCCGTATCCCACAATTAGGATGGGCTGTTATGTGGCATCCAGTCTTTAGAGGAGGACGGCTATTTAGGGGCAGCCACGAGAGTGAGGCTAATGCGAAAATCGTCCGCTTCCTACGAGCACCTTTTAACTTGTTATATCCCCATGAATCGCTCGTTTAAGAAGCAATCTCGAAAGCTGGAAATGAACTTTGAAAGGAAAGAACTTCGATTTTGCCATCATAGTGCAATTGAGCGCTCTCGTATGAGCCGCTGAAGACGCCGAGGCAATTTACTACAGATTTGTGAACTTCCAGAGAATTCCCATACAATCATACAATATCAGCTCAAACCGTAGCCCGGAATAGAAATCACACACACACACACGCACACATATATATATATACATATATATATATATATATATATATATATATATATATATATATATATATATATATATATATATATATATATATATATATATATATATATATATATATATATATATATATATACATCAATGTTGATGCACATTTTTGCCACCGAGATGAGTGCACATTGTAGACTGAAAAAGTGCAATTAGAGATATGGTCCAGATCGTTTATTTATGTTTATATAAGAATTCGTTGCTGTGCATGTTTTCCTTGATAGGGCAATGCAGCTTTATAAATACTACACACAAATCTCATATGGCACCTGGGACAACGTGAGACAGTGTTTGATACACTTGGTAATTAACCCTTCCAATACTGAGGCTATGGTCGTCCAAAGCCCAAGGACACAAGGGTTTTTTGAAAAACATCTAAACCCAGTCATATTGGTATGCATTGGAAAGATGTCGCTGAGTACTCAGTCATTTTTTCAGGTTTTTGTATCATTTTCTATTAGCCAAATTAACTGCCAGCAGCACAAGGGTTAAACAATAATGGCAGGATGAGAGAGCCTGACTGTTTTATTCCTATACGTCTCAGAGGTCGGAACAGATGGCTAGTTTTCCAATTATTTGGCAAGAAACAATAACACTTGTTAACTACATTCACCGTGAAAGAGCCACAAACGCCATCTACAGGTGCTAGTGAAGTATTGCGTGTTTTGACTGTATACACATACCAGTGGCATGATAAACGAATCGAATCGGTAGAGTAACCATTTAAATATCTAACATGAGTCAATCACATTATCATATCATACTACACAGGAACAGAAGGTAGGGTTTATAGAAATATATTCAAATTGCCCACCACCTGGCTAATTGTACTGATGCATGTAGGTGTGTTTCTCTTCATTAACCCAGGTGCCATGTGTACTGGTGGCTAATTTAGCCGCCAATACAAAATGATAAAAGAAAAATGAAAGAAATGGCTGAAACCCTGGCATATGGGTGCTTATTTGAGAGTGCTCAATGAGAGCTTTCCTGAATGAATACCAACATGAAAGTGTTTAGATGATTTTCAGAAATCTTTGCGTCATTGTGCTTTGGACGAAAGTATCCTCAGCATTGGAAGGGTTATGTTGTAAAGATTTTTTCGGCGATTGACCAACGATAAGACAATGCTAGGGGAGTATATCGAAAGGGATATTGGTGGTTCAAGAGAATACATTCGTCTCGTTAACACCTGGCCGATAATAGCACGGTTGCTTAAAGATTTAAAGACTCTTTAAGCGAATGGCCAGCAGTTGTATCATGCTACGGGAACAGACGGTGGGGGTTTAAATGCTTTAAGAGGAAACATTGGAGTTGATAACACCTGGCGGCCACTAATACTGATATTCTCCTCAGGAGCAGCAGCAGCACAACAACAGGCACCTCTATACTATAAGCAGGTAATCCTCGGGTATTAGTCTTTTCTGCTTGGTTCGCTTAAAGAGGGTGTCTATTGTGGGCCCGTCACCGGCGCCTCTCAAGGGGAGACAGAGAAGGGGCTCTTCACAGCCCCAATTGATGCTTAATGAGACGATCTGGGTACATAGTGCAGCAGAATACCCGCCTAATTGCCCTTTAATTAGCTCACCCGCCTCCCCATTGGTTGGCCGCTAATTGCTATGATCCCAGGTAATTAGTAAGGTCAGGTAATAATGCGATTGAGGGTGGCGCTACAATGGCCGCACAAAGGGCCGGGCTGAAGTTTATCCTAAGTTTTCGCGCTGGAGAGTGACACGAAATCCCCAGGTCCATTGGACGGGTCCCAGAAGTCCCTAAAGGTATCACTCACACCTGGCCACAAAGCAAATAGAGACGCGTGGTTGCTAACTAGAGAAACAACAAAACACTCAAGTCCCTAATGGACGCTACACAGCTAATTAGTTTAGCTAATTACACAGGCTTTGTTTGTTTATTTGTAAGTTTTTCTGGCAGTTGACCACTGCTAACGATTCAGTTGGTTTTAACCTTAACAATAACATGTCCAGCTTATGTTTAATGATTGCGTCTGCCATACAGCAAGGACTTGTCATGGTGTATTGCGATGGTTTTCACAGTATTCTGGTCTCTTACGATATCAACAACTGCCTAGTCATATATATCGTCCAGATTTGGCTGAAAATGACGATAAATCAATACATGGACGCAACGATTATATATTCTTACCACTCTACCACATGTTAATGTACAACATGTCTCGATTGCCTCTCGCTGACCTTGTGAATATTGACCACACATGCAAAGAGAAAATTAAAATCAGACACCAAGCCGGGTACGCTTGGTGTTAAAATTAAAAGAAATACATTTAATTACTTTTTAAAAAGTTGCTTCTTTAACGCTCACATTGTCTATAGATATATCCTTGAAGATAAACACGACTCATTAGTTTGAGTAAGATTTGAAGTATACTAAAACTTAACGTAGAACTTTACATTTCAATCTAAGTAACATCTGTACTCATGCTATACCCGAAAGGGAACACTTTTATGATAAACATTTCTCTTACACTGGTATTACGATGTGCCTATATGAATTAGACTTTTGTCTACCTTTCAAGATGAAGATGTAATAAATCATGCTGCTATTTTTCTATTCAGCAATGGATAATAGGAGGAGAAACTTATTACAAGCCCACTGATACCATCTTGTACGGTTTCATGTTTGTTTGTATTAACTTCTATAAAAACCTTGTATCTTACATATTTCGCAAGTGGGATGCGCATTTGAGATGAGGTGACTAGCAATTCTTCATTATGAGATTTTTATTAAAAGATTTGAGTACTTTGATAATGATGTGGAAAGAGGTATGATTAATAAATGCTCAAGCCCTGTGTTCGACATGCTCAATGGGTGCAGAAAACTGGGCATATACGGTAGGATAAAGAAGATAATTAATGGGGTTGAAATCATCCCGAGTAAATATAAATGGAAGACTTATGTATGGGAGCGAGCATGGGCCTATGAGGACCTGTACTGGGACTCAACTAGGGTGATATATAGAGAAAATGATTTACTGTCCAATACTAGTGGTATTGCCAAATTTACAGTGTGGTGGTGGATCAGCGACAAATGGCCTAAATTAATAGGTATGTGCGAGACAATTGTAAGAATCCTATGCCATGCCAGTAAATTAAAGATCGACGACTACAGGCTGCACGGTATGAGCCATAGCCATATAGCGTGCGATAGATGCGATATATATGCAAAGGAAGATATACACCACATTTTGATGCGGTGCCCGTACTTCCATAACGAACGAGTGTCTATGTACGAAAGAATAAGGGCTATTAATCCAAACATGTGTGTGGCTCTAGAACAGAGTCGGGGCGATATGATTTATCACCTGATGGGAAAGACGATGGAAGGATACCCGTGGGACGACCAAGTCAAAATGTGGTGTATATCAGGACATGTGATTAGTACAATCTATTATACGCTAATCAAAGGTAGGAGTGGAATAGGATAACTCTTCTGATCCTTAATAACACAGTAAAAGCCCTACATGACTGATGCAGCCAGAAATCTACTGTGAATAGTAACCTGCCCATGGTGCAATATGGCCGTGGTCTTGTGTGTTAACTAATGAATTTGTGTGTCCATTATTACCAGGTTTCTTAACACCTGATTTGTATTTGTTTTCTTTCTTATTAGTTTATATTTCTTTTGTATGTATTCATTTCGTATATGACAAATACGGCCAATAAATGATATATATATATATTCGGTTGCACATCTTTCACTGTGAATTGCATTGCATTGTATGTTTATTGACCGCGCCCAAACACAAAATCACTCATATACAAAAACTTCAATACGTTGACCCAGTCTCCTATGCGCCGAACGACTGACCAAGTATTATATTTCATCTATCATATTGTCTGAAAGACTACTTCTACTTTCAACTATTGAGAAGATGTAAAAAAGCGATTATTTCCTAACGAGGCACTGATTGCTGTAGCAGCTTGCTCTTTTAATGAGATTCCTTCCCCTTAAATCAAATATTAGCAAACCATGTCTGTGTGTATGTATATATGTATGCATGCATGCATGCCTGAATGTATGTGTGTATCTTCATGTATTTATGTATGTATGTGTGTATGTATGTATGTATGTATGTATGTATGTATGTATATATGTATGTGTCTTCCTGTATGTATGTATGTATGCACACCAGCAATCATTACTGTCGTCTAACTATAATGCAATTAAGCGGTATAAGTAACACTGCATGTATCATCACACTGATACAGCATAACGCAGATGGAGCTCGCTGCCATTTCCCTTATCAATGCAGCCAGCAGTAGACATACGTCCATTACTCAGTCATCAGCCATGAAACGAGGATCTATTGTCAGAGAAGCATCTCGACTGCCAAGTTTGATGAGATCAGTTTCACTTTTCTACTTTGTAGCAAGCCCAGAAGCACAAATATGGTTTCTCTCTCGCCACACAAACTCAAGTGTGCTATGAAATTCAAACGAGCCCAATAATTGATATGTAAATAGCGTAATGGGGATTTTCTAAGTCGTATTTAGAAGTGATTATTAATTATACCGCGTCTTGCCAATGTAATAAGGCGTACTATAGCAAATATTTAATCAGACCTTAAGAGAGGTAATGGATGTTAGCCAAAGATGGGGTGACGTGAGTTCGTTTTTCTTACACATACTCGCACCCGGGCCACACTCACAACACATTTCGAAAGAACATGGATATCTCACGCATATGTCGGTTATCGATGGTATTTAGCAATGTGTGCAAAAAGGCCTCGTATTCTGTATGGACGAATGCTGTCTGCATCATTGGAGGACTCCTCTTGCAGACTGTAACGAGTTTGCCAATGACAGTTGAGCGAATCTCGATGTTACTTTAACCACTTCAAGCCTAATGCGTCATGATTTTCCAATACACAGTTATTCACTTTGCAACAACTTTGATGATATGCAATTTTGAAAGTGAATTCATCTCATTGGGAAAAATGAATACACATACTAGTATATAACCTTGGATGAACTTTACCCGGGGGGGGGGGGGGGGGGGGCACTCAGGTACAGAGGGGGGCCGCACCTTCGTTACGTATTTCGCGGAAGAAGGGGTCTTTTTTTAAGACCTCCGCATGTCCGCGATTTTGTAAAAGAAGGGTACTTTTTTGTACCCAGGTACGAAGATTGGGGGTCAAAATCCACTTACAATCCACGAAAGATCCGCAGCTCTGACGCCGAGTGACTCCCGAAGTGACTTGGCTTCCGAGTTTGTTGCCGCCACTTGCTGCCGCTAAACACGCAGAGGATTATAAAATCTTAAGTTAAAATACGTGTTCCCGATCATCCAATGTCAGTGTTTTGATAAAAGAAGGGGTGTTTATTTAGTGGAAAAAGTCAGCGTTTTATTAAAATAAGGGTGCTTTTTTGGCCAGAAATCAGTGCTTTAGGGGTATTTTTTAATTTTGATAACGAACGTATGCACCCCCTAAATACCCAAGTGCCCCCCCCCCCCGGGGAACTTTACTTCTTTGACTATTTACGATTTGTTTTTTATTGAATGATATCAGCAGATTTGTAAGGTGACATAGTGTGTCTGGGAATTTATGAGTTAATCTGGTCTCCTAAACTGACCACATCCTGCATTATCTACCATTCAGCAAAACATTTGATATACTGAAAATTTAGGAGACTAAAGAAACAAATGGTTTAAAATGCTCCCTAATATTAGCTACTTTTAAATAATACTCTTTCCAATTGGGTATCCTTCGCTGTAATGAACCCTAATGTTTTTGAAATTTGGATATATGTATATATGCAATTCGCCTCTTTTCTGCCATATTGCGGCTAAGCCGTGACTAGCCAGTTGTAGCTGATGGAGGTGTACCCTAATGTATTATACAGGTTCTGGCTAAACGTCTGAAGAGGGTTAATCAACTTCTAATTTAACGCCCAATTTCGCAGCCATCAATAGCAGATTTCATTTGATGTGAAGTTTAATTAGCCTTCTATTAACCGTAATGAATGCGCCCGGACAATGGCCCAACGACATTATACCGTAAGGTATGGTAAAGTCATAATTTCTGAATCTATTTAATCAAGGGCCCAATTACACGCGGACTGCCCGGGGATATTAGCTAAATTACCTAAACAGGCAATGATCAAGTTCAGCCTTTATTGTCAGCAAATATTTACCATTGCTCATTTGGGCAGTTAATGAAAATTGATCGAACTTAACTAGTTCCAATGAAATTCACACGATAAGTCGGTAATGGCAGAATTATTAAATGCTGCGTGTCAATATTTAGTGGGGATCGTTAGAAGGTTTTATATGGCCATTGAGGGGGTGATATTGGAAACCATCGGATATGATGCGGCTAAGTAAAGACAAATCAAAGATGCCTCTCTGCCAGCTTCTGGCTGGGGCAAGGGGAGGTGCACTCCAGTGGCATACAGGCGCTCTCATCACTTCTTGCTGCTAGGATATTAGGCTACGGCTAAGGCTACTTTCGTCCAAAGCACAAGGATGCAATGATTTAAGATAGCCGTCTGAACCCTGTCATGTTGATATTCATTTGATAGCTCTCATGGAGTACTCTCAGATGAGTACCCATATGCCAGGGTTTCAGTCATTTTTCAGTTGTTTGCATCATTTTGAAATGGCCAAATTAGCCACCAGCAGCATGAGGGTTATACGAGCAAGGTCTGGAAGGTGCATATCTACTCTATTGGGAGATACAAACCTTTTCAACCCTACCAGGCTCAAGGCAGGTGAAAAGGTTGGCAGTAACCCGGGTACTCGATAGATAAAATTAAAAAAATCCTAAGTATATAATACTAGTATCTAATGAGACAATGAAATCCCCCTATCAAAGAAAGATAATGAAAAGTAGCAGTACATGTACAAAACGTTTTATTGTTTGAATGTATCACCCTCTTACACTTTTCTGGGAACAAAATCTTAATCAGACAATACATATCAGTTTGTTATTACTAAAGATTTTTTGTATATTATTCTGCTTGTCAAGAGTGATCATCATCGGTTGTGTAGGGACCTTTATCTGATTTGTACTACAGCATTTACTTCTCTGCGAATGCAATATGATCAGGAGATCATTGGGCATATGACTGACTTGGACATTGAAAGATTAGTTAAAATCAGGGAAATCATTTTCTATCTTATGATGGAGTCAACAAAACACATACATACATACATTAAAATCTGGAACCCACGTGCATTGTATGTATCTTTATTGACTATAGATATATTTATGAAAGTACAATACAAAATAAACTTGAAAATTGAAGTACAAACAGTATTCGGAAAGTTTACAGTTATCAAAAGCCTATTAATCTCTAAATTTGCATATATTCTGAACACTGCCTCTGGCTAGCCCTAACTATATAACCTTTGAAAACACTGAGACAGAAATGATGGACTTTCTTTGGTAGGGAAACCCATCCAAATACTGAAAAGGAATATTAAATAATTCATACAAGAATGGTGGATTGAAATCACATAATCCTAAAAACTTTTACCACTCCTTAAACTTTTCAAGGCTCAAGAGGTTACAAATGCACCATCTGGATGGGCAGCAAAACCTCAACATTTAAACATAGGAAATTGCATAATTGTGGTAGCACTTATGCTACTCGTTTGGCTAGTAGCATTACACATGTGTTTTGGAAAGATGTTACCATAGGAGTTTCCATCAAGTTTAAAAAAGAGTAAAATTACATTGGCATTAATTTTTAGGTATACCACTCCGAAGAAACCCTTATCTATTTTGTTCATTTAGAAAAGACTGGTTTGATAAGGGCATTGCTATTATTGGAGATCTTCTAGACAAATAACAGGACCTGATTCTACTTGCTGTACTACACCTGAGTTAAATACAATTTGCTTAAATACGAACATTGGAGATTTAAGTTGAACATTTGTATGCAAAAAGCAAAGAAGTGATTTGGTACTCAACCTATTTTACCATATTTATTTCAATAAGTACATATTTCAATTCCTGGATGTTCCTTAAAATATACCGAGAAATACACATTCAAGGTCAAATGATAGTAGAAAAGTTACTGATGAAGGGGGAGAAAAATTAACAACATGTTTCTTATAATGACACAATAAATGCTTTTGAAATAATGCATAAATTAACAGAATGTGTGTACACAAATGACATTCAATTCAAAGTATTACATGGTAGAATTGCTACAAATAAATCAAGAGCATGGAAATCAAAGATGACGATAAGTGTAATTCTTGTAAAGCAGCCAATGAGGACACGAACCGTGAATTGATATATTGCCCAAATGTTCTGAATACTGTATATGGATTATAGTAGAAAACTGTATGTAAGATGCAGTGAATAAGCAAACCAAGCCTATGTAAATTTATGAATTGTAGACATTTTGGTATAGATTAGGGTAAGGTCATCAGGCAGTAAAATTATCACAATGCTATAAATCTGGGGAAGACATGGTAGAAGTTAAGGATTATTTGTTTTCAACGTTTTGTACTTGGATAACAGGATTATGTGTATCAGATATCTAAGATTGCAGATATGCTCTTCTAATTCTGTTCTTTAGTGTTGACATAACCACGGGCATACGTTTGGAGTATTCTGGTAAAGGTTACTATTTATACGCAGTGGAACTTGAAAACATTTGGGCAAAGCCAAAGTGTTAATCGTATTTGGTTTTTTAAAGTTCTCCATAATTATGGCGCTAGTTAAGTATTAGGGGAAATTGAACACTATTTCAATGAAAATGGTCAAATTCAATTATTTACTTCATCCTGATAAGTTTGAAATGTATTTCAAAACATTTTGAATTCAACAATTTTATTTCACTGATACATCGTTTTACGTCTTTCTAAACTGATTCAGATGAAAATGTCCTACCGAGATTACGCGGGTCTTCCCCCAGAAAGCATGCACACGTATCTTTAAGTCAGTGCATGAGAATCACATGGTTGCACCTCTTTATCTCAATAAACTATAAGGATATCATATTTTGAGGTAGCATACCACTATTTTGGTTTTACTTGCTGGAAAAGGCAGCCAATCAGCAATGGCAAGATATCCAGATATGCACCAGCATACATTTAGGTCCGATATGTCTATCTCTTCAATAGGTATTACAACTACTATTACAATTACAAAGAGGCTGCCAACACGTTATAAAACCACTGGCCAAATTACTAGATAGCATAAACCCCGGCCTTTTTTTTGAAGCAGCGCCAGCTATTTGTACAATCTGGTTACACCAGCCAGGATGACTGCGCAGAAATTCATTGCTGTATGTCCAGATGGCGGTAGCGTGCAGCTGGATTGGAGGCACAGCACCTATAGATTGGAGGCAGAGCACCAATACGTTTGTGACTTGCAAAACATGATTACCGTATGCTTTGTCTGTATGTATGCATGTATGTATGTATGTAAATACACACACACACACACACACACACACACACACACACACACACACACACACACACACATACATACATACATACATACATACATACATATATATATATATATATATATATATATATATATATATATATATATATATATATATATATATATATAGAGAGAGAGAGAGAGAGAGAGAGAGAGAGAGAGAGAGAGAGAGAGAGAGAGAGAGAGAGAGATATTGATATATACGTATACGTATATACGTATATATGCCGTGTGGTCTATATCTATATTATAAGAGAGGAGGCCCAATCCTTTGCAACGCATGATCTCCGTTGCCGCGCCTGTTTGCCTAATTCTGAGTTGGCAGTTTGGTGGACGAGTGTATCTAGATGGTTCTTAACGTAAACTTATTTCAAAAAATTAAACAAAAAGGTGCTTTTGATGCTGATTTCTTATCCTCAAGCACGGCCGCGAGTGGTATGACCACCCGGCGATATATAGTACAACCGATATCAAACTTCTGCTTCCACAATGGGGATGCACTGCACGGACTTTGTTGGTTGTCCGGTGGCAGAAGCACGCACACTGTAGTAGCGTAGCTTACCCGGGTAATCAAAGGGAACCTGGGCATGCACCGAAAGGGTTTAGGCGGTATGGACACAATGGACAATGCCTGCATCGGCGCTAAGAGCGTACGGACACATCCCTTGGGAAAAACACAATCAAAGGTTGTGCGCTTAGAGAGAGAGGGAGCATTTGAACAAACCAAAACAATTCAGCATACTACGGTGGTGCATGGGTAACATGCATATTTGAGCTTATGAAAAATTCGGACTTTTCTATAGTTCCAAAAAATGTTTTCCATACAGCCAGTATATAAGCTACCCGGCTTTAAACAGGATACAATTTGAAAGTTATCTTTATCAAAATAAATTGTGATGGAACTTAATGTCTATATATATTTTATAAAACCACCTCATGCCCATACCTCACTTTGGATATGCTTGGAATTAATCCGTGTTTGAACGAATATTGTGCCTCCTTTGGAATATGTTTTCCTTCAACAATTATTGAAATAGTATTGTTTTAACATTTCCTTAACAATCATAGCGTAGCAGCTCAAAGAAAAGCCCATTTTTTTTTTTATCTATTTATCATTTTTTTGGGGGAGGGGGAGGATATCCACATAAAAGTATCATTTCGAAATAATTTGTGGGTAGAATCATACCAAAATGCTTACTGGCCAACTCATACACATTCTTTCCACGTTTTTTTTTCGTATCTGGACTTTATTCCCAAAATATTTCATTGATAGCATATACATATATATATATACCCGGTATATATATATATATATATATATATATATATATATATATATATATATATATATATATATATATATATATATATATATATATATATATATATATATATATATATATATATGATTATATTTAGCACCTAACCTGCGGAACTTAGGTCAATTAATATTCATGTGCAGCTTTAAAACAACATAGGAAGTTACCAACAGACGTGTAAAGAGTACTGAATTCTGCAAATTGGTAAAATAAAGAATTTTTCTTTCAATAAATGTTTTAAACTATTTACGATTTTGACAAATTTATATATGAACTAACCACATTTATTCAATCAAATAACTTGCAAATGTTTAGTTGGCCAATTATGCTAAGCAGATTACTGTGTTGCACTTTTATTGAAATTGCAATCTTGCCCATAGAGAATCCAGCGCAGTGAATGATTGCGAGCTTTCTCTCACCATTCTTCAACTCCAATTAGGTCGGGGTGCGTGATGAGAATGGCAATGGGGGCAAAGGGTATGTAGGTGGTGTTCGCCGTTTACTACGGCACCCGTCACTACGTATCCCTAAGTGGCAGAGGAGAAAGCAAGCAAAGCTACGAATTGTTATATCACAGTTCGTGTAGAATGCATTAGAGTCTACCATTCAAGTGTTTCCTCCTCTAACCTACCCCATTAATAATCTTAGCTTTAAAAAATTGGAAACGAGTCTGTAAATCATACCAAAAGACAAAAATTCATAAATGATATCTTTCAACAGGAAGAACCAAATTAGGACGGGTGTAAATGACATATCGTATGTCATATTTTATATTGATCTTACTAAACGAAAATTGTTTTGAGTAGAAATGATTAGAATTCGTCATGAGTGATATGATAAATGGACACCACCCAACCATCACGTTTCCAATACCGGTTTGACAACTTATCTATCAATGGCATATATGTTTACCAAGCCTCTTGAATTATTGATCCATAGGTTGGGTAGCCCTAAGTGTGTGGTTGCAAGGATATCTGGGTGCCCTGATATTTCTGACGTAAAAAGAAATTTTGTGGTTGCCGTCCGTAGGACGGGTACTTTTCTAGTATGTATATATTTATTATGTGTGTGTGGAGAGAGAGTATAGTGAGGTAGTATGTATGTACGTTCGTACGTACGTATGTATGTATGTATGTATGTATTATGTATATATATATATTTAGTGAATATCCTTTTCCTATAGCAAATGAAAATTATTAGAACTTACCACTGAATAAGCTCACTCAATATGGCAAATCTTTAGTCAATGTCCTATACATGCATGAAAACTAAGACCTTTTGTATTGTATGCACACATGCATGTTTTATTTAGATAACTTATCCTAACAAATGATACATGTTGTCGACCATATATCTTAATTAACTAGTTATCAACAAACCTACCATTAATTAACTTAACCTATTGGGAATTCTTTAAAAAAGCTTTTGATTTCTCCTGTCACCACTTTTTCTAAGTATGATCAAGACTTTTTGCATTAAATTTTAACATGGGTATGATATCATAATCCAAGGTAATTAGAACTTAAAACTCAGATGGTTAGGGCTGTTCCATTTAAAAGTGTGTATGTGTTGGGGGGGGGGGGGGGGTGGGACAGAATTTTTTTTTGTTTGTTTTTGAAGAACTTTGGATAATCCAGAGCTCATTTATTTTCATTTCCAACGTTATAAAAAACATGTATAATCCAAGAAACAGGTTACAAACACATACAGACATAATTACAGTATCACACATAAATATCAAATCTTATTTATAGTTATGTACAGATGATACCTTGCCTCCTTTATTAACAAACAATAGACAATATTGGAGGACTTTTATAAAATAATATAAAAATATACACCACAATGTTTGCTAGTATTGTTCTCGAAATATTACTTATAATGTTGTATTTAGTTTATAATAGCACTTATTGCAAAACAAGGTATTTCTCCCATTTCCTCTCGTATGATTCAATACTATCATTATTTACCGCATATATTTCTTCTGATTCTCTCTCCATTTCTAGTAGTGTCTCAAAATATCTCACTGAGAATGGACCCTCTTTCCCTCTCTTCAAGTATATAACTTTTCTTGCAATTATAATTATCAAGTTGAAAAGTAGGTCCATCCCAGTATCTCCAAATATTTTTATTTTGTGTTCTAGTCTAAAGTTTATGTAGCCTATTCTTCTAAAAAAATGTGTAATCTCAACCCAGAAGTTTTGTGTTCTCTCACATGATACAAATGCATGTACATTAGTTTCTCTCATTTCACAATATTCACAATTTTCTGTATCTTTGATATTCATGTGGAAGAGTTTTGAGTTTGTAGCTACCCTTGTGTACAATATCTTATATTGTATATCCCACAGGTACATATTTCTAGTTGTTTTTTTGAATAGTCTGATTGATTGTTGTACCTCATTTGGTTCAATATTAACTAATATCTCCATTTCCCATTTTTGTGACACCTCTGTCAGTAATTTGTCTCCATAGTTACCAGTTTTTCTATATATATCTTGACATCCCTTTTTCTGTGAGAACACTATATTTAATAAATATGGCCTATACGGTCCTATATTAACTCTCTGTTTGTCTGCAAACTTTTTACACTTTGTTTAATAGACATATATTCTAGGAAGTTCAAATTAATTCCTCTTGTCCTTTCTATTTCAATTTTTGTCATAATTTCCCAGTTATGTCCCAGTATGTCTGCTACAATGCTCACATTTTTATTCCTTAATTTTTGAAGTAAAGGTAATTTAATATATGGATCATGCCATAATGGCCAACATAAATAGTCCAAATCTGTCTTTGGTTTCAAATATTCTCTCAACGTTATTATTGATTGGACTACATCTTTCCAAAAGGCATTTGTCATAGTATTTTTCTTAGCTTTTGCAAAATTATTTCCAAAATTCCAACACTTATCAATTTCATAGCTGATTGCAAAGGTAGTCCAAGAGCTATCTGTTGCTATGATCCTTCTCAACCAAGTTATCTTGAGTGAAGAGGAGAACCTTTGTAAATTATGTAACTGTAAACCTCCCATATCATACGGGTATTCCAGAATCTCTTTTCTAAATTTTGCAGGTTTTCCACCCCACAAAAAACATGATAACATTTTCTCATATTCATCAGATAATTCAAGGGGTGGATTTGGCAGGGACAGCAGGATGTGAGTTAACATGCTAGACACCAAACTCTTAAAGACAGATATCCTTCCACTTATCGTTAGTTTTCTTCTTTTCCACTGCCTTAGGACTTTTTTCATTTTTGGAAATTTTAATCTGCAATTGTCTTCTGTGATTTTACTTAATCTTTTGCTATTAAATTGAATTCCCAAAAGCACGAACTCATTTGTTAATTCTAATTTTTCTTTTTCTATATTTATCATCCTGCCGTCCCCTGCCACTCCAAGTTGTACTACCTTTGTTTTTTCAATATTTACCTTTAAACCGGAGATTTTGTGGAAATCTTTTAAAGTGTCTAGAACTAGACAGAAAATTTTACGGGGAGGGGGGAGGGATCGAATTCTGAATTATTTTACGCCCCCTACCCCTGAGTTATGAACTATTGCTAGAGGGGAGTGCCGAATTTTTATTTAGCTTCCGTTCCTCCCATTCCCACGCTTTTAGACGGAACGGCACTAATAAGTAAGGTTGATAAGTTACCATTCATTTGAAAGCTCACAGAGGGAGGTAAATTGATGTATCACCTTTTGATAAAATATAATGAGTACACACACGACGTTTCCAGGATGGGTACATCCTGTTGTGATTGGTCTCCTAGAGAGGCATAGAAAACAGAACCTCTCAGACAATAATAACAAACTCAAATGCATCAATTTAATGCCAAATTAGGTGCACCTAATGCATTACACGTCAGGATGTGTTAATTGGAGGAATCAAAATACATGTACATGTATCGGGTATTCAGCACGACACTTTGAATCTTTTGTGAAATATACTACTAGTGTAATCATTTTTAATGAATCCATTGGATATAGATATTCTAGTTGTAAATGATTAGTAAGATTAAAATAAGTTCGACTTACCATATTCTAGATAAGTTAAAAAGGGATTACTGACACAGAGAATGTATACCTACAGGTATAACAGTTAGTGGTCAGCATGCATCGATCTATCAATTTTAATTATGGTTCAAATACAATGTTATCAATATTTTTACTTTCAAAACGTAATTACAACACTCAAGGAGACCTCGTGAGGTTATTGGGATGTAACCAACCTCGACCTGGGTGTTATAACCCAAAGATTGTTATAACCGTTCATTTTATCCTACGTAAAACAGTTGTTATCATTTTTGTAAATTAGACAAAAATGTTATTACGCATTCTGCTGCTGTCTCAGATCTGCTGCCACTACCACTTCCAACGATACTACTACCTCTACTACTACTACTTCTTCTACTACTACTACTACTACTTCTTCAACTACTGCTTCTTCAACTACTGCTTCTTCTTCTTCTACTACTACTACTGCTGCTACTACTACTACTACTACTACTACTACTACTACTACTACTACTACTACATCTGCTTATGCTACTACAACAACTACTAATACTATTTGCGGCTAGAACGCCGATTCATTCATTTACACTGATATTCTGTACTGTCTTGTTCTATCTTATATTTAAGTATAAATCTGTTCAATTACTACTACTACTACTACTACTACTACTACTACTACTACTACTACTACTACTACCATGACTACTACTACTACTACTACTACTACTACATTGCAATAACCATGGAACATCTTCTTCTCAAAAATACGTTTACATTAAAGATCACAGCGCTACGAAACAAAATTACCCCATTTCTTGGTTGATGTACAATTTAACTCGATTGTGAGGGTCCCTTGTAATGGCTAATGCCAGGTAATTCGACCCAGTCCATTTCGCCAATGTTACCATGGGTAATTGGGAACGTATTATCCAATAAGGTAGAACAAAATGTGTCGAAACAGAGTAATTATATCTGCTTATTGACAGTTGCCTGCCAGGGAAAGCGCCATTTTCTTCTAAAATGCAATTGCCTAACCGCTCGCCCAGATCCATCAAATGCCGAACTTTTGCACACCGCCTGCCGAGCTGTGTGACATACACATGTGAGCGGTTGAGCAGTTATGTAAAGTTTGCCTGAATATACATAATTTTACCAAACCTACAGTAAACGAGGCCTTGTAATAGGTATACAAGATTCCTGAGTTACTCCACCAGACTGATAGGACGGAATCGTGGCTCAGGAAGAACCTATTGGATTACGTACGGCGCGGGATAACCACTCTTTTGCAAAATGTACTTTTAATGTCAAGACAGAGGTAATTAATTCTGCGTTCGTGTTCCAATTAACGGATTTGGCAGAAAATCATTACCAGTATGCAATGGAAAATGAGGCAAAACATGCATTTTCCCTCCTTGTATGACATAGTATTGTAGCATCCTTCATCTTTGTGCAAAGGTATGATGGCTTTTGTCAATGCGAGACGGAAAGCATTTGAATGAATTAGAGGATGCCTGATCAATGACACATATGTATACTTTTTATCTCTTTAGATTTAATATTGCTTGTCAGGTATTCAGTAAGTAGAACACCTACCTGTTGTTGCGATGGCCTGAACGAATGTGTTCAATACATATGCATGTAAGTATTTATCCAATCAAGGTTGCCACTTGTACTGCTGTACATTTGGCATACAGTATCTGTTTTATTAAGCCTTTGGAAATTTCAATTTCATTTCAGGCAATCATATGTCGTATTACAAGCTCAAACGCCGGACTGTATTACATATAACGCTTGCATATTTGTAAAAGGCCATTGGTTTATTGTGAGGTATGTGTCTTCCTAAAGCTTAACACTTTCATTCCCGGTGGTACTCTTCTTTTCTTCTTTATTTTGCTGTTCCTAGGGATATTGAAACCACGAGTGTGGTCATATATACAATATATAAGATTGCAACGGTTGGTTTTGTCTTTACTGTAATGCTGTAAAACGAACGTCTTTAAATTATTAACTTAAAATGATTTGATATTGGAAGTAACGTTTTCTTTTTACACCTTCAAAATCCTTCAAATAAAAAAAATCATTTTTGGAAAGTTAGTCAATGTTTGTTTATATTACTAACGTACAATTTATTTAAAGTACTTGTTGAATGCTGTAAGTAAGATGAATGTAGAAGACTTTAAATTAAATTACAAACTTTTAGGCAATGACACACAACGCGTAGTGCAAATATTTTAAAAATATGTTTGACTTATTCCGACAATTATTTGATCTTGCGAAAGGGCTTTATTTTCCCAAGAAGTGTTAGACATTGTTTACCAAAAAGGGATGCTTTTATGTTATTTAGAATGAATATACGACCAACAATCACCGAATGCCTCTGCAAACGAAGTCAATAGTTAAGGCAGACCTGTAACAAGCAGAACACTTCCTGGCTGTTTCTGTTCAGCTTTATATAATGATATTGACCAAATATATAATTTCAACTTCTTGACAGTGAATTTTTGTCTCGGGTAAAACCATCCTCATCCTTAGTTTGTAATCTAAGGGTTACCTCAACTGTAAAGTGGTCTAGCGCATTGCCATGTGTTTGTTTGTTTGTTGTTTATTGACAATAGCTTTCGGCTATCAAACACAAATCATACAAAAGATATATATGAACAAAAAATCAGAACATGGTAAACATAGTATACAGTATATTACAAATATCAGCGGAGCATGGGAGATGATTAAATCATCATTGAAAAACATGAATTCGTAGTCCTTTTATCTTGCATGTGTCCTAGGCATTTGGGGAACTTAACACTTTAAAGAGGTGTTGGTCTGATAGTTTAACCAATTCCTTGTTTGAGCTTCCATTTATACATTCGAGATATGTGCCTGGCAGCAGTTATCCATATGCTTACCATGCTACTATCAGGAATGCCTTCACATGGCTTGCCCATTAGTACCCAAAAGATATTCACGTTAGATTCTAAGAGAGTTTTCCCGTGTTCTCCGTCAAGGTTCTTTAGTTCGTTAAAGAGATCGTTTCTCATGGGTTGGGTCCCAGGACACTGCATTACAAGATGGTTTGCATCATCAATAGCACTATGGTCACATTGTGCGCATAGTCTCGTGGCAATAGGAAGACTCTTCAGTCTAACATCGTCCACCCTAAGGAGACTTGCGTGGCATAGAATTTTGACCATTATTTCGCATTCACTAATTAGGAAATGGAATTTGTCGGCAATTTGCCACCATATCACATACCTAGATGCAGTACATACATTGCTCAATAGATCCATACTGTTATGACATCTCGTCATTATGCACCAATATATATCATCAAGCTCCCATGCACGCTTCCACAAAATTCCCCTCCAGTGTGCTCTAGAACATTGTCTTCCCTGATATATCATTTCTCTTACGTTTTCCGACAGTCCGAATATAGAGGAGACATTCAGAATGTCATACACTGGGCTCCTACTGACATTTTCTCGCAGAGTATCAATATTAGAAAAGTAGTGTTTGGCTCTTTGCAAGAAGATGATGGATTGGATTGCTGTTTCTCACCACTGGCAAAGGACCAAAGATTATTATTATTATCATTATTGTTGTTGTTATCATATTTATTGTTATCAATGTCATTATTATTATCAGTGTTATTATTATCATTATCATTATTATCATTATTATTGTCATCATTATTATTATCTTTATTATTGTTATTATTATGATCATTATATCATTATTGTTATTATTATCATTATTATCATCATTATTATTGTTATTATTATAATCATTATTATTATTTTCATTATTATTATACATACATAGCTTACATACATACATACATTATTTTACATACATACATACACACTTACATACATAAACACGTACTTACATACATACACACATACATACACACATGCATAACATTAAACACCGATGTTGCCTCAAAATGGCTGAAAAAGAGGCGACAGTTTATGTCGAAAAATTCACATGTAATCCACGTTCCTGATTTCGTAACAGAGATTGTTCAAAGGGGCCTGATTAGAGAAGCAATGAGAATTTGTAGGAGGAACTCGTGGATGCTTAACTAACAATCTCCTCTAGGATAGTCCGCTCTGTATAGCCCCTAGATTAAAGAGCGCTGCCACAAATCATGTCATTCCAAGCAAAGAGTGCCGCAAATGGGATTATCCCAGCCAGAGGCTCAATGGGGAATAGGCACGCGTTATCGCCAAATAAACAACAAATTAGGCTATTACTCGCCTTCCATCGGCGCTAGACTTCATTGGCGCATTATTAAAGGTATTCATGACTGCCAATCCCAAATCAGTGCTGGCAAGTGCGCGGAATTTACTTAACTTCGTTTTTGCTTCGTTTACCGGAGGCTTAATACAGCGATTAGCAAATGACTTCTAAGTAACGTTGTCATGTGGTAAATGGAACGAAATGAAGTTGGCTGTTTTCATCCGCCCTCCTGCTCTTTTTCCTTTAATCAAATAGCTGATTGAATCAGCCAGTGGCGGGGTCGGAGCGCGGGGCTGTAATTTCTAGCGAGACAGCGCTGCACATACGGGAGTGCGCGGCGGCTATGGCGGCAATGGCGGTGGCGGGAAGACAAATTGCTGGAGCGCAATGGCTTTTTGCTGCGGGCCTCGCAAGAAGATCAAGGCGTAGGAAGAGTAGAGGGGGACAACACAGGCTGACTTGATCATTTGCCTGCCGACGGCCCATTAGCGATATTAATGGCCAGATAAACGTTGCATTTATACGATTACTGCTAATTTGCCGATCGAAGACAGGAATTCGGTTCTTGAGTCTGACCGAGTAATCCTAGCTGGACGCGAGCATCTGTTGACTAGAAGCCCCTTCACATTCTTCATCAACTTCTCATTCACCCTCCTCATCATCCGCTAAAGACCTGTCGATAAGATCTAGATGTAAATTTAAGTATCCATCACAAGAGATCTATCACTCGGCGGAGGCAACACAATACGAAACTACCGGGGCGGAAAAAGATGTTGACTCAGTTTAATGCGAGGTCGCTAGGGTGTTCCGCCATTTTACAATGTGCAAGCATTCGGGAGAAATGGCGCCGCCCGTCTGTCAGCTTTCAGTGCTTCACAAACGTCACACAATAGAGTGCTCCTCCCCTGAAATTCATTAGCACAGTGCGATTAATTCGACATGATTTCCCATTCATCGACCAACCCATCTGTAATTCTATCCCGAATTAGCAAATTAAGATGTAATTGTTTGCTGATGGTCCATCACGCGAGTGTATGTTCCAGCGAGTGAGAGCCATTCACCGCCCCCTCAATTTTGGCTAATCTTAACATATTTTGATCCTCCATCTCTGATCGCTATCGCGTCAAGAGACAGGGCGATTCATAGATGGTCATTTGGGTCTCCATTCGAGGGGTCGTGTTTATTATCGCTTCTTGCCCCGAACCATGCAGATGCGATTATTGATAAACGGCCAGAGAAAAAGCTATAATTTGTATTGTACACTCCAAGCAGCAGTGCCGCTCAACTAGACATCACCTATGACACGCAGAGAGAGATGGATTATTAAGATAAGCAGTAAACAGGCTAACTCAAGATTTCAGATAATATCCTTGGGCGATTCTCCAGACATGGGCGGGGCTATTCTCTAATCACCTGATGGGGTCTTAAGAACATTCTTCTTGCTAGCATACCATATTTCAAAAGGTTACGGCATACATAGGCATAATGCCTAGCATTCTAACGACAAAATAAACGTTTTGAACATATTTGAGAGATTTTTACAATAATCCGTGATACTTGCTTCCGTAATAGATCAGACATTCTTTCGGTTTTATAATGATACCTAAATTGCACAATTCAATATGGTTCTTAGTTTTATTATTACGCCGATTTTCATAAATTATTTCTAAAAATCTTTTGTAAAAGTATAGTAGTTATTTGGTATTTAGTATTCCAACATATAGTTCAGATTATCTTTTTTTGTGGGCCCAGCCCTATATATTAAATACCTACATGGTAATATATATATATATATATATATATATATATATATATATATATATATATATATATATATATATATATATATATATATATATACATATATATATATATATATATATATATATATATATATCTCGAAGAAAAAGAGAGTTAGATCTGGTTCTTCTATGTTACACGAAAGTACATAATGAAAAAGCCCCTAAAGCCTAGTGCTTGACATGTCAATTGCCAGCTAAAGCTCTTTGTGGGAGGATCATATAGATTTATTGATAAGCACGAAGGACCACCCCAAGCAAATTGGCGCCAAATAAGCATGAAATTGCCCAAAGGCGCCAAAAATATTTATACATTTAAGCACCGTTGCTCTTTTCTGGCCATCAGTGGTCTAGCATGTGTATTTATCTCAGCGGGCGAGCGAGGCAGCCACAACATTCTCTGCAGGGAGGTCACCATGTCAGTATTGACGAGGTTTTGCAGGTTTGAGAATATAAGAAATCGGTAGAGTGGAGTAATGATGAGAAGGAATAACAGCGCTTTATATCAAAAACACTTAGTTTAGATAATATTCATTTAGGTCTGCCTATGTTTTCGATATTGTTTTAATCTTCGTGTTTATGTAATAATTTTAGTCCCTTAGTGCTATCAAAATAACTGTGAGTAAGGCAATTATAAATACGCCGTATATTCTATGTAAATACTTTGCAGGATTCAAATGAAAGCACACACACATGCATATGTATATATATATATATATATATATATATATATATATATATATATATATATATATATATATATATATATATATATATATATATATATATATATATGTATATTTATATATATATATATATATATATATATATATATATATATATATATATATATATACATGTATATATATATATATATATATATATATATATATATATATATTTATATCCAGTTTCTCGTAAAAATCTAAGTGTCATATTTCTCGTCTTCTTTCTCACAGCGGGCGTTTTTCCAGTGTGTAAGCAATGTGGAATAAAGGTCGGGGATAGCATATGATTTTTGCCTGATAGCTTTGGGCTACACGGGCCTCTGCGCAAAGCCGTTTCGCATAATTAAGACACAAATAGGATTATGGCGTTTTGATGAAGGGACAATCACCTGGAGTAATCATTACATTTGTAACTAGATCTAGTGTGTGAACAGACGCCATGGTGACATATGGTTGTTTGTGCAGAGGTAAACAGTCATAAAATAGGGGTTAGTGCTATATTATATGAGTTCTATGGAGGGGAAATAATAATGTAAAAACTGACAAGTGAAGCGTGTGTTAAATATGTGGACTTAACCCAGAAGGTCATAAAAGAAAAAAGGTGACTACATTAATATATCATTTCCGCATTGTTAATGAGGTCTAAAGAAAAGAATATTTTGACCGGATGGAACTCTTTTTGTATTATCATCCATAAACAAACTACTCCACAATTTTTGCTATGTTTACACTGCAAAAATATGTATGATATCAGTTAACTAATCATGAGTGTATTTCAACGTGAATTTTCACAAGGTGATTAAATGTTAATTCTATTTCATTATGACCTGATTTGAGTGATATATAATATTACGTTCAAGTAGTGTATGTATACATTGTATATTTTTGTAATAGTAGTGTATTTCAATATCATCCTTTAATGGTCATTTGTCATTTGTAAAAGAAACATGTTTATGTTACTATTTATGATATTGTTTCAATAAAGAAGAGTTGTGAAGAGACGCCTCAGATCTAATGATGATATATTTGCACGTATCTAGACGCGTGACGAATACCAGCTATTGTACTTTACATATATATCAATAGGGATTATCCCTTTT
>OZ012692.1:41000203-41038871 GCA_963942565.1 Maea johnstoni | reverse complement strand
TATATATATATATTATATATATATATATATATATATATATATATATATATATATATATATATATATATATATATATATATATATATATATATATATATATATATATATATATATATATATATATATATATATATATATATATATTTGAAAAGCTTCAATGTGTTTGAGCTTTCGTAGTTTGTACGCATATATCTTATAATAGGAAAATCATTCCATTCATCATTTACGAAATAGAAGTTGACCGATTAGGAATTGATCATTAGCTGTGGACCTCACGCTCATTTACATTGGTTCCCTCTATATGTTATTTGAGCAGATTTGCTGTAGGTGGCGCTAGCGTACAGAATACCCATTATGGACGTTGTGAAATCAACATTAGCCTAGTAAATAAATCCATATGGATAATATAAGTTACGACAGTAGAATGTATATGCATATTGACGTCTCCAGTAACACTTTTTCAATCATATTTTCGTATAAGAACTTAACGAGATCTCATTTTTAGCAACGTGGGATTCTACATCATACTTTACCAACTCAGCGCCATTGCTTTTCATCCCATAACGGTTGTAGACTAGTGTGATAAAGATGTCAAGTATCGCTAACATGGCAACCGTTCACAAAAGAGTTCCTGCATTCTTAAAATAAGATTTAACTAAATTTACCAGACATGATAAAACATGGTCAAACACATGGATTGCGATGATTTACATTATTGAAGAACGATCATGTGGAGCATTTATGCTACGCGATACGATTCCATTTTCCAAAAATTATGGAGAGGTCTAGCGGCACGCTATGCAGAAGTTAACCGTCAGTTCATGAAGATAATTATACGGTTTAAGAATCATACCATTCAAGCGTGTCCTGTTTGTATTGAGATTAACGTACTTCACTTAACGACGGGAAAGCACATGTTGGTCTGCGGACTGGCAACATGGCCGCCGCACTGTACAGTGCTGCCCTCTATATAGAAAAGTGCTTACAAGTGAATTATGCTGTTCATTTTACCAACGGCATCACTGGTATCATGCTAATTTTCGTGCGGTGGCAAATTTTAGAACATATTAGAAGAAGAAATGTAGGTATGAACCAACCCGATCATTCCTTTTCAAATATCTTGCTAGTTTATGCTTAGTTTTGAAGTTATTTCCAAAGGTATTTCGTGTCCAGCCGACGCTTGTCAAGGGACAATCATTACACAAAACCCGTGTGTAGCTACAATGGATATGCGTGCACGTACACCAACGACATCTTACCTGTCTGGAAGAATGAATGAAGTCTTTTATTTATCACTGTGTTTTGATGCGTGTAGAAATGCACATTTGAATTGTGCTGACTTACACAAAGGCGGGTAATATGAAACATGCATAGCCACTCAAGGTACAAGAATGTAAACAAAGAAGTCACCCTGTGCCTGCTTTGCTTATACTTCCTGAAACACTTCAATCTTTTTCATCATATACATATGTATATATGTATATGTATACCTCACAATTATTTTGTAAACAGAGTATTACTAGAAGATTGGTTGTTCGATTGATTATTGAAAGCCAGTCAATTGCGCGAGAAGTAGCTCTTCACAAGGGCACCGTATGGATATCTGTAGTATAATCTATAATTATCTAGATGACACAAATAATTGCGGACATATAATTGGCACACTATTGATTGATTTTTCAGGAAAACATAAACACATATAACCAAGTTTATAATAAGAAGTCCACACTACACCAAATACTATTATATATATACATATATATATATATATATATATATATATATATATATATATATATATATATATATATAATATACATATATATATATATATATATATATATATATATATATATATATATATATATATATATATATATATATATATATATATATATATATATACGTATATATATATATATATATATATATATATATATATATATATATATATATATATATATATATATATATATATATATATATATATATATATATATATATATATATATATATGTATATATATGCATATATATGTATATTTATGTATATATATATATATATATTCAATCTGGTGTTGCCCAGCTTTGGCTCTGTTCCTCTATTCATATATTCATATACGTAAAGTCCGTTACGTTAGAGTCCATATTTCTCAGGTTCCCATTTCTACAAATGCTGGCTTGGGAATATTCGTTCTAAGTGTTCCATGTGTTCTTTGGCTTTCATTCGTAGTGCAACTATGCTGGTGCTTCGCGGATCATGACTCTCCTGGAATTTGCCAAGTCCATTTATCGTTGAGATTGCGCCCGATGACGCCAGTCCGGCTGGGTTGATGCTCGCGCAGGTGGCTGGTGTGAGGTAGCTCGGATAGGTGGCGCCAGGGTGCGACAGGAAGCCGGGGAGACCGTGTAGTTGCGCGGCCCCTCCCGCCAAGCTGTTGGCTATGGGTGCGGTCATCCAGGGGTCGAGAGGAAGGGTGTTCGTGAGGGAATTTGTGGTACGAGTAGGACTCAGGGCACTCATTGGGTAGTTCTCATTCAGTCGCAGGGCGCTCTGACTTTCCAGTTTTTCCTGACGGCGCCATTTTGCTCGCCTGTTTTGGAACCACACCTGGAAATAAAAATGAATGATGTTATAAATATGCGTTCTATCAAGTACGATCGTCCAAAGCGCGGATATAGATATATGTTTTTATCAATTAAATCTCGCTAGTAGAGTCAATCAATCCACACCTTTTGATATTGTTCTATACAGTGTCAGCATAAGAATAATCTCCAAATATAAGAGGTAAGTATCAGACATTTTACAGGTATTCTTAAATCCGAATAAAATTAGGTTAAACCTCGGATTTCTTCGTTTATCGTCATTTCTTCCATACTGAGGGAAATTGAGACTCGCCAGTTGAGAATCTTGTAGGAAACGCAAGAATCCAAGAAAACCCTACAGCAAATACCAGATAACTGGTGAGTTTCTCTTAGCCAGAAGCCGAACCGTGTTATATGGTATCGGGGTGACGCAGGTAGCAATTCTTTTTGCCGCTTGGCCATCGGGGCTGCCCCGTCTAACAGACCTTGACACATGTTGGTTACAAGCAGAGGAGAAAGTTTTGCTAATGTTTGCTATGAAACGAGTTGGTAATTCCGACACGTGTACAAACCACCTTTTATCGCCTCTTTCACTGATGAGGAGTGCAGCTTTACCACCTCTTCCATTGAAGAGCGCGCGTTTGCCACCTCTTTTGCTGGAGAGTTCGCATGGCTGCTCGCACCCCACAGAGCTAAGAGTTAGGTGACTTTCTTGTGTTTCACTCGCGTGCGTTTGAAACGAACGACAGATGGACCACTATTGTCCCCTTTACACAGCCCCATCGGCTCCCTAACATCACAGATTTAATTGAACATATTCAGAAGCGAGGAGTTAATATAATTAGCCGGCGTGGACAAGGTGTTTGTCTGGGCCGACTGCCATATGCTGAGGCCCTCATTTTCCAAAGGCCAAAGTTATTTTTGCACATATTCTCTACATATTTTTTGTCATATCTATCTATCTATCTATATCTATCTATCTATCTATCTATCTATCTATCTATCTATCTATCTATATATATATATATATACACACACACATATATATATACTAGTATATATATATATATATATATATATATATATATATATATATATATATATATATATATATATATATATATGTATATATATATATATATATATATATATATATATATATATATATATATATATATATATATACACACACACAAGCTCAACACTTCTTTGAGTTGAACATTTTATTATAATTCAGAGGATTATGAGAGGAGCCATCAGGGGATTGATAATATGATGAGAAAGCAAAGCTTTAAATGCTCGCGCAGCTCGATGATATTTCTCGTAGCGATTGACCGAAAATAGGCCTATAGATATGGCATAAAAATTACTACGACTTCAACCTGTTGAAAAATCGTCATTTCACGACAGATCTCCTCTAGAATTAAGAGACATGTAGAATTATTTGTGACGATTGTAGCGATTTAAACCGCATTAAAATCGATTCACGGAAAGATGAGTAAAGTCATGTTTACCGTGAACATCGAAGTTACGACTTTGGAATTCCATCGTAACATTACGTCATATTAAGACGTCAGCATTTGTCGCACGTGAGCATGTATGTTTCAGTTGTTGCATAGTTCGGCGTGTGTTGCACGATAGTCGGCGACCAAAACGCTATTTTGACACAATTTAAAGGAAACAGTCCAAATTTATTATTTGATTAAGAAATATTTAAAACATGAAACGATCTGGCGGCAAAATGTGCTCTTACAGCAAAAAGTTATGCTCATTTCTCGCGAGGTCATCGAGCGAGCGGGACAAAGAGACGAACAGACAGAAGTGTTGACGGAAGTGTGGACACGGTTTCAAGGGCCTCAGTATGTACTTCCATTGACAATGGCATTGTTGACATCCTATACCGTAAATGCTCGCTACGCTGAGTCGGCCTTCGGCCGACTCACTACGCGAGCTATTATTTTAGTCGAAAAAGAGACGATGAATGAAATTCAAACTAAACAGACAGAAGAACCTGCAAAAGTTTATCTCTTGTATAAGTTGAATTCATCCTTCTTGTGGGTAGATGTTGATCATGTAACACATATTCACCTGTACTGACTTCCTTCGTTTGGTTATATAAAACATTAACTAACTAACATTGTTTGAACTGTGAAAAATTATCGATTGACGTAACAAATATTTTCTTATACAAAAGAGGTTCATTTAATGGTACCACCTTTCAAACACCACCATGATGATCCCCTACTGAACGTGACAGGTGGTAATATATTGGTCCCCTGCTGATATCTGCAATGATTGCCTAATTAATACTTATCTCAGCTGTCAAATTAATGAGATGATTATTAACAAGCCTTCACTTAACACTGTCTATTGTCGCCTCGTGTACTGTAGTGTTATACAAGTGCAAGCAAGTTGTGTAATAAACGACCACCTAGATGAGGATCACGGAAGAGAATTACAATGATATTGTTTCCATCTGAGATCTCACCACAAAATATCTCTGAATATTACACCCACGAACATATTTACGCCAAAAGGTTGTTTTTCCATCATAGACCGACACGTGAAAAACACGCGATGACTTATATAAACAGTTGTCCATCAGTCTCAATAAATTAATGAATAGGATGCTTAAAGGCACATAGGTTATAAGGGCCATTTAGTGCCAAAAAATCTGTATGAATAGTGGTAATTTGTTATTGTAGAAAACAATTAAAAGGCAACACAGAGTCTGAAAAAGTCACTGGCAACCTTCCTGAATTCCACGAACATGATTCGGACCCTGGACCTGAGGTAGTGGTCAGAAACGGCTAGCAATCTTTGTGCAATGCCAACGTATACTACTCGGCTATTGGGGCAGTCCCTCAGGAGTTGATAATCCCTACGCTCAAATGCAAAGAAACCTTCTAAAGACACTGCCAGGCATAAAAGAGAATTTATATTGGTGAAATTGATTCGAGCCCCGTGTGAAATTGATTGCAAGAAACAGACACACACGTAAGTAGCAGACCAGTGGCGGAAATCAGCCGCTTGAGCTGTTACGCTAAAGTAAATATTCATAAAATGATTAATTAGAACAAACTGAGTCCGCACAAGCCGTGCACGCCATCCTAATGATTCCGCATTTGTAATCTTTATGAAAAAACACTCATTGATAAATTATTTAAGAGTGACGTGACGCTGGCACTGCGTACGCTATTTTGCTCTGGCTAGAGACAAATAACAACGTGCTAAGGTAAAGAAAGAACTGTCAGACTGATTGTTAATACAAGATCAGTTTTCACATTAAATCAAACAAATAGAAACTGCTCAAATAGGGGAATTGGTTAAGGAAGCGTGGGTGATAATTGAAGATAAACCACAGAATGAAAATCATGAGCCGGAATAGAAATAATAAAAAGTACACGCAATTATTTATAGGATAATTGCAATAAACCTACGTACATGACGGAGATCGCATTGCAAAGATTGAGGTCAGAAAATGGTGGGCACATTGTATATATATATATATATATATATATATATATATATATATATATATATATATATATATATATATATATATATATATATATATATATATATATATATATATATATATATATATATATATATACACACACACACACACACATATATATATATTTATATATATATATATATATATATATATATATATATATATATATATATATATATATATATATATACGTATTTCTGTACATATGCATATGTATGTTTGTACGTACGCATGTATGTATGCATGTGTGTACTAGTAAATGGATACATAAATATAAATATCACATATCACAAATGGTAATAACAATGAAAATGGTAATGTTGTTGGTGAGCGCCCTAATTCATAATGATGATCAAATCTCATCTAGGGACTTTGTCACCAGATCCTCTTACTCTAGGTAAGCTGTTCCTAACGTCGACAGTTATTCAACACACGCTGACAGTGAGTGACAGTGTCTAGCAGGTGGTATATACATAGAACCACACTCACCACCCATGGCAGGAACCTGTCAGTTGAGGTCAATCCATCCGGCGTAGTAGCCATGTTACATGTACCCTGAGCGAGATAAGGTCACTCTGATTGCCCTATTAGGGCAAGTGGACACTTTTCGGAAATTTCTATTTCCTGTTGGAGCAACTTGTGGGATAATTAATGATCTCTTAATACTTAACCGTGCGGTATTACTTTATGCAGGGTAATTGAAGGCGACGAGAAGAGAAATATTGTTTATGGTCAATACTTGAATAGGAAAGAAAACAAACTAGTAGAAGTAGTAGTAATAGAAGAAGAAGAAAGCAACGGAGAAGGGAAGAAGGGAGAAGTGGTTGCAGTTGCAATTAAATTAAAAGCAGAAGCAGACGAGTTATTCTTAGTGTTCTTGATTCTCTATGTTATCTTTTACTATATAGAGAAGACATACCTCTAAGATACACATACCTCTAAGATACACATTATATGCAAAACTGTTTGAAGAAGAATATAGTACAATATTTGTTTTCATTACTGATCATAAGCAATAGCATGTTTCGACTGATGCCTTGAAGAAAGCCTCTATGTGACGTACAGGTCCATTCGATCTGACAGCCGGATTTGCTAGTCCGGTCCACACGAACTGCACGTCACCGGCATGTCCGCATTCGTGTGTCATAATCTTTGACCTCTAGTTTCTCTAGAGGTCAAATCTCAGGTCACGTCAGAGGTGAAAGTGTCAGTATTATTTCTCAAGGGTCAAGTCGTCATCCGCCTATCAAGGAATCACTGCATAAAGAAATAGTTAATACAAGACATCTAGAATGTAACTCTATATAGATGCTTTCGTGAACATAGTCAATTGTTAAAAATCTTATTTTGAAATATCTTACAAAGATAAATCCTTAATGAGATATTTACGTACATGGAAGTCTAACATAACCCCGCTCATAGAAACATTTCATTAGAAAATGTTTTTGTGTCATAACGACCTTAGTATAGTGAAAACGTCTTTGTACGGCATCACGACTCATTTGTTCTCTAAGTACATGTATATGTACATTCACAATCATTCATATAGGCACAAGTAGTAGCATAAAAGAGCTAAATCTTCATTCATCCCTAATCAGTGTCTACCTGAACCTGTATACTCCTCAAGAGAATACAACATGAACCCTGACTACACAGCCACAGCTGCACACAGTCATTGAGGTAAAAAACAGTAGATGATGAAAGACTGAGAATGTTAATTGAAGCACTCGAGGGATCCCAGAGCACTCGGGAGTCAGAGAGTTAATTGAGAGGGGCCATCGTTTTCATTGTTGTCTTGTCTGTGCCTATTATGTGCAGCACACACTAAAATAGGCCACTAGTGCCTCTAATGCAATCACAATCATCTCCCAACGCCTAGGAATTAGTGCAGGCAGATAAATGGGTAGGAACCCTGCGGCATATGTTATCCTTTCCAACTACTTAGTACTGCAAGGTAATTTATTAGTCGAGAATATATATATATATATATATAAATATATATATATATATATATATATATATATATATATATATATATATATATATATATATATATATATATATATATATATATATATATGTGTGTATGTATGTGTGTGTGTGGGTGGGGGATGTCAACTGTCGTTGAAACTTGAATATTACATCTATCATCTCTTTCAATCGTGATTGACAACAGGTTTGTAAATGATATCCGTTGGTTATAAAAAAATAATAATAGGATGACAATAATTTTGCAGCAGATAGCACTAAACTTAACGCCGCTTTAGGTTCTATCCGATCTGTTAAGAAATGGATGAAAGCAAGGGCTAAGTGGTTACCCAAGAATATCCAGCACCCCCCCCCCCCTGCCACCTTGTATATATACCAGGTGTGGCCACTACTAATACAAGTTACAACACCTTTTATAGCACCCATAATTGTATGTTGATAAACGCCACGAACAAACGTTGAAAGGGTTTGATTTCGATTCTTTTCATCATCGTAAGGAGTTAATCGCTAAGTCCACAAACTCAGATTTTTAGCGCTGGGACCACCCTCTCTAACCCATCATTCCCTAATTTCATTACATGGCGGGCACAAAAGCTTTGAGGGGAGGCATGCTTGCGTGTAATTCAAATTGAAAGGTTAGAAAGCCGACAAGAAAGGCTCAAATTTGTCTTGAAAGACATTCAGCCCGAAGAAGTTATGTATACCTGTCAGGCGGAGCAGGTATTCACATAAATAAAGACATTCGCTTTGAAAAGGGTAGTATTCGGCACTAAAAGGAGCCGGACCCCATCCCGCTCCGTAATTTACCCCCTCAATACAGGAGGGGTGTTCTTACGAAGGCCCAGATGGAGAGGCTTTCATGCTCCTGGCATTAACTGCTTTCCAAATGTTGTACTTAACAGGCTTCAAACCTTTTCCCAATCCCCTTAAGGCTAAAAGGGTAGCCTGGATAAAAGGGGTGTCGTCAGAGGGGGTATTGTGGGTACGCGCTACCCAACTCGAGTGGTCGACGGGACATTCGCGTACTCCATGACCATTAACTTGAAACCAACTTAGCGCATGAAAGAATTCGCCAGATTTCTGCCCGTACGGGTTCCTTCCCTCACATCGAGATCGTGTACGTTTTTAGAGGATTTGACAGATCAAAATTTCAAATAAGTTACGGAGCTGGTTTGTCAGGTTAAATATGTCTAATTTCTGTATGCCATAAAGCATCCACAATGCTACCATAATCGCTGTTAATAGTTTAGCAATGTATATTTATGTTCAGTTGTCCTAGTATCCTCATATACTTACGCCAGATATACTTATATAAATCTAAAATATGTTTATATATATATATATATATATATATATATATATATATATATATATATATGTATATATATATATATATATATATATATATATATATATATATATATATATATATATATATATATATATATATATATATATATATATATATATATATGAATAGAGAGGGAGAGAGAGATTAGATATTACATAGTATCTCCTTTAATTGTGTTCTTTCTCATAAAGGTGATCTTTTAACATTACTTCGACGACTATGCTTTTCGGCTGGTAGTTGTCTCCATAGGTTTTTGTCACTCAAGATACAAGTAATCAACACGATAGCTTTTCAGAATGCTCTTTTCCGGAGAGAAAAAAAATGAAATTTTCCGCATAATGAACTATGAGATCCGTATGCATCGCTTCAGAATTTGCACAATGCTTTCCATAAGGTGCCATTTTATACGCTCCCAAAAGGCACCAACGGCCTTATTCTCACCGTGTGTGTAAACTTGGGTTGGGAAACAAACCCCAGAATTAACTACCCACGGCACACCACCCCTAACAAGTCACGCAGAAAGAGCCCAAATAGAAAATTACACCAAAAGACTCCAGTTCCAACTTTGCCCAGTAGGGGGTGTGATTAGAATCTGGAATAGCCCGGTAATTACGGGTATTATCTGCCTCCCCATCTGAAATTTGATGATTGTCACTCGCTCATTTCCTACCCGATCAACAATGGGAAAGGTGTAGGCTTTCTCGACTAGTCTCCTGCTAGACTTTACCTGGCATAAGCATCAGACAGATAAGGACTCAGACATTAAAAGCTATTAGTTAAAGGGGGTCATTGGTGTCTACTTTGCCCTTGCGCGGTGTTATTGAATAGAGACGTCTCAAGAATACTACACGCTTTGATTGCATTAAATGCGGACAATGCTTCTGTAGGAAAAGCATTCAAAAATTGGCCCGTCACTGTCACATGGGTTTAGTGTAATCTCGAGATAATTTAGAGATAAGAATGATGAGTATGACTTGTTATAGTGCGCTTAGCAATACAAGTGTCCAGTCCTAACCCTGATGACGTGTAAAAGTAAACATGGATATTAAGACATGCATAGCTGAGAAGCAGCGTCGTTAAAATGACACTATGTGCCATTTCTACTGGGCTACGAATAAGGGGTGGATTTTGAAAGCAATAGGACCTGTCTGAAAATATAAAGACGTATCAAAGTTGTCAGTTTGCAGACACGAAAAGTGCAACAAGGCATGTCTGTGTGTCGCTACTGTTTTACCCCAGACGAACATTTTCCCAGCTAATTAGGCCCTACACGCAGTCTAAGGCAAACATGGCGAGCACCAGGTATGGAGATAAAATCGACTCGCTGGGGGTTTTGAAAACTTTGCAAATTGGGAACAAATTATCCATACAATCCTCTCGCTCGACTGTTTTTGTGTGTTTTTGTATTCCTCCGCCCTTGTGGGAAATGTCATATCGAATCTGCGACTGCGCGTTCTGTGAAACCATGGGAGCGTTCCGGCCACGGTCGGGCAACAGATGAATATGCTATTAATTGTTGGGGGATAAAACTATGATTGCATTCGCGTGATGCTAAATAAGCTTATCTGTCGGTTCCCCCAAGAACATATGGTGGGGAATCCGCCCGAGGGCTTTGGTAAGTGAACAGCAGAACCCATGCGAGATGGATTGCAGATTTTATCACATGTGTTATTGATAAATGGTGAATTTAGCGGAATATCATCAGATACGCTCGAACAATGGAGTTTTTATGACGCGACAAAGGCGTGAAAGACAAGCTAGGGGCATTTTCTGCACCTTTCATAAGGCACACACTGCCAGTGCTGTAGGTCCTTTATGAAAATTGGATTGGTATCGTTAAATATGTGGTTTATTTAGACGTTGAAAAGTACCCCGTCTCTAAGAAAGTCACGGGGCATCCCATTCTTAAAATACTTGTATAAATGGTAAAACGAAAAATGTTCTAGAATCAATGAATAGCAATGAACTAATTATCTCCTTGATTATAAAGTGATATTATTATCGACACTTTTCGATATATATATATATATATATATATATATATATATATATATATATATATATATATATATATATATATATATAAATATATATATATATATATATATATAAATATATATATATATATATATATATATATATATATATATATATATATATATATATATATATATATATGTATACCGGTATACTGCATTGTAATTTATCCGGTGTATATCTATTCGAGCCTCGACGTGACGAAGATTTTTCCATACCAATCTTACAATTTATTATAATTTTTTCTCGGGATTCTCCCACGATCATTTCTTGGCAGCGGAAGTTTGTTGCGCGGAAAGTGTTAAGCGTATCCATTAAAGCAGGCAGCCACAGGTGTAGAAAGCAGGAGCACGCTGTCTCAAAGGGAAGGGCACCTGAGCTTTGTCAGCGCCTAAAGACACTGTTTAATGCAGCACCATTGTCTGACAGGACACCCCTTCACGACTACCCTTAATTCCGACAAACCCTGAAAACAGCATCTCACAACAAAATGGCGACCTGCGGTGTCTGGTCTCATTTTAACACGGTTTGTATCCCCTCCCCTTTCGGCTGGCGAGTAATTAATTAGTTTTCCTTAGTGGTGGGCTGGTGCACCCCACTGATTGGGGGATCATAGTAAAAGCATGTTTGTGATGAGCAAAATGTGGAATCTGCCAGTGAATCAAAGCTGGGGTTTGTTCGTGTACATACTTGCTCCGGGCTATTTCATCCCCCACCTAGAATCTTAAGGATGGCAGCCACAGAAACCTACCACCTTGCCCCCTGACTATGCACATCAAACTCATGCCAACTCTTTATCGTTTGTTGGCATGAGAAAGAATTCGTTTTACGTTGAGATTACACCTATACATAGACCTACGTATTGTCAACCCTGCTAGATTTTGCCAGCAAAAAGATGATAAAAGTTTCAAATATGGTCAAGCACTTTAATACGGTTGGCATGATCCTAGTAGTGTCATGAATGCAGTTAAAAAACTTAGAGAAAACATTGAGAGCATGATCCACTTAAAGAAACCAATGTTAGTTTTTTTTTTAAATTTCTGCAAACATTGCATTTTTTTTAAATTTCATATTGCATGCATAAAAAGTAATAGGAAACATACACATGGAATACTAATTTCATACCAGCAACACTTGGCCATAAACACATTTAAGTCTGAAAGTGTTGATTTAAGTTATGTTATGTATTCAGTTCAACCTGACTAAAGAAGACACTAAGAGCACGATTCATTATCCATACCTAATCGAACAAACTTAAATGAAATCACTGATAGGTTGACCAAAATCCGCACACAGTCAAATCAAACTTGCTTAAAGAAATCACAAGTGGGGTAGCTTTCTTTAATTCGATAGAGATGATCATTGGTGAAATGACTGAAGCTCCACATATAATCAAACCTTTTTTCAAAGAAATCACTGGGTGGATGTTTCAAATTCCTTATATATCAAACCCACTAAAATATTCCACTCATGATATACTGTGATTCAAAAGGTGGTTGTCTTCCCTAACAGATGAAACATACTGTATTTTTTTTTATCTGGAGGATTTCAAATTGATCCTTAAATAGCTGGTTTCTGTTAACAGCTGGCCTCAACCAGAATCAATTGCTGTACCGTACTTTCACCAGGTCCAGTGGATAGAGTTTATCAACCTAAGTCAGTTAAATGAATCGAGGACACTACACTGAGTGTTTAAGTTAAAACAACTTATTCTTTGACACATAATGAGAATTTTAAGTATAGTGACATTCGCTACATTTTTAGTTAAAAAAGAGTTATTTCTATCATGTTAGCATTATTAACCTTTATTCGAAATTTGACATTATATTTCAAGTTTCAAAAAGACTCTTTCAAGAGTTTCCCTTGAAATATAAATGAAACTATTACTGACCAAACTATCAACATGTATCTCTATTAAACACGTTGCTTTTCTTGTTGTTGATCGAATATCACTTAACTATATTGATATCTGCATCGAATAACCAGCTGCAATAGTATACTAAGTGCGTGATATGGATTACTGGATACATTGTGAGGATCGCTTTTCAGAAGAAAATACTTCTAGCAAACATTTCGATATAACAAGGTACCTACTATATCAGAATGATGACTTTTTGTTTACCCTTTCCAATTGATATACCTTTTACTTTCGACATACCTCACTTTTCATCGAGTCTTGATATTCACTGAAACACATGTTAAGTTTTATTAAAAGTGTTTTTTTTATAAACCAAAATGTTTGATATTTCGCGCGTCTTATTCGTTGAGTGTTAATATAGCTTCAAACGCTCCTAATTAAGCTAGCATTGACAACAGTGACCAACTTCTTCCTAACCATATCATTAGTTGTGGTTGCGAAAATTTCACCCGGGGATTCATGTTCTAAATGTCAGTTTTGTCGTGAACACCTGCACGATCCTCCCCTGTGATTTTCAGCAAAAAAACCTGCATTCAACCCCGGTGCATTCATTCAAATTGCGGGTTCGCCCTCCACCCCACACATGCTGAATGCGAAACGACGGCTATTTATCCTGCGATGAGCTCAGCATGGCGTCTAACCTGAACTCCCAAACCCCATCCTTTTTACTCAAAATACCTTTCTTCGCCCATCAAAAACTTTTCTTCTCTACTCAATGCTTTCAAGGGGTCCCAAGATTTATACACAGACCAAATCCACCCGTGGCAAGTTTTCCCTCCGTTTATTGGCTCCTTTTATATATACATGTTTCGCGGCCACGCTTGATTACACTTGCATTAGGGCACCTGGATTAAACAAAGGGGAGAGCAAGCACTTACAGGTAAATGAGATGTAGTGGAAAGAAGCCCAGGTGTACTTAAGGGATTCATTTGACAGGCAAGTATTTATATAGATGTACAATGAGGAACAGTTTGCGGTGTGAACTGAGGTAGGTTTGACCACTAAACTACGGTGTAAACGCCATTAATTATACACAAGAAATGAGGCCCAACCGAGCGAAAAATATTCATATTATAACAGAGCTTTTCCTTCTTTGTAGACTTTTGAATGCAGAACGTGAGTGGGAATGTTTAAGTTTTTAACCTTTTACGCACCATTACTCCCAGCAAACTGTCAAAACCCATGTTTTATATATGTCTCCTGAAACATGCACTGTATTGTTAAACAACAAGCCAAGTTTATTCTTAGGTATAGAAATCGCAGTCAAACTGTCAGTAGTATACTAGTATTGCAGCTGACTTGTTAAGTTCATATAATCTGCAAATGAAAAATATATCTTGAGTCAACTAAGCACTTTATTGACTAGTAGCATGATTGCATTTGCAAATCATATCTATCTATCTATCTAAATTATATATATATATATATATATATATATATATATATATATATATATATATATATATATATATACATATACATATATATATATATATATATATATATATATATATATATATATATATATATATATATATATATATATATATATGTGTGTGTGTGTGTGTGTACAGTTAAGTCTCGATCCAATAATCCCTTTCTGACCAAAACATAGCTAGATCTGCTCTTTTCAATGCTATTCTGTTTAACTTGACCACATTTACAAGGATTTTGTGAATAGGATTGCCATCAATGGAACGAATGACATACTAGTAACGTACAATCTTTCATGTAGTTTCCCATCTAACATACCAAGGGCTGCCTCCCTGGCCTAGTGGTAACAGATAGCAAGAGACACAAAACAATAGTGCAACAAATAGCAAGAGATAGCAAAAAGGCCAAGAAAACCGGCAAATGGCATTTTTTCTTTCTGCCCTTACATGTTTGTCTTGCCAACAAACTATGTTATTCTCCCGGCAAGGCGCTCCCATTAGTGTCCGTTCTCTCCCCGGCCCTCACACGTTGTCGAGAGAGCACGAGATAGGCTTCCAAGCAGGCCGAGTAATTTACTCAAGTGCCCCCTCCCCCGTCGCCGCAAGAACCTACCATCTGCGGCCAGCTAATGCTCTCATTTGATCAGCTCAATTCGACATTGTTTGATTAATTTAGTCTATTAGCAATTACAGGCATGAAGAGTCAGCACATCGGCTTCATTTCGTCGCTTTTAAGCACAATAACGAAGTTAGTGATGCGGCGAACACTGCCCTCCTAGCCAATTCTATTAGTGCGCAGGCCCAGTCGAGTCGAGTATGACGTTGATTGAATGCGAGAGTTTGCAAGAACGTGTGTGTGTGTGTGTGCTAGTGTGTGTGTGTGTGTGTGTGTGAGAGAGAGAGAGAGAGAGAGAGAGAGAGAGAGAGAGAGAGAGAGGATGTTTATTTTCTTCAGACATTTGTCACATATATGGTGAGGCATTGTTTTGAACCTAGCCCGAGACTGCCCTTTAATTAAATCACCTGCTATATTCTGCCAAGCTATATAGGCACAAGAGGGTGCCTTTCTTTCACAACCACATATATTTCATCACACACACACACACACTATATATATACACACACATATATATATATATATATATATATATATATATATATATATATATATATATATATATATATATATATATATATATATATATATATATATATATATATACACTAGTTATAATCAATATAAGGCTAATAATGTAGTATACGTAGCTATGCTAGAAAATGTGAGGTTTTGTCTATATAGCACACAGCGCCACCTGGATTTTCAACACGCCATGTTCCCCTTTAATTAGCAATTTCGCGCATGGCCATGCGGTAAAACGTTCAGTACTCCAGAGACAGGACCGCTTAAGGCAATGCCACACACAAAAGACAGGTCCTTGGATGGTAATTTCATCATTTTGCTCAGAAAACAGAGCATGTGTTAGCCTTGCAGGGCAATTAAAATGAAATTACATTTAGCACCTCAAGTTAATGGAGTTAATGAATCCTTCAGGTTTAGTTTATTTCAACATCGTTTTTGACACCTATCAGAGTCTGCTATCTACCCGAATGCATTCTATGCTGATTACAAACGTAGCACCTAAAAAGGATCAGATTGAACATCAAATGATTAAAAACACTTGTAATACACACTATTAAACAATTTTCCTCATAAACCATGCCTCTCCAGAAACCATGGATAGTTTTGTGACCTTGTAATATTTGAGGTTTGAAAAAATATGTTGACCAAACAATACTATACTGTAGTATAGAATCCCGATGGAAACTTTTGATGGGAACTGTGGCTATGATTGCATCAGGCGTCCAAGAGATCTCTTCACAGATAGGATGAAATGAAAGGAGGATGTCTTCCCAAATTCCGATATCAGTATCATTTGTTTAAGATCATATTGAATAAGTAGGATAATAATATTTCGAAAAATGTTTCTTTGCCTATGGTCTGTTTTTAGAAGTTTATTTTTATTCATAATTTAGCCTTTTTATCTTAAGGTAGAACCCTACCCGATACACGGGTCATTTTTAAAATTTGAATATCTGAAAACCGAGTTTATTTAAGACAACGGCACTTATGCTATCATAAAGGTTACATCTCATAGTTGCGGAATAATGGTGAACTTATCAGTAAGTGGCAATTTTGAGGTAATGTGGCACCTTTAAAGAACATATCTTGATGTGTTTCGTTTTTTGGCAAAATGTCAATAATCACCCTTTACTTGAAAATGAGAGCCTACTATATGATTATGCATGTCTTTGGTGAGGTGCAAGGTCCAACTTCAACAGGGGATCTTCAGGATGAGTATCTTAAAAACATCTTTGAATATTCCCATATGCCTAAAAATTACTAACAGCACGTGGTTTACATAGTAAGTGCTGATGTTCAGGTCCTGTCAGAATTCAAGGTAGCTGTGACATGACCTTGCACCTAGACGGGGTTCATATCTGTCATATTCTAAAATACTGGCTTTGGAGACTGTATCTTTATTCACTTTGAGCCAAAAAATGAGTTGAAAACTTTGGTCAAAATGGCCTAGCTCGAAGTAATCTGCATGGTTAAAGCAGATAGCCATGTCGTTCGGGACCAATCTAACATGGAAACTCCAAAGGGCCCTGCCTTTTGTGCTCATGAGGTTAGCACAATAGGGGGTTGCCAGCTTGAGATTCGTGGCGAATGAACACTGCTCATGTGTCATCTTTTGTATTGATATCCATTCTTAGGGGCCAGCCAAGGACACCACCTAGTGGTGAAAATCTTGGTGTACTAGACTATCACCTTAACTTTAGATCAATTTTGAATAGTACGTTAATTGTTCTAAAAAAGTTTTATGTATATTACCCTATAGGTTATATATCCGTATCTACCAACATCAGGGTTGAACTATGGGTAAGAATAACTAGACATTATAAGATAAGAAATTATCGCCCTAATGATGTATATTAATAATTACACTACTCCTCTTTATTATTATGCAAATCTAAAAAATAGCTGAATTTTTCAAATTGATCCTGCTGCTTTACGTTAATGGAAAAAAAGTTAAAACGATATACACTTTAAATTCAGTTTGACATCGTTTTGTACTTTTCTTCGTAGTCAATGTAAAGAGGAAAGTATGATATAACCAATATTGAATTGAACTCATTTTTCATTATGACCTATTTCTCCAAAGTCACCCACTCTCAATAAAAATGGCCTCTCCACGGTCTTTCCATAGAATTGTGATAATTCATCTCATAGTGAATGCTTAAGCACTATAGAAATGCCAAAACCAATCCCTGTTAACCTAATTAGCGGCACATTAAGACCACATTGCATTAGCAGAGAAACCCAATACGTGCGAGATGTTATCTCTTTCACAGAGGCCAGCCACATAGTCTCGCAAGTGTCACGTTGTCTGACGAGATCATGACGTGAATAGGGAGAAGCCCAGCGGGGGAGGCACCCTCCCTATCTTATCACCATCGATACACAGTTTCGCCTACTCTAATGAGATTAATTAAGGTAGTACGTGTACAGGCTATTTGGGTGGGGCTACCCCAATAGTAGAGTGGTCTACAGTATGCCGTAACCACTGAGTGCCTACTGCCCCTTACCACTGACGAAGGTCCGAGGGCTGATTTCTGCATGAACCATGTGGGAAATACACTTGGTCAACTCAGCACGTTTGTACCAATGAGCTCCAGGGTTGGAATGAGACTCTTTTTCTTAAAATTGTCTCCAACAATTTGTTTTATCCCAAGGCATCGTTGGTGCAACTGTGGTAGTCTGTGCCTAAATGTCTGGATGAAATCATGTTGTGTTTTTTCATTGCCTTTAAGCTTGATTTCTTGCAGGTTGGATTTTTTTATTTTAAGAAGCGTTTTGCCAAGATTATGGTTTAATAAATGGCAGTCTGGAGGCTTGGCCATAATAAGCATTACTGGTAGATAAGAGTTTAAGCAACATTACTGGCTGATTGTAGCTGTATCACTTGCAGAAATATTGTTTCAAAAGAATGTGCCAACACACACACACATACATACATACTTTCATAGATATGTACACTGTAACATAAGCAGATATCTCGGTAACTGCACATAAAAAGTTAACTTTCTTTTTCGAAAAAGATCTGAAAAATTAAAAAGATTCGATTTCAAAATCATCTAATTAGTTCTATTTGGTTGATTGATTGCCATATTGTTTTGTAATTGCAAACGTGCCACTTATCATCATCATGATGGAATTGCCGAATTATCTATTCAAAGTAAGTGAAGATAATAACGTGGAAATGTGAATCCTTGCAGTTCCATAATATGTTTACCACGCTCTGTTTGAATCAGCATATTTATCGAGCAGCTGCAATATGCATTTAAAGAGTCCAGTTCCTGAAACAGCAGTAGGGAACGTGCGCACTTTAAATTACCTTCCTCCTAAATCACACACCTGATTAGCAGTATATTACTTTAACGTTAAATCTCATTAGGCTTTCTATTGATTCAAACCTAGTTTCTTTAATGTTTCTATGTTCCACTGATTTCATTTGCCTATCAAAGGCGAGTGGGTATAACGCAATAGAGCGACTAATGACGACTTAACAACACTGTCACTAGCTATTACTATCCACCATTGCAAACTGGGGAACGAACCCAATGTTGGAACTAAGGTAAATTGGTGAGTGCGGGTCAATAGGGAATGGGGTGTGAGAGATCAGAGAAAAAGGATAATAGTAGCAAATTATTGACACGTCTGAAATTCTTTCCCCATCTGTCGTGAAATTGACACAATCAGTGGGCATTGTTCTGATACAAGAATTTGGTGTGTAATTATTCTATTTGTGTTGCTTTCAAAATAAAAGTGCCGTCTAATCATTCAATCTGTGCTGCCTTTTGAAATGAACTTCAAATGATTCATTCCTTACAGGTTATTCTGCTGTTCATGCTAAACTGATGGTGATGTGGATTGTTAGAATGAGGATAACGATGAGGATGAGGAAAATGGTAATAACAAATAATTAATGTTGATGGGGCATGCACCTGTAAAAGCCCCTGTCATAACTAACCAGTTTACCAGTCATTGCTGATTTAGAAAAAGGTATTTACATATTCATCAATCCAGCTTTGTCTATTGAGGAAAAGAACTATATTGTAATTACGTATACGACGATGATGATGATGACTATGATATCGATGATGATGTTTTTGATTAAGAAGATGATGCAAAGTCAGAAATATTGACAATAACTATCAAAAAGATAAATCGGAAGCAGGTGATCATGGAGATAATAACGATGATTGCTGACAATGTTATTGTCATGGAAATTAGTTATTACCCTGTATAGATATATACTTTTTTTTATTTTAGAGCAAATAAATAGATGTAAATGGAAAATTTAGAGGCACTCACCTGTATTTTCACATCAAATTATATAGTAATGATTTATTAATTTTGCGGAACAAGAGAAAATTTGGGTTGATTTTTATCAAACATGTAACTCATTAGCCAATATAATTTACAAATTACCATTTACTCTTACGCAGATAAACATACTATTACTACTGCTAATACTACTACTTTATCGCATGATCATACATGTAGATGTGAGAATAGGTACGTGTCGTTGAGTGCGGTCAACAACCTGTCCAAGTGAATAAACTGGTCAGATTTAATAAGAAAAAACTTTTTCTGACGCTGCCATTTCGTCTACCATTGATTTAGCTGTTGAATCTTTATCATTATTTCTTTCTTTACTATATGGCTACTATCCATGTTATGGCATGAACCCTCCAGACTCATTAGAGCAAAGTGTCCGCATAGAGCGGCGACTACAAAGGCATAGATTACCAATATTCTCAGGTCGGTGGGAACACCTGCCTTCCCCCATCTAGGGGATGGCAATGCATGGTACAGAGTACATATTTCTATATAGCATATTGCGTAATGTGATTTAAATTCAGATTTTGGAAATTTCTAGTCAGTTGGGAATGAACGGGGAAACCTGGGGTAGCCAAACAACCAGTGCAAAACGCCTAAGTCACTGGCAACATTCTTAGCCAATAAAATAGGGCTGCCAAAACGTGTATCAAAGAAAATCGTCATTAAGAACCATTTCCCTGTCGATACGTTATGTTCATATATAGTTTTCCACATCGTTTGCCCCGGCCGAGGCATGTGAGAAAGTTTCAAGTAACTTAAAGTTTGACAGTGGGTTTCGCCAGGTATTCCTGTTTCCTCTACTACATATAACCGGCTGGTCACGATTCAGCCATTATATATGGCAATAACATTCAAAATTCCTAAATCAAATTCCGCATCGTATACAGAATAAGTTGAATGATTTGAATAGTATAAAACAGTATTGCATTTTGGAATAATTCCTTAATATGCAAACGCATTCTGTTTTACAGTACAGGCATTCAATTCCTGCACCAGTCGACCGGACGTCTGGCAGTGTTTGGTCGTAATAATATCAATGGGTAACATGTCAAAAAATTAGCAAAGCACATCAATGACCCACGTAGCTTGCGAATCAAAGCTACTGTCAGTGTTGAGGCATCGGCATGCCCACACAATTGGGTGGCAATCGGGCATTCTGTCGTGCATTATGCCCAGGCTGCCCTCTTATTTAGTGCAGATATTAAATATCTGCACTGTATCATTCGGTGCACACTACTTTAGTCTGACCGGTTATCGGGGCAGCCCCGAGCGAGTGGAGAGAGAGAGAGACAGGACTTCATATGGAAAGAGTAGTCTAGTGGAAGAGATGTGTCAAAATAATTATAGAAGAAAACACACGGCCACGGAAAGAGGTGAAAGTAGTCAATAAACTGGGAGCCAGTTAATAACAAACCACATGTCGGCTTCCGCCCGGGCAAAACACGAACAACACCGGTCTCTTAATGCCCGACAGGATTGCCAAGTCTTGATGGGGTAAACCAAACAAATTAGTCATCACCCATTCTGCTAATTGCTATCAATTGTTTTGTCGTCAATGATGCCGCGGTCCTCACCACAGATCAACATGAATGTATCGCAGTGCAATACCATAGATATTCTATAAAGTACCAGGTACTCCACCACAGCACAAAGACTATTATTATATCAGTCACCGTATGTCATGGAATCTTTTGTTACTAGACATGGGTAGTAAACTTTGATACTAAGAGAAAATGCCATATACTTGACAATGCCAGATGAAACTAATCTTTCATAAATTTGTCCAATTCCTGATAGAATGTCTAGTACTGTAGTAGGTATCAACACCAACATCCCACTTAGTGATAAATTAAACCCACTAGAATGTACCGGTGTATAGATACCTTGTATCTTCCTCATGTCCGTATAATGTTTTTCTCTTTCTTATATTTGAGTTATATACTCTATGTAAGCTCAAAATCTGAGTGTAATTTTCTGGCATTTTTGCTGAATGGAGACTTCCTTCTCCCAGCCAACCAGAATTTGTATTACCAGTTCTGTTCTGTATGTGATTATTCCTTTTGTATACATGTATGATTTTTGTAACTGTATGTTACAGCAAATAAAGATACTACTACTAGTAATAGTAGAATGTATATATCTTTTAATCTAAATATGGGTATACAGGCAGCCATGTTCAATTCCGAAAGGTTGTGACCATAAGTTCCACTCTTTGTAAGTACATGTATGTATATTCATTGACTGCAACTTAGGTTACAAAAAGCATAAGTTCCACTCTTTGTAAGATAAAATACGAATTGAGTATGATACAACTATTTTGGTTTTATATCAGTATGGTAGTATGGTGCCAAGTCATACATATTATAAGTATAAGTATTTATTGGCCATATCAAAAATATGAAATTATTAAGGAAGTGATTATGAATACACATATCAGGACGAGATAGGCACCACAATTGGAAAAAAATTCCCTTTCACTATTTATGAACAGTCATACGTCTTTTAGTTGCAAATCGAGGACAGTCCCTCAAAACAACATACGTTTATATAGCGACCAGAACGACCTGCTAATGAGAACAAGGGGGAACCTAAACATAAGAGGACAGACTACGATTTGCATTTGTTATATCCATTTAAAAATGTGGCAAAGTAAGAGAGACCGAACAATGCTATAATTCAACATTCGTCATACTTTCATCCATTCAAGATGGCAATTACTAGTAACTATAATGACGGCGTCATTCACATGGACCATTTTTGCCCATTCATGTCTGGGGCACCTCAAAAAGGCTAGACTATTTCGGAGATATTTCTTATGATATAGGTACATTTAAGAACAAATGTATGGTCTCATGCAGGGTCTTAGCCGATATTTGGAAACAGGGTGTCCAAATAGAGGTTTCATAGACTTTTGCGTGTCCAAAGTGTGGTACAAAATACATACTACTAATAAGATAGACCCTATACTTTTACAGATTTTGCTTTTTTAGGCCAAATACTGCTTTGTGTGTCTTATAAAAGTGACACTACAGCTTCTACATCTTCTATCTTCTAAGAAAAGTCATCTTCAGCAAATTCTGACATAAACTTTTGGGTGTCCAAACTGTCAAAAAACGGTGTTCTGCGTGTCCAAATGACACGCTGGACGCATTGCGGCTAAGCCCCTGGTCTCATGTCATTCAAAAGTCAATTAACTATTCATTATATATATCTTAAAAGAAATTCTGAATTGACTTTATTTGAAAAGTACTACATTAAGACAATTTTCAGACGAAATCTCATTCGTGACTGACGAATTGATATTTCCAAAAATATATTTGAGTCTAGGCGACAAAACCTAGAAGAAACCTTAAATATAAATTGGGTTATCATATCAGTGCAAAAAGCAAATTACGTGTAGACATTTCACCTGTAACTATATCTAGGCAAACTTCCTACTTTCCAAGTGGATTACTATCACTTACTGTAGGAGAAGTACCTAGATCTAGGGCCTTGCCTCCAGTTGCCTTCGTGGCGTGGGAGGTAGAGTTAGCATGCATCCCACAATGCAGTTCGGTAAGCGGAGGAGGAGGAGGCGAGATTGCAGATTGCAAGTCTGTCATTACCGCCATTAAAAATGTAGCACTTCCGGGAGGGGGGAATAAAGTAATTTCCACCCTTCTCCATAGACCTCTCAACTTGCACGCGACGACAGCGGCGGAGGGATAGGAACCTAACTTCTGCCGTTTCAGCTTCTCAAATCTCCGCAACCAGAAACAACGTGCTCTAATTGTAGATATAGCAGGAGATCACTCAGGGTGTACCCCGATAGCCGAGTTGTCTAACCAATGACTGCCAATGTTTCTCGCTAGTTAACGTCCATGTGATTCGGGGCATGTCAAAAAGTTGCCATTGAAGTTTGGGTTAGGCGGTAGATTTTCCTGGACACTCTGGACTTCCCCAACCATTCACAACTGCCTAGTCACAACCAGCCAGTATATGGCAGAAGAATGACGATAGTTGAAATGCTAAAATCCAAAGTTAAATCATGATCATATCCACTTAACAAGTAAAGGGGGTCAAATCTCTATTGCAGACATCGTACAACTAAACCTCTCCCCCCATCTGTGGAACAGTAATGCAAAATGTTGCTTAATTTACCACACTTGTGCCAAACATAACACAAAGGGAAATGGGATTTTTTGATGTTGTGGTCAAAACACGCATGTTTGTTTTGGTGCAAGCCGAGCGGGGGAGCGCAGTTTGCATAGGGTCATGGGGTGTGTTCATAAAACGTCGTATCGAGTGAGCGGTTGCCGTATCTACAGTATGACACAGTGACAGGTAACAACGTGGTCATTAACTGCGTCACTCCTCATCTGCTAGACAATGAAAAGCGTGCTGTTCGGTTAGTTTTGTCTTAGGGACATTTGACATACAGTCCAACTCGGCTACACCAGGACTGCCTTCATGGCCAAGCGGTCTAATGGGATATCGCATCCTTTTTTATATAACACATATCTATCTATCTATCTATCCATCCATCTATATATAAATATAATATATATATATATATATATATATATATATATATATATATATATATATATATATATATATATATATATATATATATATATATATATATAAATATATATATATATATATACTAGTATATATATATATATATATATATATATATATATATATATATATATATATATATATATATATATATATATATATATATATATATATATATATATATATATATATACTAGTATTATATATATATATATATATTTATATATATATATATACATATATATATATATATTTATATATATATATATATATATATATATATATATATATATATATATATATATATATATATATATATATATATAAATATATATATATATATATATATATATATATATATATATATAAATATATATATATAATATATATATATATATATATATATATATATATATATATTATATATATATATATATATATATATATATATATATATATATATATATATATATATATATATATATATATATATATATATATATATATATATATATCACATTATTTACCCCTGGGGCTAACAATATTTCTTCTGCCCCTAACTTGCCTTAATTGGGAGCCCCCGGCTGGCCCCCTTAGTCGACACCTCATATCATACGATATGTGGGAGAATGGGCTTTGTTATATTTCTCAGGAATGTTTGGGCAAAGTGGGCAAATAGAGAACGACAATAACCTTAACATTAACTAAGCTCTTAAGGTACGCACGCAATGGCATGTATAATCACACACACTCGTAATAGTGCAAACAAAACGGACAACAATACGACCCTGAAATATCAATATCTCATATTAAGGAATTAAAATGATTTATTCGCCCATTAGGACTTAATCCCAAATGTCGATATTTCACTACAACCTCTAATGCGAGAAAATGCGAAATAATGGCGGCATTACAACCCGTTCTCCAAGCACGTGAGGTTTGGTCAGGGGTTATTAGTTTCGGTCAATATTTACTATTCAATGGTCGACTTAGCTGATTAATTTGTTGGATTAAGAAATTGATGTTATTAAATAGGGATAGAATGGTATCGACTGAACCGGCGTGACAATAAAGGTATTTCGTTTCGCCTGCTAAATGCTAATGTAATTATTGTTGTATCCGTACCTCAATCAATATAGAGCTTTAGATGCATTGTTAGGAGAGTAATTATGAGTGTACACGATTCAGAAACATTACGGTTATATAGCCAGAGAGAGAGAGAGAGAGAGAGAGAGAGAGAGAGAGAGAGAGAGAGAGAGAGAGGGGGGGGGTGTGGGTTAAAGATTACTGTTATGTAGAGAGAGAGAGAGAGAGAGAGAGAGAGAGAGAGAGAGAGAGAGAGAGAGAGAGAGAGAGAAGAGAGAGAGAGAGAGAGAGAGAGAGAGAGAGTTGACATCTCTACACGTGTTACGTATACAATTTATTGTGGCATGCACGCCCATGTGTCATAAAAATCTTAAATGAAAGTGAAAAGTATTTTACTTGAATAACTGTTTGTTGAATACATCTTTTTCTCAATTGTACAACTGGAACAATATAATAGTAAAATGTTGAATGCAGGCCAATTTTCTTATACTAGAGTAACTTTGCAATCATAAAGTATTTATGTATGATACGTTAATATAAACGATATCGATGTACAGTACAACGGTTTAATTTAAACTCGCTTACATCCCTTTCGTGTATTACTATAAAATATTTACGATGGATATCTTAAGCATAATTGATATCCTTTGTTCTACATTATTACTTCGGATCTAATCCCTAACTATACTACACTTGATGCTGTACAATGGACATCACTTGATACGGAATAAGTATCATTAATTATGTGACATTCAATAGCACCATTATTATCCCTTCTATAATCATAATATAACAGCGTGTGGTTTTCCCAATAGTTAGTGCCCTGGTATTGTATGGTAATATCTGTAGCAATATATAACATCAATATATATTGTATAACTTCTTGCAGGCACATGTATATAGCAGTGATCATGATAGATCACTGTAAGTTTAATAAGGTAATCATAAGCATAAACAAACTGCTAACTAAACTACATTTTCGAAGCACTATCACTGCGCAAAACTACACAATTTCTTTGTTTATTTCTTGATATTTTCAAGATTGTCTACTAAGCATTAAAAGAAAGAAAAAATAAGAAAATATTGCTGAGCCAAACATGTTTGGTAATCTGTAGCAAATATGTGCAGGTAAAACTGTACGTCTTGAGGTAAAGGGACAAGCATTATATTCTAAGCATAATTATGAAGGAGCATATCATGTTTTAAATGATCAATAAGTGAAATACATGATATAGCAAAATACATATATTCATGCCTTGTTACCCCACACCCTCCTATAAAGAATACACGATTTAGAATAATCCCCATTTAGAACCATATGAAATACTAAAATGACAGCCCTATTGACAATGCTACTTTGGCTGCTGTGAGTATTAATGGGTTAACATTAAAAAAAAATAAACATGACTTACCTGTACTCTGACTTCAGGTAGGTTGACTTTGAGGGCTAGTTCCTCTCGACTGTACACATCAGGGTAGTGTGATTTCTCGAAGGCCCTCTCTAATTCGTGTAGCTGGTAAGTGGTAAAGGTGTTCGATTCCGCCGGTGTTTTTCTTTGGGGCGTCATCGCCATTTCCACCCTCTTCGTCACTTAGTACGTCATGTGACTGGGATCCTTCCATATTTTCTTTGGCTCCCAAATCTCCGTTTTCTCCTGAAAGACCAGGGATAGAGGTGATCAGTTAAGTTAATCTGATATTAGCTATTAAATCTTTTATTTCATTTCCAGTCATTTTTCTGTTATCCTGCTGCTACTTCTACCGCTGCTGCTGCTGCTACTACCACTACTACTACTACTACTACTACTACTACTACTACTACTACTACTACTACTACTACTACTACAACTACTACTACTACTACCACTACTACTACTACTACTACTACTACTGCTGCTGCTGCTGCTGCTGCTGCTGCTGCTGCTGCTGCTACTACTACTACTACTACTACTACTACTACTACTACTACATCTACTACTTCTACTACTACTACTACTACTACTACTACTACTACTACTACTAGAGATCTAATTCAGAAGCCGTTTATCGTCACTTTTTACTTTCATATCGAGACTAAGAATATGCTAGTAAGGTGTATATCTTTAAAGAAATGGGAGTAGCTGTGAAAACCTTCTCCTTTATGAATATGTTTATTGTATGCTTTTCGTATTCCAAGAATACAGTCAATATATTACACGCTCTAAGATCTGTATGGTTCATCGATTTTTATTATCATCATTTTTATCATTATTTTTATTATATCATTATTATTATTATTATTATTATTATTATTATTATTATTATTATTATTATTATTATTATCATTATCATAAGCATCACCATCACTGTTATGAATATTATTATTAACCATTCATTTGAATCACTTAACTAGATTGTAACTAGGAAAATACTCAACTGTTGGGCTGAAAATGGATTAAAAAGCGCGACAAGTTCAAGAATAAAGGGTGTTCAATTTATGGGGAATCTCCTTGGTACTTGGAAACCATTAAGTTCAATATTGTGGCCTGCACTACACCATAGTGGCCACCTCAAATCATTGAATAGGCCTCTGTATAAAATGATAATACTCCAGCTATAGATTTGCACTAAGATGTGGAATTCCCTTTAAACTGTCACGTGACTTACAGGTGTGACACAGGAATTATTGGTGTCATAACCTGTAAGTAAGAGGCCTACAGATCAAAGCTAAACAGTTGAAATGGCATTCATACACCAGACCTAATTAGACCAATTTATAGACGAATCTCTTGAATTGCACTTTACAGAACTGGGTGTTTACAGGTAAATGCATCCCACAGGTGCGCATTCGGACTCTGTGGCTTACATAAGGTTCAGGTGCATCAGACCTGCAATTAAAATCTAACGATATTCTACCAATGCTTCTATGTAGACCCGGAGGGGGGCGTCTGGCATCTCACCCCTCCTTGGTCACGTGGTACAGATTCTCCCCTCCGCTCGCCCCTCATTCGTTGGCGTATCTATAGAATGTTTACATAGGAGATGTCATCTCCTGGTCTCTGTATCTATACCCTTGTCACTTATCTGTCATGTCTAATAGGGCCTGCGGCACCCCATGTGGGTGTTTTAGGGTATGCACCTGCAGCACACATCAGCATGTCGGGTATAGGAATAATTTTTTGCATAACTTGTTAATACCTGACGTGCTTCTAAAGGGTGGTAATATGACTAGAACTTTGATTTCTTTTAATACACAATTTTTCATAGCTGAAACGGCATCTGTCTCTACGGTTAGTTTTGTTGTTGTTGATGTTGTTTCTCATTGATTTATTTGTCCTTTGTTGTTGTTGTCGTTGTTGTTGCTGTTGCTGTGGTTGAGGTTGTTGCAATCGACGTATGCAGGGGTGTTTCTTGTTGTTGCTGTTGTTGTAGCATTTGCTGGTGGTAGCATTAGTGGTAATGGAGATGATGACGGTTGTCGTGGTGATGTGTATGTAATGTTTTTGTCGTTGTCTTTGCTGTTGTTGTTGTTGTTATTGTTTGTGTTGATTATGATGATGGAGGTGGTGGTTGGTAATACTGGTGCTGCTGTCAATTGCGGAATTACAGTGTTTTATTAATGTGTGTACTGAGTTCAGGGGCCCAAGTCAATATCAACCTGATATATCATTATGGAATCACTTCAAAGAAGTTGAAGATAAAAGTTGAAGAAGAGAGCAGGCATAAGTAAAGGAAGATGAAACGATATAAAAGGAGTGAGAGGAAGAAAAGAGGGAGGTTATCGAGGAGAAGAAAGAGTTAAAGGAGAATGCAGTTAGAAGAACACTAGATAATTATGAGAACAGCAGTGTGATATACGAAAAGGAGGTGGAGGAGGAGGAAGAGAGGGAATGAAGGAATATGTGCAGAAGAACAACATGGTGATATAAAATAGGGAGTAGAAGAGAAGAAAAAGATTTTAAAAAAATAAGGAGAGAAGGAAAATGACAAATGGAAAAACACCATGGTGATATAAGATAAGGGGGAGGAGGAGAGGAGAAGAAATTAAGAAGAAGGAATATGTGCATAAGAACATCATGGTGAGGTGGCGGAGGAGGGGAAGAAAGACAAGAGAAACGAAGGAGGAGAACGAATATATGCAGAAGAAAACGGGGTGATATGAGAAAAGGAAGTGGTGGAGGAGGAGGAGAAAGAAAAAAGGGGATAAAGTGAAGGAGCGGAAGGGATGTAGCTAGAAGTGTGGTGTGTGTGTGTGTGCGTGTGTGCGTGCGTGCGTGTGTGTGTGTGTGTGTGTGTGTGTGTGTGTGTGAATATAATGATGACACTACATGTTGGGGACAGGCTAATGGTCACTTGGCGTCTTGTGGTAGATCAGCCAGTGAACCGCGGTAAAGGTGACACTGTGAGGTGACTTTTTCATTCAGATGCAAACTTTCTGATTACTCACATCAGGCAAAAAATGGACATTAACAAAAAAGTGACGGCCTGTTATGACACAGTCACGCAGGCCCTATCTTCCAAGTTTGCAATAAATTGATTGCCTTCTTTGACATTTTACTTAAACCTTGCCCCTTGGTGACAGGGCCATATCAAACAGGTCATTAAAGTCAGAATTGTCTTATTACCTCCAATTAGCACCTGGCCAAGATAGACAAGAAACAATGCCTGTCTCGAGGCTCCTGAAGTCTCGTCAGCCAGAACCTCATTAAGTCTCGTGTCTTCGCGAGACCTGCGTGTTACTGCGGCTAAATAACTAGCAGAAAAAAGTTCAAAGGAAAGTAACCTTGTGGCCTCTCGCTGAAAGTAACTAGCCTGCCTGCGTTAGTGGCGAGTAACAAGCTGTCGAGGGGAGCCGGGGAACTAGCCAGCTTCAGGGGGCTTAATGAATGCAACATTGGCACTTAGGGCAGTTTGGCAATAAACTACACATGGCGTGGTTCATGCAAGACTCTGGCAAAAACTCTCGAGGGAGGACGATGACCATATATAAGGGAGGGTTTAAGGAGATTCATCATATATTCTCAACTACATAGTCTTGAAACACGAGATCGAATATATATATATATATATATATATATATATATATATATATATATATATATATAATATATATATATATATATACATGAGAGAGAGAGAGAGAGAGAGAGAAGAGAGAGAGAGAGAGAGAGAGAGAGAGAGCTGAGAAGCTCATTTTCGGGACAAGTGACAGACCACCCCTACACCGTATTTAGAGAGGCTCCCTGTATAAAACAGCTATCCCAAAATTCCCTTAATTCTTCCGTATGTCTTAATAGTGAAGGCCGCTTTTCGTAAAATAGTGAAAAAAATAATTCATGAATCAAGTGGTCCATATTTGGCAGAATCTCGAATTATCAGAATAACTAAACTGAATTATTTCCATGAAAAGTCCTTGCTGTCAACATGTGAGTAGCAATCTTGCATTCGACTGCTTTTTCCTTCGAAAGTATCATCCAATGAACAGCATTGCTTTATATATATATATATATATATATATATATATATATATATATATATATATATATATTATATATATATATATATTATATATATATATATATATATATATATATATATATATTTGTTTGATGAGGAATTACTACCCTCATAGGGATTTACTATGGCGTTGCAGATAGTTGTTTTGCTGTAAGAAGTCCTGATCTGGTTGCAGCATTGTGTATTATAAGCTTTAGGAGCTGTCTCTGGTGCTGTCGCTGATATATGAAGTTGCGGCCTGAAGTGACAGGTTGACTTGAAGGGGAGAGCCTGTGGGTGCAGGGGAAGAGCTAATTTAGAGAAATTAGACCTAATATTAAAACTAATAGCTTTACATGGCCCGCGGTACGAGGTCAGAAAAATAAGCTTCTTTGCAGGCAGGCTCCTAATAAGGGGACTAAGCTGTGGTCGGGGCTGCAGCAAGTTCACAAGGGATTGACACGGCGGATATTGGGATACAATTAGGACTTAATCGGGGTTCATAAAAGTCAAGGGGGACGACAGAAGATGTGCACCTTGGCAGGTTTCAATTAGCGAGAGGAAAACGTGGAAATAAGATCAGGCTCTCGCGGCCAGGGATTAGATCCGCGACAAATCACGTTTGGGAGATGGCATCTTTAAGATGGCTAATCTCTGTCTTTAAGAAGCAGGGATTTAAACCTATGCGTAGGTTGGGACCCCGTTAGCTTCAAGGTCTGTTGTTGATGATCGATGACGATGATGATGTGATGATGATGATGATGAAGAAAAGTAGTCAGAATTGAAGATACACTATAGATTATGATTACTAATCTGCCTGAGATACTGGACACCATTAGAATGCGTAATCAAGCAATCATTGAGACAATTGCCTCTGAAATAAATTGAAATCCATGATGATTGTACAGAGCAGTGTATGTATGTATGTTCATCGCCTCTAAAATTGAGAGTGAATCGCCTTTATAATACACCAACTAAATGTTGATTGAATACTTGATTAAATGTTGTACATTTTCATTTGGGTAACAATACATCTCGTATAAGTCCTAGCCATATAAGACATATCAAATTGAGCTGACCATTTCCTCTACGCATCCGGGAGAAAGTTTGCATATATGACCATTATTTGCCCTAGGCATGTTGCAATCCAAATAAACTCCTCTCTGTCCAGAACATAGTGTGTGTCCCTATGGAGCCAGGCCAAGACCTGTGCATAATGTACACTATACAATTCATTATATATGGAACAGATAGGAATTTATCTTATTTAATGTAAAGCCGCCATGACGTTTATTGGATTCATGAGTAGATTTGGGTTCCGGTCAATGCTCTATGTAAAAGTACCCTTGAGTGTAGGTAAATACTGATATTTTGGCAATCGAACAAGAACTGCGATGCACCATCTAACCACAGTCAATGATGACGTTTACAACGTGCACACTTGTTCAAACAATGGATATTTTCATTTGTATATTCATACTAATATTCTATTTCAGTAGGTCTTCAGAAATTGTTCAGCGTATAGAGGTATTTAGGGTGACAAGTAACTCCAACATAATTGCGTTTGAAAAGTTTGGACATTCATGACTAGTCTGTCTGAATAAAACTAACTTTATATATATATATATATATATATATATATATATATATATATATATATATATATATATATATATATATATATATATATATATATATATATATATATATATATATGTGTGTGTGTGTGTGTGTGTGCGTATATCAGTATATCAGTACCTGAATTGTCACCCTCTCTTAGGAGTGCAATTTTCTGTTCTACCTTTTCGCACACACTCCCTAGAAAGTCTTTTAAACACACCATTCATTACCCGGGTTGATAGCCATCCCGGGTTGTCACAGGTGATTAAGGTACGGCAGCGCTGGCTGTCCTGGTGACAGGTGAAACAGTGTCCGCTGCTGAGGTGTCGTCCAGTGAGGCTGCCTGCCACCCAGGTGGTCAGTCTACAGGCTGACGGCTGGACAGCCACAGGCCACATGACAGCCTGGAGACTCACATACACTGACAGGGCACTGTGAGGACATGCCGATACCTTACCACAGCCTTCAACTCCAGCCACTCGATAACAACATTGATTTGTTTACGAGCATATTACAGGATGAAGTATTGGTAGCTACATCAGTTTGGTCGTTTAGTAAAAAGTTTCCTACAGTGAAAACTTTACAAACACAGCCCAGTCCTTCTATGACCGTAAAATCCGTTTTCTTCCGTCCACCCTTTGACACATCTATATTTTCAGTTTGAAGATCATTTACCAAAATCTTTCTTATAGCCAAGGTTTACTTACGGTACAAAGTTTCTTCTCAAATCTGTTCATTATTTAAATATTAAACTGAGTATGTTCATCACAAACAGTGCGTTTTATATTGTATTAATCTCTATAGGTGTGGTTGTGCTCAATGGCTAATTGCAGCAACCCACGAAAACACAAGATTATATAAGTATACATGAGACAGAACCAGTTAACCGGGCTGCCTTCTCCCCGATGATAATCGCCTGGTAAATCACCAAAACTTGCTAAATCAATCAATTGTATAATACATTCAGTTTGATGAATATATAGTTTGTGAATAGTCACAATCTCCATTCCGCAGGCCCTTTTATTGAGTAGTATCATTTTGAACATAAGATGATTGTCATCATAGCCACCTTTTATTACTATCATCCAAATGCCATCACGTTTGCCATTAGCCAGCATCATCATCATCAACATCATTATCACCACAATCCTTGCAATCATGACCATCATCGCTATCGTCAATAGCATCATTAACATCATCATCATCACCACCATCATCCTTATCATCATCGACATGATCAACACCGTTATATTCAGAAGCAGCAGCATCGAAGGATGATATAAAAGAGAATGACAACATTGACGACGGTGCACATCAAAAGCAAACGACAAAATATGATTGCATGTTAGAAACTGCTATTTGTGCGAATCTTGTACTTTGCACTAAAATGACACTAAAGAATCAATCGGAATAAAAACGTATGGTTATCGAACTATAAGGAAAAACATAATCATAGGTTATGCAAGCCCTACCTAAGTGGTCTATCATACGCTTAGTTACTAATTAATTTCATCACAATTATCCTTTTAGCTTTTTAGCGAGCTGCGAAAAGTAGAGGACTCGTGACAAGCAATTTCCTCCTTCCCCTTCGTTAGGACTAAGAGACAGTTAGAAAACAAGTTAATAACATAATGTTTGCCACTCAGATAACACTCTACTCTTTTCATCTCCAGTACAAAAGAAATAGGTGTTGATCTACTCTCACTATTTTTAGTACGTCTAATACGTAAAAAGATTTCAATAACTTATTTCTTTCAAAAAACACATAATTGGTAAAATATCTCAAGACTTGCTGTAAATTTATGATAGGAAAGAAGATTCCCTATCTTAAAAAAGGCATGTGTGATTTTCTCATTACCTCTCATTAAGGGAAAAGTGGCTGCTAATAAACATGTTTTCTTTGCCCTCCCTCACCTGTATTATTCTCCCCATCGTCAGCGGATCAAAGGCAAGCCTTTGTTTTGTTAAGATCAGTCTTCCCTGTTCCATGCGGCACTTTGATCCAGGGGTGACAATGGTAGTTGCATTATTTCTATGCAAAGGAGTTTTTAAAAATGCACTCGTAAAAAAAAACTTTATATATATATATATATATATATATATATATATATATATATATATATATATATATATATATATATATATATATATATATATATATATATATATATATATATATATATATATTTGGTTTTACAAATATCTTTCTTGTTTTCAGTCTGATTGAGGTGAGGGTTAGGTAATTGGGTAATATCAGCTCAAAACACGCCCAGACAAAAAAGTTGGTTTATAGTGGGAACGATAGGGAACGATCTTACAAATCAGAATGACAGGGTTATGTGTGTGCATGAATACTGTCATTGATGAACATATACAGTGATATACCAGCCATCAATAAGCACATTTTATTATATGCATATGTTCAAATCCTGTTCGTCTAAAAAGTTCTTTATTTGCAAACCTAGATGAAGCTGATATGATTGTAGGTTTTTATATATCGGCTGAACATTCGCAACTGGCACAAGGGGTCCTAAACGAATGCATATCATAATCAACATCATAAACAAGACCCTAACCATCGTATAACATAATTTCTCGCCAGTAACGATGAAAATACTTTCTGCAGCAAGCCAAGAGATTTTAGTTCGGTAGTTCTGATGGCAGATACATTATACGATTGATTAAAGACACATTATGTGATTAATAACTGCAGACAGTTTTGCTAATTTCATTATATAAACCAGGCAAATTGATTACCATCACCATATCTGAGCTCCATTCCTATCAAATTCTAGCAATTTTTGAAAGGCACACCTTTCCCTAGGGATATGGGAGTAGTGATAACTGATACCTGGCCGGGAAGATGCGGTGAGCAAGCCATCTCCGCAATGCATCAGGATGCTAACACTGTACATAGCGACAAGACAGCGTTTTAATGTAGATCCTACGAACAGAGGAAGCTACACGTAAAATCAATTACAGGCAGATTTACCCGAGAACTGTGCAAAAGCAAAAATTCGAGATATCTACAAAACCTGCCTTGAGATGTGTAGTGGATATGTCGAGAGATCCATGGCAAGGAATACACACATACACATAATATATATATTTATATATATATATATATATATATATATATATATATATATATATATATATATATATATATATATATATATATATATATATATATATAAATATTTATATGTATATGTGTGTGTGTGTTTGTGTAAGAAAGTTATTGCTTATGTCTAGTATTGCTAAGTATATCGAACGTGTGTATGCTTAAAGAGTGCTTGGGGTGCGGAATTCTAAATCAATGTTTGCATCTCTCATAGATGGACGAATGTCAAACAATCAGATTGATTTATCAAAGGAAACGTTCTTTTTGATTCCAATGATGTTTCCCTGCAAGATGTCTTAAAGACAGCACACAGCAGCATGGCACTGAGAAGTCACAACGGAGACAGGTAGCAATGAAAATCTACGACTTACGTCTCCCGTGCCGACAAGAAACTTCATTTTCGCTCGTCTCGCAGTCGCTAATGTGGGAAAACGAGTTGACGTTCACACGCAAACTGCGAACATACAAACAATGCCTCGCTGACAAGGCACCTGAATAATTCACGATTTTTCAAACGATTAGGCGGAGGCGCTTAATCGTAGGATTAGTTGTGCTTTAAACCTGACCATTTCTTTGATTAAGACTTGACATCCAGGCGGCTTTAAATCTATTATACGTCGATTGTGGGCAGGAAATTTTAAACGGAGCCATTAGTTAAACTACAGTCAAATGGCAAAGTACAAATTAGAGCATGATTGGACGTGGAGAAACGCCTGCTGTGGCTATTAGCGGCATTCACCGTGCAGTTATTGGCAAAACTTGGCACGCAAGCCGAGCGCCTGGCTGAATGAAGTTATTAGGCAAGAGGAACTGGTATTAGGAGTAGTAATCAGTGGAAGGGAGATGGGGGTTTCAGAGTGTGTCAGAGTCGACTACCGCCTCGAGGAAGCCTCCATTTCCCTCCAGTGTTCCTGTGCTTAAAGACCCTGGCCCTGGCCGGAGCTGGTCAGTGCCAAACAGGACATGGTCAGTCGGGCCTGGTCACTGTCATTTGACCACAGGCCACGTGGAGATTTGGCCATGTTGGTTATTACCCGGAAGGAGTATTTAAGGTCAGCGAAAATTAAGGATGATTTTCTTCCGATCAGTTCAGTCTTTCTATAAGGCTGCCGTAAACTATCAGTACACGTGTAAGGATCACACCAATCATTGCATCTTCTCTTTCCTCCTATTCTTTCTCTCCTCCTCCTCCTTCTTCTCTGTTGCACTTACCATGGCTACTACTACTACTACTTTTACTACCTTAACCTTTTCTTGTTCTTCTTTTCCTTCTCCTACCAGCACAAACATCAATACCACTACCTTTTCATTTCTTCATCATCATCATCTTCTTCTTTTCTTCTTCTTTTACTACTACTACTACTACTACTACTACTACTACTACTACTACTACTACTACTACTACTACTACTACTACTACAGTTAGTTAAGACGTTATGTTCTTAAATAATTTGTTATATTTGTTTATCTCTTAATATGGTGTTTATTTTAACTACTTTGTATAAGTCGTTGTACTTCTATAACCTGTATTGTGTATTAATCGTTGTGTAACCACTAGTAACAGTCAATACATGATACATACATACACTACTACTACTACTACTACTACTGCCTCTGCTGCTGCTGCTACTTCTACTACTACTACTACTACTACTACTACTACTACTACTACTACTACTACTACTACTACTACTACTCGAGACACACGAGACTCGTGGGAGTGGATTTGAACTCCAACTTGAACCACTACTGGTTGAGTTGACACACACTGTGGCATATGGGATGATGTAATTGAACTCCATGGAAATGCACCTTCCCAGCAAACACGTGAATGAAATAATACAACACTGCACCGATGTTCTTTTCGGCGGTGTGAAACATACCCCGCTACTAGCCTTGACGTGGTGCAACGCAACACTCATATCTAAAGGTATGGGCTAACAGGCTATGCTAAGAACATCCTAATTTCTTGATATCTGAGAAAACCAACAGTATCAACTATTTGATCATAACTAATAACTCAGTAATCCAATATCTTGTGGAAGCTAATATTCAAGTTAGTGAAGCTACACTATTTTAGCGCTTTAAGTTGCTTGAAGATATTTAAAGGAGAGATTTGGACCTGAGGCCAACACACAACTCTCCCAAAAATATATTGTATGCTCTTAAATATACAGTAGGTCGAGAAGCCAAATGTTTTGGAGATCTAAAGGCATGAATAGTTGCATCTAGTAATACTAAATTTAGGCCATTTGGATTTACATACCTACATATGGAGAGTAATATGTGACAGATATACCTTCCGACAAGAAAAAAGTGTTCCACTGACAGAGGTGTTCAATTTCCGGAGATTTTTCTAAAAACGTTTTTTTGGTCAGACCGTTTCAAGTGAATACAGGGGTGTGTGCGTATATATATAATATATATATATATATATATATATATATATATATATATATATATATATATATATATATATATATATATATATATATATATA
>OZ012692.1:40992703-40995203 GCA_963942565.1 Maea johnstoni | reverse complement strand
TCTCCTTAAGGCCCAGTATAGCGTCGATGCTGTGGGACGCTCCTGACGCTCCCGTGGTACAGTTTCTATCCTGCCCCAGGGGTCGGGCGTCTGGGGACCCACTGGGGATCTGGGGGAGTTTGGGTGGAGCTAGCGAGGTGCTCATAGTCCGAAGATATCAACAGAATTTCTGCTGAAATAAACCGAAAATTATATTCCCAAACTTAGAAATATTCCCCAGAAATGCACTTAGATATGAGCTACGATTGCTGTATAATGTCGATCTATGTCCAATATAGATGTCGACTTCAGGTAAGTCCACCTATACAATCTCACGCAGCAAATATGAGATACGTGTGTGCTCAGATAGATGTCTTGAATAGAGTTCCACTGTGTCGCCGGCCTCTGCGGTTCATTATTAAGCCCACGAGAAGATATAAACAAATCTACACGAGGATTGGCGAACAGCGAAACGCGGCTAATCACAGGGGCGGACCATAACATTGACAGCGAGCAATCACGTGACCTGCAGCGACCAATCAGCGTCGCGCTTCGTTGCTTCACTTAAATACTCCCTTGCAAGCCTGGCTTGTTCGCCATAATGAAATTAAGGCAGGCCTATTAGTGCTAAGAAAGGCTCTACCTATTGATTGCGGGCCTTAAACGGCGTGTATTATAGATTTCTGGCAAATGACAACTCCAGCAGCAAAATGGCCGCGCAAGCTCTTCAATACGAGAGGAGATAATAAGCGTAATTTGTATCTCCGTCCTAAATGATATAATAAGGTGCTTGTTATAGGCGGCAGACAGGGCTCCCCCAACGTTACTGAGCCCCCTCAAAACACACACACCGACTACTGTGTATTAGTTCTTTCGGCATGAGTGGAGAGAGAGAGAGGAAAACTCGTATGCTGTTTGTTATGGCCGCTCAAGTGAGCCCTGCCAATCAGCGGGCTGTATTTCCTTCGGCCCTGAACGGTCCTTGGACTAGAGTGCCATCCTTTCTATTGATAGCTCCTTGCATTGAAATAGAGGGGTCTGTAATGGCCTGGGGGTGGGATTAGGGTACTAGTATAGGGGTGTGTATGTAAGGGGAGGGAATCTCCGGTTTAAACCACAAACACATGATGTAGATAGGCATCGGGTAGAGACATGCCTGAATAGAGCTGAACTCATCATAGGGGCAATGATGTTTTTGTTTGTGCTTCAAAAATATTGAACACAGAGAACTTCCAATGCATGGATCTTTCAACCAGGTATCTTCTATCGCGATTTGATCAACATTACAGGCCTATTTTACATGTAGTGTATTCGATGCGTCACAAATCATATATCGACAAGACTTCAGAATCTTGGAGTAGATTAACAAGTCGACAAATGGCATATGCGTTGGTCGCCCTGCAGGCTGTGCATGCCTAGTCCTCTCTTCAATGCAAGTCGAAGCATACGCTTGACCTGTTAGTCGGTTAACAGATTGGTGAAACGGGTAATACTTAAAGATTTTAACATGGTTTTAATATTTAAAGATCTTCTGCATAGCAAAACGAAACATAATGGAAATTTTTGATTGCAGTATGTTCTGTGTAGAGTGTCTTTTCTCATATATTTCTTTTCTCTCCCCTTGAGATCCCAACTGGGTAGGGTTAGAGAGAGAGAGAGAGATAGAGAGAGAGAGCGAGAGAGAGAGAGAGAGAGAGAGAGAGAGAGAGAGAGAGAGAGAGAGAGAGAGTCCACGGTCAAGGCACTCTTTATTCAATTAGCTGACTGCCACAGTGGACGGCCAACACGGCCATTGTCTCCCTACAATTGTTACTCCATTTGCAAACAAAGCCCGCTGAGAGGGTAATTGGTTAGCGTAGTTACCAGTCAATGCATTAGTCTTTATTAGTCATTTACTACAGTAAAGACCATTGATGTTCAGCACCACACAAGGCATCTGGACCAGGTACCTAGTCTATGAAATGTCCATTTTGAGTTGCAGCAATAAAGTGTAGTACTTTCAATGGCCTACAGATGGCGTCATATGATCATTCTGTCTGTGGTGGGTTCATACTCAAACATAGATCTCTATCCACCAAGCGAGAAAAGTCTGAGCTGATTTCAGCCAAGGATTGAGTCATTTCGCAGGTCTTTTTGCATCATTTCGTATTGGTCAAATTACCCACCAGCAGCATAAATGTTAGGGAATGTATTCCGGGTTACGATTGGTTAATCGCAATTCTAGCTACGAGTTGTAAACCTATACATTTTTGGGAATGGCAAGAAACCTCCAACCTGGAGACAGGCACTACCTGAATGGATACTGTATGAAAAGCAATGCTTTTGGCTATTTACATAATTGCTGATGACTAGATAACAAAAACAATATGATATAAAACATCTAAATATTATCCGAAGTGAAAAGGGCAGATACAGTAGAGCATACCAAATCCAAATCGGACAGCTCGATCAAATGAATACCTCCATAGGTTAAACACAATATACTCTAGAAGTGTGTGTTCTCCTTTTCAAGTACTATGTA
>OZ012692.1:40972547-40987547 GCA_963942565.1 Maea johnstoni | reverse complement strand
AGCGTCGCGCTTCGTTGCTTCACTTAAATACTCCCTTGCAAGCCTGGCTTGTTCGCCATAATGAAATTAAGGCAGGCCTATTAGTGCTAAGAAAGGCTCTACCTATTGATTGCAGGCCTTAAACGGCGTGTATTATAGATTTCTGGCAAATGACAACTCCAGCAGCAAAATGGCCGAGCAAGCTCTTCAATACGAGAGGAGATAATAAGCGTAATTTGTATCTCCGTCCTAAATGATATAATAAGGTGCTTGTTATAGGCGGCAGACAGGGCTCCTCCAACGTTACTGAGCCCCCTCAAAACACACACACCGACTACTGTGTATTAGTTATTTCGGCATGAGTGGAGAGAGAGAGGAAAACTCGTATGCTGTTTGTTATGGCCGCTCAAGTGAGCCCTGCCAATCAGCGGGCTGTATTTCCTTCGGCCCTGAACGGTCCTTGGACTAGAGTGCCATCCTTTCTATTGATAGCTCCTCGCATTGAAATAGAGGGGTCTGTAATGGCCTGGGGGTGGGATTAGGGTACTAGGATAGGGGTGTGTATGTAAGGGGAGGGAATCTCCGGTTTAAAACCACAAACACATGATGCAGATAGGCATCGGGTAGAGACACGCCTGAACAGAGCTGAACTCATCATAGGGGCAATGAGATTTTCATATGTGCTTCAAAGATATTTAACACAGAGAACTTTCAATGCATGGATCTTTCAACCAGGTATTTTCTATCGCGATTTGATCAACATTACAGGCCTATTTTACATGCAGTGTAATCAATGCATCCTAAATCAAATATCGACAAGACCGTAGAATCTTGGAGTAGATTAAGGGGAGCCGTAACAAGTTGACAAATGGCATATGCGTTGGCCGCCCTGCAGGCTGTGCATGCCTAGTCATCTACTCAATGCAAGTCGAAGCATACGCTTGACCTCTAAGTCGGTTAACACTTAAAAATATTTACGTGGTTTTAATAATTGAAGATCTTCTGCATAGCAAAACGAAACAAAATGCAAAATTTTGATTGCAGTATGTTCTGTGTAGAGTGTCTTTTCTCATATATTTCTTTTCTCTCCCCTTGAGATCCCAACTGGGTAGGGTGTGAGAGAGAGAGAGAGAGAGAGAGAGAGAGAGAGAGAGAGAGAGAGTCCACGGTCAAGGCACTCTTTATTCAATTAGCTGACTGCCACAGTGGACGGCCAACACGGCCATTGTCTCCCTACAATTGTTACTCCATTTGCAAACAAAGCCCGCTGAGAGGGTAATTGGTTAGCGTAGTTACTAGTCAATGCATTAGTCTTTATTAGTCATTTACTACAGTATAGACCATTGATGTTCAGCACCACACAAGGCATCTGGACCAGGTACCTAGTCTATGAAATGTCCATTTTGAGTTGCAGCAATAAAGTGTAGTACTTTCAATAGCCTACAGATGGCGTCATATGATCATTCTGTCTGTGGTGGGTTCATACTCAAACATAGATCTCTATCCACCAAGTGAGATAAGTCTGGGCTGATTTCAGCCAATATAGGATTGAGTCATTTTGCAGGTCTTTTTGCACCATTTCGTATTGGTCAAATTACCCACCACCAGCATAAATGTTAGGGAATATATTCCGGGTTACGATTGGTTAATCGCACTTCTAGGTATGAGTTATAAACCTATACATTTTTGGGAATGGCAAGAAACCTCCCACCTGGAGACAGGCACTGTCTGAATGGATATTGTGTGAAAAGCAATGAGTTTGGCTATTTATATAATTGCTGATGATTAGATAACAAAAGAAATATGATATAAAACATCTAAATATTGTCCAAAGTGAAAAGGGCAGAACGGTAGAGCATATCAAATCCAAATCGAACAACTCGATCAAATGAATACCTCCATAGGTTAAACACATTACACTCTAGAAGTGTGTGTTCTCCTTTTCAAGTACTATGTATGTATGTAGTTTATTGACGTATCCAAATGAACACACATGGATGATGAACCTGTTTTCCCTGCGCAAAAGTAGTCAACCTATGCATGTTTAGTACTGTGCAAGGATCTTGTTAAAGACAAGCTGACTGATTTGTAAATTTAAGATTGAGTATGACGATTTCACATGATCGCGTAGGGATTTTAATGTTTTCCTCGCTTATATAAACTCTCATGTAAAAGAAAAAAATTGTTTTATGCATTAGTACATACGCAAATGATATTGTGATGTTGACATAGTTTATTTTACATAACGGTTGAACTTATATGGTAAAATGCGATGCACCACGGAATTATACCCCACGCCAGTGTGATGTAAGTTGATGACGTCCCTAAGTATATTGCTATTCACACTGTACGGCCCCTGTTGGATCAGGCAGATGATAAACAATGTGGGAAATAACATATATATAAATTACATACATATATATATATATATATATATATATATATATATATATATATATATATATATATATATATATATATATATATATATATATATATATATATATATATATATATATATATATATATTATACATATATATATATATATATATATGTACATATACATAGTTATATATATATATATATATATATATATATATATATATATATATATATATATATATATATATATATATATATATATATATATATATATATATATATATATATATATAGTACATATATATATATATATATATATATATATATATATATATATATATATATATATATATATATATATATATATATATATATATATATATATATATATATTAGTATATATATATATATATATATATATATATATATGTACATATACATAGTTATATATATATATATATATATATATATATATATATATATATATATATATATATATATATATATATATATATATATATATATATATATATTTATATATATATATATATATATATATATATATATATATATAATATATATATATATATATATATATATATATATATATATATATATATATATATATACATATAATATATATATATATATAATATATATATATATATATATATATATATATATATATATATATATATATATATATATATATATATATATATATATTATATCTGCATGTAGATAGATACCTGGGTGGTCGTGGACAGTGTGGGGTGGCCAGAGTGTTCGGTGCAGCTGGCCGCCCAGACAGCGCCACTGATACCAGGATGGCATGCATTATCTTGTCACACTTACACCCTCTTACGTGCTCCACCTTGTCCCGCCACGACCTGGCAGCTAGTGCTACTAGCCTAACTAGCTAGATAGCTATTGTTCCCCGAGTGTTGAAACATCACTCCTGACTCTTGACACTTCCAATGCTGAGGAAACTTTTCGTCCAAAGGACAACGACGCAGAGACTTTTGAAAACCACGTAAACCCTGTCATGTTGGAATTCATTGATAGCTCTCACTGAGTACTCTCATATGAGTACCTATGTGCCAGGGTTTCAGTAATTTCTCATGGTTTCTGCATCACTTTGCATTGACCAAATTAACCACCAGCAGCATAAGGGTTAAAGCCGTCGCACCCTGAGCATACTGGAAAAGGAGGGTTTTATAGTCACTTTTCTTTAAGCTTAATCCTTTCTAGACCTACTAGGCCGTCGGCCATCTTCCCCCTTCCGAACCACAGAAGTTAATATACGCGGAGTACCTTTGATACGTAGTTGGTTGAATTTGAATTTCGATTAGCGTCACTGTTTCTGCCATATCTTAACTAAGTCGTGGGCTAGCCAGTTGTAAGTGCTGGAGGAAACCGGCGAAAACCCTCTGTCCCGAAGTCACTGAAAACCTTCTCACATGCCCATGCCGGAAACAGAACCCTGGAAGTCGATACGTAGTTGGTGGAAACCCTCTTAGTTGACCACCCTTCTAAGGTGGCCACAATTTGCCAGTCCTAAACTCAGTTACAACTTTTATATAATAATAATAGTATATTTATATATATTATATATATATATATATATATATATAATATATATATATATATATATATATATATATATATATATATAAATATATATATATATATATATATATATATATATATATATATATATATATATATATATATATATATATATATATATATATATATATATATATATATATATATACTTTCACAACAGTATACATACATACATACATACATACATACATACATACATACATCTGTATATTTCTATTATTTGAATCCTTTGCCTTAGCAACAATGACAACAGTTGTTGGCGAAATATCTTATCCTTTCAGCAGCTAAGATTACACTCATCTGGAAATTAGTTCAACTAAAAGCGTGATTGGTATATTGTTTTTTAATAACCCTATCGACAAAGATGCTCACCCCTGTTGCTGTAGCAACATCATGAACATGCCTACATATAATCAATTCCATTGTAACACGAAATTACCGACCTTCACAACTTGACTACAAAACTTCCTTTTATTAATTCTTGTCCGAGTTACTGAGTGCTTCACTCTACGAAAGGAAAAAAAGCAGAGAAAAAATTCAAATACTTTCTACCTGTCACGTATGCTCTTTTGTACTAAACAGAAGACAGCTCCCTAAAAAGCACCTGCAAACTAAACCATCTTTATCATAAGGAAGGCAACTTTCTTTCCCAGTGAGAATAACTGGAAGAATGAAATAGCTATATATGATAAGACCAATATCTCAAATCATATAGTCATTCTTATGATGAGGTATGTCAAAATTGGCAATGCTGATGTACGGTTAGTCGGAGGTTTTCATTGGGTGCTAAGGTGTGGCCAACCATAAACAACACTGTGCACAGGCCATGGTTTAAGGGATAATAAACCCCGAAATTATTCAGTGTATGGAAGGGCTTGCCATAAGGTTCAAAATGAAATCTCATTTGCAATGAAGTGCGCAACCGTTATTGAGTAATTGCAATTTAAAGCCACTATCCTGTGGGGTTGCCATCTTGTTTATACTGGGGTCTAAATATCCCACAATGCAACATTGAATTGTGTTGAAGTTGCAGAATGTAATATGTGAAGGCCAGCTAAGACTGGACTGGCTAATATTATCATTATTCATTCATTAAACCCTCCAGAGATGGAGAAATTCACATGCAATTGAAGTAAAAGAAAACAATATGTACAATATAATAAGATAAGATACAAGAATAGACATATCATCACAGACATGACATTGTTAAAATGATGCAAAAGTGATCACACAAAATCAGAGCTAAGACTGGACTGCACGATTAGAGCTAAAACAAGACTGATGTCAAAAGCTGCAAACATGGTGCCTCCCTGGGTTTCTCCACATGTCCTGTTTGCTTGAATTTGGCATGTTCAAATCTAAATATCAGCCACAGCAGCAAAGTATGGTTCATTCTAAGGCTTGAAAGCTCTTCCATTATAGCAGGTAATGACATAATGGTGTGGTAGGACACCTGATACTAAATCTAAATGAAATACAAAATACAAATTCAAAATCATTTCTTTAAAAGAATGTACAAATGTCTGCATAGTTATTGACTTTATCAGATGATATAGAATGATACAAAAAAAAAACACAAAGAACACAGGGGGACAAGAGAACAATGACAAAATACAAACTGAATAAACTAAGCTGAATTATACGTCAAAAGCATAGTTAGGAAAATATGTCATACCCAATGAAAGTAGATTCATTTTTCTTTCAAGATTGTCAATAAACTGTGCTATCCTATACTAAACTTTAATTGACATAGCTATGCTGACCCTCATAAAAAGAGGTATATGAAAAATAGCAATTATATCTGTATGCATACCTCACCAAATAAGATAAAATATAAGGTTTCAGTTCTAACCCTTTTCTCCGAAGATTTTATAAAAAAATATTCCACTGGTCCCAGTGCTAACCAAGAAGGGAATTGAAGTATGTTGGTTTTTCACATTATCTCAGACGAGAAACACTTATTAGTTTCTGCTGCTTACATATACATATACAGATATATCGTCAAGTGTGTGTCGACGTCTACATATGTCTGTGGCACCAGTTGGTGTTTGCTAGTTATTCACTGAATGATAACCCAGGTAATGAACCTACTTACACTTCTCAATGGATAATTCAGCGGATTGTTGTCAAGGGTGGGTTTAGCGACGGTAGCAGCTCTATCGAGTGTTTCGACAAACACTCGACAATTATTGACAAACGCGCGCATTGAAATCGGTGCCGGCGCGAGCACAGAAGGCCATGAAAGGATGTTATTCTTTGCTGTACGAATAGAAAATATCTCAAAGGATCTCAAGTGCTCGATGACGTGACTGTTCGCCGAGAAAAACGACGACTTGAAATGCACAAAAAAGTATATAACAACGTAAGCATTTTGTTAGCTCCCAAACATTTTTGGATGGCATTGCAAAAATGGGGCAGGTCGAAAAAGGTATACAATTAATTTCATTTCATGAGTATTGCTGGAAGCCGCTTCTTTACTAGTCGACAAAACATTTTTTATTCAGAAATATTGTCATATTCAAAAGTGCTTATTTCTTTAAAAAAAACTTGCGGAATTCTATTAACACAGTGTGTAATTTTTAAAATTTCAATCATGTGTATGTTGTACCAACTCTTTTATTCTCGATTAAAACCACGAGAAATAGTTTTCATGGTTTTGATTTAAGATTGGAAAAAGCTCTTTTCATTCATTGGTGGAAATGAATGATGGAAAAAGCAACCTCAACTGGCAAAAAAAAGGTTTTGCTACATAAACGATGCCTTAAAATAGGCCATCTTAAACTCAATGGTCGATGTGATCCATAGTACTTGACCCTGCCAATGCAAGTGCTTGGCGTCAATCAAACCTAAAATGGGATATATTATACGAATAAAAGAAAATAAGTTCAGAAAAAACTGAAATGAAGCTTATATTTCTTAATGGGATATGTTATACGAATAAAAGAAAATAACTTCAGAAAAAAATAAAATGAAGCTTATATTTCATTTATATTAGCTTAGAAGTAAATAATTCGGTTCGTGCACCTGGGGACTATTTGAATTGTAAATAACCGGTCGTCCCCGGCGTCCGGTCGATCCACTGGACCTTGTTTCCCCTGCTTCACATTTCAGACTTTGAAATTTTGTATTTAATTCATTCTTTTTTGTGTATTTTTTCTAATCTTTGTAAATTTGCATTTTTACAGTTAACTCTTAAAGGCATACTTATGAACGTTGCAAGACCTCGTTTCTTTTCGAATTATTTCCCCTGTATTCTATGCATTTGCTGTTATATGGCCTCTGGGTGTCCGGATTACTTGTTGCCCAGTAGTTCCGTACAATGAATAAATATCGTCACTGTCTATACAATTCTAAAATTTCAACATTCAGCAGAAACAAAGAATAAAGTTACATCATCTAAAAGAGTGTCATTTATATCATTTACTAGTAACTCTTTGAAAGTAAAAAAGGAACCACTTTTCACCCCGTCACAATGTCATGTTGCTAATAGCCAAAGTTGGCAAGTTTGATATTAGTATATATTTGATCATTAAGTACTTTGGAAAACCTCACCTTATATCACCACCGAGCTTTCTATGATGCAAAGGGGTTTTGAGCATGTTGCATGGTGAACAAATCCTCTCGGAGACTAATGAGCCTACTACAGACGCATGTGAACACCTGATGACAGTGAACGCGTTTATACTGTTCCTTATTTGTTCGCATCTTAGAGTGTTCAGTGGGTGTGATCTATTACTAGTGACATTGCAACTGACGCCATCTAGCAAAGAGCATTGTTCAGAATTGACCACTGTCGTCACTCTCCCAGGGTCATCGTCCTATTACGTCAAAGGGTCAAGTGCGGACCCTGGTCCTACGTACTGGTCAGGAAAGATGGGGAGGGTAGCCCCTTATTGGTTAGGGCATTCACTTGATGAATACATCTGCTGAAAAGTGTGAAGAATCGTTTCTCACGTCTTGAAAATATCCCACGTACTGCTAACTGCAATTTACGTCAATACTGTTTCTGAATCGTGAAAAATGAATTTCATAAAATATAATTAATTAGTAACTAGTGAACGCGGCCCCTGCTGTGCGATCTACAGGTTCCCCTGCATAGCGGATGTGTTATGTACGGTGGGTGTACCTTTAGACACACCTGGTCCATAATCTCATGTTGGCATGTAAACATGTTATTTTTCTCTTCATACACACCGCACGCGGGAGTTGAATTAGGGTCTACTATTAATTGTTATGATGAGATTGCGAATGCTGCATGGAACGTGATTAGGTATTTACATAATCCACCAATAGTTGGACGAGTATCTTTAAGGCTGAAACGTGATAATATATCAACACATTCAACTAGCAAGTATCATCAACACTTTGTTTTGTTCATAGCCCTGATTTAACATGCACGACAAATTCGAGGGTACGCACCCTCACATTGCAAAATACGTTCACGTGAGAAAAATACAATACCGTTCACGTGAGCAGTAGAGACTTCTCCCGTCAGAGGGCGCGCTATCGGCGAGTATAGGAGAGTTTGAACGAGCCCCCCCCCCTCCAAAAAAATAAAATAATAATAATAATAAATAAAATAAATAAAGATGGCGGTACCCATTGTGATGGCACCTGGCCCTGCTTCAGTAGCATAGACTATACATTCATTTTCGCCTTTCTCTCATACGTTACCTAAAGGTTTGCTTCGTGAACCTGGCCCCGCTATTTAGTTCCAACTTAGCTCGCTATGATGATGATGATTGAAATAACGCACCTGATTGGTATTAACGTGAAAACTTTAAGATGAATAAAAACAAGTGGATATGAAACCAGCCGGTCACCAGAACACGCTGGCTGCGGCAAATAGCCCAAAGTCGCGTTATGCGCATGCTGGTGAGCAACTTTATCTGTATTTCTAACGATACGAGAGACCTCATTGGTCGTTGCCCCCTAGTGACGTAGTGACGTCACACTGAGGTCAGATTCGGACCCCAGGTCTTCACTATAGCGCATATAGGGATTTGTCTCTCGCTACATATCCATTATTTTATCCATCTAAGGTATCAAGCTTTAGAATCCGGCAAAAATATGCGTGCAAAGACCGGGTAGATTTTGTGTATAGAGTCGTTGTATGATTTTATATGAGCATTAGAATGTCTGCAGTGATAGCATGAATGTCAACAGATTTGAAGCTAAGGCGTGTATTTACCATTTTCTCACTTATCACAATAATCAACAGATTTTCCAGAGATCTAAAAATCATTGAACAATTTTACACAATCCGAATAATCCCCCAAATCCCGGCCGCGGGTGCTGGCAAACAATCCTTTCCATTGAGCCAAAGTACCCCTCTAGAATGTACACACATACCTATTTGATTGTACCTGGGATGTTACTACTACAAATTAACCATTTCCAAATATCAGAGGAAATACCGTATAATCTTATCAAAAACACTCGAGCACATTCAGGTATTCCCTTTATGAATACAACTCGGAAAAGGAACGGATTAAAATTGAGAGAAAATTGCTAAATTCTTTATACAAACACTTGTCAGACTACAACGCCCCTGTTTTTATAAGACGCCAAAGAGTACCTCCTGGCTATTTGCACAAAGTGTGTGTTTAGCAGTAAAGTCCCCCTTTCTAAGCCGTGGCGGGGAGGGAGAGAATCATGCTAACATATTATCTCTATCCAACCATTAAAACGGTTTCTTTCAGGCGCTCACAAGATCACCGGAAGCCTTTCACCGCCAATTACCTGTATTCATCCGCGTTTCTGGCCTGAGGATACATGGCGACTGGTCTGACTGAATGCCTAAGCAGCAGAGTGGAAACCGGCAGCACGCTGGCAAGGGTATGCAGGCACCCTTTGTCGCTATTTCACAGTCAGACTTACAAGTTTACATAGTGGACTAAGTGCCCAAGTCATATCGACCTGAAAGAAATGTGTATTTATTCTAGATATTTGAAATCGTGTTTATGTGTTTGCTATTAAAATAAAAGAGTTGAAAGATCAAAAGGTACAGACAGAGTGTCTGGATTTTGGTTTAGAAGTTTTTTCCATCATATTTGTCAAATGTCTCAACGAGGAACTAATGAAAAAGCAAATAAGCAAAAAATAGTAAAGTCACATATGTATATATATATATATATATATATATATATATATATATATATATATATATATATATATATATATATATGTATATATATATATATATATAATTAATTATATATATATATATATATATATATATATTATATATATATATATATATATATATATATATAGTATATATATAATATATATATATATTATATATATAATATATATATACATATATATATATGTATATATATATTTATATATATATATATATATATATATATATATATATATATAAATATATATATATACATATATATATATATATATATATATATATATATATATTATATATATATATATATATATATATATATATATTGACTATGACAGAGCATGAAATACCTATTGTAAAGTATAAAGTAATACAGAGAAATTGTAAATGATGGATTAATAATGAACATAAATATAGTAATCGAGAAGTAAGACGACAGCCCTCTGGCGCACCAAATAATACTAAAACTAACCGTGTTCATAATTTTCAGACAGACCTTCTATTATATGTGATAGATAGACCCCAAGGAAGCTGTGGTGTATGGGATATACCCAAGGTGTTACTAGGCGTAGCCGAGTAACCCCGAGGGTATCACATACATCACAGCTTCCGAGGAGTCTATGTGGCTTGTACCACAGTTGACTGCCTTCCACCAATCACAGGCCGAGAAAATATACCCTTGGGTAACACCTTTGTTTTAGGCAGCTTAGAGAACAAAGACTTGAAAAGTGTGGGTTATGTCCTATAACCCTACACTTTTCGAGGCCTCTGATTGGCAGAAGGCAAGCAACTGTGGTACAAAGATGAAAAGATGATACACGAAATATTTGCTATTTTAAATGAACAAGATACCAGGCAATCTTAAAGGATTTACATTTTTCATCTGTTAGAAATGCACAAATCTATAAATTGCAAGCAGTTGAGAAAGAAATTAACCAATTCGTGTAATTTGCTAGGTATTAAAGCTTGAAATAGTACATTCCTAATTAATTGCCAGTATGGTATATGATTAGCCTTATCTGTGGATAAGTACGTTGGTAATTAGGAACACATGTCTCATTAGCGTCACATTAAGGTGGGGGATATTGAGGATTCTTAAGGGCATTTTGGCAGATGATGCCAAAGATGACGAACCAGGCACCTTCTGAACGTCACACGTCATTGCCAACAATAAGTGTTAATTGTCAGTGATTAGTGCGAAGGCAATGAACTGTACGTGCATTCTCTCTCTCTCTCTCTCTCTCTCTCTCTTCTCTCTCTCTCTCTCTCTCTCTCTCTCCACACACACACACAGACAGACAGACATACACACACATACATACATACATACATTCCACAATTTCCACAAAATCTGACAAGCATTTTTTATTTAAGGTTTTCTTTCATTTGCTTTTCCATCATTGGTGACCTTAAGTAGTAGAAGTATAAGTATGTTTATTGACAGTAACAATTGTTACAAAATCATACATATACATCAAATAGTATAAGTACAAAACTAGCAATTAGCATGTATTTAACATATCAAAAATAACTTTTTTCAAGGAAAGAAAAGGGACAACATAAGTCGCAGCCTCTATCAACAGGACATTGCTGCCTCTCAGCAGTGCCTGCTAGGGGCATGTGAGAAAGTTACCAGTATTTTGCGGTTAGGCGAGGACTTTATAAGCGTATGCCGTTTCCTCCACCACTTATAACTGGCTAGTCACGACTTATTCGCTATATGGCAGAAATAGTGACGATAATGGTAATTCCAATTTTCGCCCTCACATATCTAAAGATACACCTTTATGTCGAGGCAAGATCGAAGGCATCAGCACACACAGTGGAGGTATACTTATTGGTGTCGAAAACTTGAAAGTCACTACTGGGTAGTAAGGGGCCTGGACTTGTTACACGTCTGTGTTATCTGGCTCTTCCTTAGTGTCACTAACCTGCGTTGATTTCACTCCAGGTTTCGTTCTGAATAAATCTTCAAGGGGAACACACTCGAGCTGACGTCTGTAACGAACTGCAGCTTATGAAACCGTGCTGCCATCTATAGTTTGAGAGAGACTTCAAACCTTGATATGTTAGTGTGGGGATCATATCTAAGTAAGCTTGAGAACCAGGCTCTAAGGGGCCACGTGATCAGTGATTGCACGGTGAATCTACACCTGACACCTGGCGGGATCCCTATCTATAGCTATGCACTGAACAGCAGTCATCTTCCACCATTAGTACCTCGACTAATTACCTAATCACCGTGATGACTTACATTGTGCTAGGCAAGCACAAATGACCAACCCTTGACTAATGATTTAGTTATCTACATCTAACCTATCAACCAGGATCAAAGACAACACTGGCCAAATTGGATATGCTTCTATTTTAGATTGAATTAGGTCCCCTGGTATGAGGTAAGTCATGCAGGTAACGATGATAGACCCCCAGCATGGACAACAATAGCCTAATATTACATGTTATCCTTTAAGCCCAGCAGTGGTGTCCAGCACACAAAGGGTTTTCCCAGAGAGCATGTGTTGATCGTTTGATCAACTCCCCTTGTGGACAGTCCTAATGGCTTGACCAGTCCTCCCAAACACTCGACACCCAGTTGTTAAAGCACTAATTATCTACCTGTATAGTGAGGGTTAATCAGTGTTAAACCCCCCCTTCATCTCGGTTAACCCATTGACGGACAGACAACTGAAAACTATTGAATGCATTTTGAAACAACTAGATAAAGATGTTAACCCAAGAAGACTATCTTCAAGAAAATCATTTTTCCTGTGATAGAAACTAAAGGTCCGTGCGTTATATTTCTACAATACCCAATGTTCTGATGGAAGAAGCCATTAGTGTCAGATTGTCGATATATCCTGTGACGAATGTGTTAAAGGCCTGTCCTCATTTTTCTTGCTTAATTGGGGTGACGAGTGGGAGAAATATTTGACTCGACAGGAGGATGATTGGAGATGAAAGGGTGTGGGGCAGGATGGGTGGTGGCAGCGAGAAAATGTGTTGTTCACAGATTGTTAACTATCCTCCCTAACTACAGTAACAGACACAAGAGACGTGCTCTCTATTCGACTGAAGTGAAGTTCACACAGAACAGGTAACCCATTGGGTGCATTTTAGTGATACGTGGGAGTTCCGAGATTCTATACTTCTCTATCAACTGTGGTGGGTGTAGACACAATGTAAATATATATAAATATATATACATATATATATATTATATATATATAATATATATATATATATATATATATATATATATATATATATATATATATATAATATATATATATACATATATATACATATATATACATATATATATATATATATATATATATATATATATATATATATATATATATATATATAATATATATTATATATATATATATATATATATATATATATATATATATATATATATATATATATATATAATACGTAAGCTCCAGAGAGTACAGAACAACGCTGCCAGGGTGATCACTCTAACGAAGAAGTATGACCACATCACTCCAGTACTGAAGGAGCTGCACTGGCTACCAGTCAGGAAGAGAATTGAATCAAGATTCTGCTACTGGCGTACAAGTGTTTGCACGAACTGCACCTTCTTACCTGAGGGAATTGCTGAAAGAGTATGTCCCACCCCGGACACTGAGATCAACATCCAAGAACTTACTCTGCGAGCCAAGAAACAACATGAAAACCTACGGTGACAGATCGTTTAGTGCCTGTGCCCCAAAACTATGGAATCAGCTCCAGATAATATTCGGGCAGCTGGGAGTGTGGCAATCTTTAACGACAACTGAAAACACATCTGTTCAAAGATGTATATATCAATTAACTATGTGGATATCAACATCTATCCTTTGACAATGGAATGCAATGCGCCTTTGAGCATGTTTATATGGAAAGGGCGCAATATCAAATGACAATATTATTATTATTATATTATTATTATTATTATATATATATATATATATATATATATATATATATATATATATATATAATATATATATATATATATACATATATATATATATATATATATATATATATATATATATATATATATATATATATACATATATATATATATATATATATATATATATATATATATATATATATATACATATATATATATGTATGCTTACATACATTCATACATAGCCTGGTGGCGAGAAAATGAACTAAACACACCAACATGCCCTGTGTTGTCTAAAAAACTGCCCTTTTTACGTGACTATAGACATGGCGGAAAGGCAGGTACCTGGGCTACGATGTACCATGCTACTTAACTTGTCTAAGTTAGGCTTTTACAGGGGTGTTCTTGAAATTGAAAGAAATACAATAGCCCCATCTAAATCGCCTTGAATGGCAGTGTGTTTAAAATGAGGAATGTTTTACATCAATTATATCCAGAGTATGGTGTTGACAAATGGCACTTTTTATTGAACCTTTTGCGGCCCTTCCTCTGTATATTTAGGCCCGAAAATGAGACATTTTATTGTCAACAAGCACCGGCATCTCTTTTCCTGATTATATATTGATGAGCATAACCCACGTATAATTCAAATGCATTTAAGAAAGTATGTAACGTATTATTATTCTTAAACTCTTAGTGACGTAAAAATAAAGATTAAATCCCTACACACTGAAGAAGGCCTAGGAACCTTTCTATGCAAATTTAAAAAAAATATTTATAATAGGAGTTTTAGAATTTGTGTCCTTAACTTGGTCATTCCTGACATAATTGAAGATGTTAATTAAGTGGTGTACAGTGATCATTGTTATGTATTCCCCATTGCATGGTCCTTATGGGATCATACATGCATTAATCACTAAAATCTATGTATATAC
>OZ012692.1:40810047-40967547 GCA_963942565.1 Maea johnstoni | reverse complement strand
CAGAATAGCTTCCATCTGAATTGTATGAAAACTGTCCCCACAGACTAGTTGACAGAGCAGGCAGAGAACCTCTCGTGTGAATTCTATAAAAAGAAATACATGTATTGCATTTATCGCATTCGAAAATACTTCAAGTTCATGAGTTAAAGACTTTTCCATTGCATATGACATATTTCATCATAAGCTAATACTTGCTGTATGATATATTCGTATATATATATATATATATATATATATATATATATATATATATATATATATATATATATATATATATATATATATATATATATATATATATATATATATATATATATATATATATATATATATATATATATGTGTGTATTGCTGGGGGAATTGCCATCTATTTCTAAGGTTAAATCTTGTCATTGTTTTGCGATGTCACTTTATACCAGGTTTCCTTGCAAACACAGCTAATGATTGGTAGCCACTACGCAATTCTTAATCACGGAACATTTAGAGTGAGGTCGTATGGAAGCACTTTTAGTCAGGGACGGGATTCTTCCTGTTTTATATCATTTCAGATACCTGGATTTAGTGTAAAAATTACGCTTTTTATCTCTCATAAATTGTCATAACCTTAAAAAATCCTATTTTGCAAAAGGTCTTTAAACAAATGCAATTTGTCTATTTCGTACAATGTAACATACCGTATTACCGACCTAAATAACAATTATGAACATATATGGTCATCCTCATATATACTGCAGGTGCTTTGTATGATAGGAAACATTATTTAAAAGTTATAACCCTATATGGCCATCTTCGAATATATTTCACGAACTTTGTATAATGGGAATAGTAAACTAATACTTATAGCCATATATGGTCATCTTCGAACGCATCGTTCGTTCGTCCTTTTGATATCAAATTATACGAGAGTAAGTGTGTTTTTTATTTCACTTAATTACAAGTGCTTTATATGTCATCTATAAATATCACATCATGTATAGAGACATTAAGTACAATTACATATATGACGCACGAAAAATAACATTAAGTAAATACAAATACAGAATATTCAACACGACACAAATGAACTAGGTGTAGTACTTATCTTGTTTCAGACAAAGGATTTAATAAAGGACGTTATCTTTCTAGTTTCTACACCACAATCAAATACTAGTATGCAGTTTTTGAGGACATTTGATGCATAATAATTTCCCTTCTTCTATTATTTATCATTCTATGCTTTGAATCACTTCTCTAACATATTCGTCGGTTTTTACTTCTTTGTACATTAATACGAGAATTGTTATGATGCTCATTTACCACCATCTTGTCTACTTTTGTAAATGACCATGTCCATATTAACTATAAATACAGTGGCTCACTGATTAGTATTCATCCCAATCTTTGTTTTCTCCCAATTCTTTTTTCTTTTTCTGTAATTTTGCTATTACTGTTATTTTATGTGCGCAACCATATCTCTATTTGTCGCCACAGTTCAGAAGTATAGGGACAATCAATTAGTGCATGAAACGTTGGGTTTAAAGGGCAAATGCACCATCAGAATGATTTAGGTTCAAAATGAGCTTATACACGTCACCCTTCAAATAAGACCTCCCCCAACCCTGTCCTCCTCAGCACTACTCAGTTATAGCTAACAGAAGTGACCAAGTAACAGGCCTGAGGCAGCCATATGGGGGCGTCCATGTATCCCAAGATGCACTCTGTTTTTTTCATCTTCTAAGCACCCTTTAATATGTTTTTTTTTCCAATACAAGCGTTTATCTGTTTCGACAATTCTCATTTTGAAATTTTTTTTTTGCAGGATTTTAATTTGGACATAGATGTTGATACACACTTTGGTAGTTTTTGCATGATTCTTAAATGCAAAACCAGACTAATTTCACCATTTAGATTTCCACCCTTTTAACCCCATTCCATTTATGACGTTTTCAGAATTTTGATGGATACATTTGTATATTCTGTTATAACCTTTCCAATTCAAATTTATGTTGTCAAGCATAATAGGTAAAATTAACAAAGCCTTTTCATCTATTTGTCTATATATATCCGTGTAACATATTCCTATTCTAGGAAGCTGCATTTTATATTTTATACTTTTACTTGAGCAGATGTTCCAAAAACATGAAAGATCCATTTATGATTTTTTTTAATATGCCCAATGCCTTTCACAAACAATTCCTCATTAATATGATTACATAGTTTTGTGTTGTACCATATTGGCATTAATGTTTTGTAGGAAAAATGTAGTGGTCATATATTTTCCTTCAATTTCTTGCATGCACCATTTAAATCGGTTCGAAAAGCTCTATTGCATGTATATTCACATCAAGAAATATTTCAATAACTAAAAAAGCTTGTCGATCTTAAAATAATATTGAAAAATATCCAACCTTTTTTATGTTTTCAATTTCTTCTAATACATGTTTTCTGGGGAGCCGCAATATATATAGAATATATATATATATATATATATATATATATATATATATATACATATATATATATATATATATATATATATATATATATATATATATATATATATATATATATATATATATATATATATATATATATATATATATATATATATATATATATATACATACATACATACAGAGAGAGAGAGAGAGAGAGCGTCTTACGAAATAACCTAAGAGATATCTCTCATTGGCCAATGCCTTTTATTCCATTCGACCTCATCACGATTCTTTATTTCGTAAGCAGACTCTTCCTCTGCGCATTAGACGTAATTCTCTACATTCGCACGTCTGATTTGGCCAATTTTGTAATCAGCCCTGTTAGACAAAATAATAGGACGAGTAAATAGTAATTTTCCACTTGATCAACCACAAAACATCGAGATGGCTGCGAACTTTATGGGTCAATTACCACATTACTTTTACGAATGCTGTTTTTGTATTGCATACACTGAGACTACACCCATAAAACAATGCCTTGCAATGCATATTGCATTGTTGCTGCAGAACAATAGTTTGATAATGATGAAATTAGGCTGGGATTCTTAGATCAACGTCATTTGGCCGTGGGGGACTGAGGGGTTAGTTTTCCGCCTAATTAAACTGGAAAATCCCTTCATTATCCGGGCGAGATTTTTGCTCTGATCCCGCGATCTTGGTCACTAAGTGGACAAACAAGATGAGCTGAAGTCAGATGCGATTATCTGTTCCCGGCTGGCACGCTGATCCCGCGCATTAAGGGGCCCTAAATTGGGTCCATTGTTTTAAACCTGATGAGAGAGGACGTGACTCCGAGGACACTGCAGGTCATCAGCTACTGCTGCTGCCTCTGCTACTGCTGCTGCCGCTGCTGGCTGTTCATCACCTACCTCACAATACACACACGTGTGAGGCATACACATGTCTACATCCGTCTATCCATCTTTGTATATTTCAATGTACGTAACTACGTGCATCCAAGCGCAAGTATGTACATACGTGCATACAAACATACATACATACATACATACATACATACATACATAAACACACACATATATACAAACATACATACACACATACTGAAATACAAACACATAGATACACAGATACATAGGTACATAAATAGATAGATAGATACATACATACATACATACATACATACATACATAGTGCATGCATACATACATATATACATACATACATACATATATACATACATACTTACATTAATACATGTTTGTACATATAAGTTTATAGAGAGAGTATTGCCAATGATACTTTTTGATACATTCGCTGCTTTGATCAAAAATAAGGTGCGGTGGTTACCAGCCTTTTACCCTATCGAACTGTCGACCTAAAATTGTGTAGATACTCCTTGGAAAGGGATAATTATGCTATTACGCTTTGATGCCCCTCATTTGTATGGTTAGGGCATGGAAAGGGTTGTCGGAAGACCTTAAGGAAGGCATCGTTTTGAAAAAGCAACAGCAGCAAACAGACATTCTGAGGTACAGTACAGACATTTAGCTCCTGCACCAGTCGACCGTGATTGGTTGTAAAACCATCCATAGGTAACATGTTAGAAAAATAAGCAAAGCACATCAATGACCAACGTGGCTTGGGCAACAAAGCTACGATCAGTTTTGAGGTCATTCATGCATCTATTGCAAAGAAACTGTGTGGCATTCGGGCGTGTGGTCGTGTATTTTGTCCGTGCTGCCCCTACATTTAGTGCACGAATTAAATGTCAGCACTGTACAGTGCTGACTTTTAATTCCTACACTAAATGCGTGTGCGGCTAAACATTATTTAAGATGACGGCACGTTCGATCGCTTCATGGTTGCCTGAGCAGGGAAACAAGAAACGTGGGGCCATGACGTCACGGCTGAAGATATATGTCCACCTATTGACCTATTGAGTCGTATGAATATTTTTTTTAAAATCAATTTCGATAATATTTTCAATTTGAATCTGAAAATTCTCTCAAGCCTTTTTTTCAAAGGCGATGATTTATATCATAGCCCTCTTTGTCTTGGTCCGCGGAAAAGATATCTAACTATAAGTGTGTATTCTAATGGCATGATGTTCTTTGCAATACTAGCCCAATGCGTTTAGCAATTCATCCTCACCTGAGATGCAATACAAACACCAAATTGATATAAATGTTGGGCATTTTGAATTTCGATTACCATCATATTTTCTGCCATATTTCGGCTAACCAGTTATAAGAGGTTGTGGATTTAGAGTACCCGCCTAACTCTACATCACTAGGCACTAGCATTTTTCCACATGCCCCGACAGAGGTTCGAACCAAGAAAGTGGTAAGAGGCAGGGCAAGTAGAAGTCCATGGAAGTGCCCTTGAGCACCGGGTCATCAGGGCAGGCCCTCATCCTCAATGGGATCCACGACCTATCACAATGGGGAGGACATTAAGTACACTAATCTTTCCCGAGGTTAGTGCACATAAGGTTGTACTTGTTTACCATCCTAGAAATAATATAGGGAAATAATCCATTGCTAGTTTGACAGCCAGTCAGGTAATGTCAATGTGTGCGCACAGAGGGGGTGTTTTCACTAAGAGAACTGAGTACACCACCGTCTTGTCAAAAAGCTAGGAATACATTGGTCTTTTATGCTGAAAGTTAAGTGAACAATTTTCACCAGAATGAGAGGAAATATTGTGGTAATTGCATTGCGTAATGAAACCTTCACGAAAGAACATTAGTAGTACCTCCCCAGTAAACATTGACAATCTGAAGAATCAATTATTTGGCCAAAAAGAAACTTCTGCCTACACCAAAGAAAGACACTGGCTATCGTTTTAAACTCTGTCCAGTACAACGATCATAGGCCACATATTACATTTCAAGAGGCTATATTCATATTCTAAAGGCACGATCTCAAAAGCACGAACAGTTTCTTATTCCAAAATGATAAAAGCATCAGTGAAAAAGGAATACAAATGAGAAAGCATACCAATAATTCTTTTTAGTTGCTAACTTACACGAAAAGGTAAAATAAATCCTTGGAATTAGTAAGTGCATCATTGAGTCTACATCCTTTATAACAGGATGTACTTCCAAACTAGCACTAGATGTGAAAATATAAAAAGTGCATCCTCTTTCCTGCTATCAGTTTGATGCAGGAAATGTCGGTGAAAATGACTTTTACTCTTCTCTATAAAGTAAGAGATTTTGTTGCCTTTTAAACTTGGAAGCAAGATCTTGCAATATGCTGTATATTACGCCATAATTAATGGCCTTTTATGAAGAACAGATTATAGGATGCAATTGCCAAATGTCCTTAACATATGTGAGAGGAGAGAAAAAGGTCTAACCACTCCCCTGCTGTTGTTCGTCTGTTAGACAATAATACCAATCAGCAATTATTACACACTTCCTTACACACATCCTTCATAGAGAATGAAATGTAATAGAACTATATACTCTTCTAGTTTGTTAAAAGGCTAGGAATTCACCAATTCCCTTAGTGCTCAAATTATTTCACTGATCTTATAGATTGAATATTTCTAAAAGTAATGCTAGACCATGTTTAAAAAAATCAATTCTAATATTTTCAATTCCAAACTCTTTAAGCCTTCTACTTGAAATAACCCGATTATGGTGAAGAAGTATTTATCTTATATTCATGATAGGACTTGATCCTGTTGATTAGGGATATTTAAGGTTATTGTAGAGTGTCAATTTAATCTGAAATTAGGAGATAAACATTGATCTATCACTAGAGGGCATTACCACGAAGACCATTCTGGTTAGTGTTATGTTTGTTGAATAATTCCACGTGAGGGGAGAGAATGGCTTAAAGCAGCAAAGGCATTTTGTATGTAATTATTCTAGTTTCTGAATTGCATACTTCGTGATACATTTAACACATATTTCTAATAACTCTGTTAGTGTTTTTGAAATAAAAAAATTTCATTCTCTCAACCATAAACAACTGGCGGGTGGTAATTCAGCCTTGAATGGCTAAAAAGGTGTCCTTCTCCACAATTGCAAAAAGGTTTTCTATAAATTGCCCATCGGCAAAGCAGAAATTGTTGGGGTAGGTGATATTTCTAAAATGAAGATTTGTAACGAATAGGTCACAACAAAAGTGCGAGCATTTCCTGATTCCAAAATGGTAGAAGCATTGCTGAAAAAGAAATGCAAAAAAGCATACCAAGATTATTATTTTTTGTTGCGAGGTTACATGAAAATCTAAAAGACTACTTATATTGATTATGTGACACCATTGAGTGTATACCCTTTATAAGAGGATGTACCTCGAAACTACTCTTAATAAAAACCGAGGATGTGAAAACATTAAGTGCATCCTCTTTCAGAGCCAGGCAGGAAATGAATTATACTACTACTAATAAGGTAAGATATTCGGTTGCCATTAAGACCTGGATTCAATATCATGTAACATCTTGTATGTAACGCCGTCATTATTGGCTTTTTATGAAGAATAGGACATAGGATGCACTTGTCAAATGTCCTTAATGTATGTGGGCAGAGGAAAAAGGTTTATCCACTCCCTACTGTTGTTTGACAGTTAGACAAGAAGGCCAGTCAGCAATAATAACACACTTCCTTACACACATCCTCCATAGAGGATGGAATGTATTATCAGAACTATGCACCCTTCCAGTTTGTTGAAAAGTTGGGAATTCACCAATTCCTTAGTACTTAAATCATTTTATTATCTCATGATGACATGTTGCATTGACAGATTTTGGCACTTGATTGGTTTCACTGATCTGTTATTTTTTGAAGACTGGATGGTCCTAAAAATGAGCTAGACCATATCAATTGAAGCAAATACCTTTTGTCAATTCAAACTCTCTAAGTCTTCTGCCTGAAATAAACTGATTATGGTGATGAAGCATTTATCTTATCTTCATGATAGGATTTAATGCAGTTGAATAGGGACATTTAAGGTTATCATACAGTGTCCATTAGACCTGGAAACAGGAGATGGACTTTTGATAAACATTGATGTTTCATTAGCAAGAAGACCATTCTGGTTTGTGTTATATATGTTGAATAATTCCACGTGAGGGGAGAGAATGGCTTTAAGCAGCATATACATGTTGTATGTAATTATTTTAGTTCCTGAATTGCCTATATCGTGATTCATTAAACATATGTTTCTAAGATTTCTGTCAGTGTTTTTGAAATAAAAAAAAAAGTTTCATTCTATCAACCAGAAACAACTGGTGTTTGATAATTCAGCCTTGAATGGCTAAAAAGCTGTCCTTATCAACAATTCAAAAAGGTTTTCTATAAATTGCCCATTGGCAAAGCAGAAATTTTTGAAGTAGCTGTTATTTCCAAAATGTAGATTTGTAACGAATAGGCTTACAACAAAAGTGCGAGCATTTCCTGATTCCAAAATGTTAGAAACATTGCTGAAAAAGAAATGCAAAAAAGCATACCAAGATTAGTTTTTAGTTGCAAGATTACATGAAAATCTAAAAGACTTCTAATATTGATTATGTGACATCATTGAGGGTATACCCTTTATGAGAGGATATGCTTCGAAACTAGTCTTAAAATAATCTGAGGATGTGAAAACATTAATGAAGTGCATCCTCTTTCACAGCCAGGCAGGAAATGAATTGTACTCCTCCTAATAAAGAAAGATAATTGGTTGCCATTTAAACCTGGATGCAAAATCACGTAATATGTTGTATGTAACGCCTTCATTACTGGCTTTTTATGAAGGATAGGGTATAGGATGCACTTGCCAAATGTCCTTAACGTATGTTGAAGGAGGAACAAAAGTAGATCCACTCCCCTGCTGTTGTTTGACAGTTAAACAATAATGCCAGTTAGCAATAATTAGACACTTCCTTACACACATCCTCCACATAGGATGAAATGTATTAGGAAAACTATGTATCCTTCTAGTTTGTTAAGAAGCTGGGAATTCAACAATTCCTTAGTACTAAAATCATTTTATTATTTTATGATGACATGTTGCGTTTACATATTTTGGCACTTGATTGGTTTCACTGATCTGTTATTTTTTGAAGATTGGATGGTTCTAAAAATGAGCTAGACCATATCAATTGAAGCAAATACCTTTTGTCAATTCAAACTCTTTAAGTCTTCTGCCTTTAAATAAACTGATTATGGTGATGAAGCATTTATCTTATCTTCATGATAGGATTTAATGCAGTTGAATAGGGACATTTAAGGTTATCATACAGTGTCCATTAGACCTGGAAACAGGAGATGGACTTTTGATAAACATTGATGTTTCATTAGCAAGAAGACCATTCTGGTTTGTGTTATATATGTTGAATAATTCCACGTGAGGGGAGAGAATGGCTTTAAGCAGCATATACATGTTGTATGTAATTATTTTAGTTCCTGAATTGCCTATATTGCGATACATTAAACATATGTTTCTAAGACTTCTGTCAGTGTTTTTGAAATAAAAAAAAGTTTCATTCTATCAACCAGAAACAACTGGTGTTTGATAATGTAGCCTTGAATGGCTAAAAAGGTGTCCTTCTCAACAATTCAAATAGGTTTTCTACGAATTGCCCATTGGCAAAGCAGAAATTTTTGAAGTAGCTGTTATTTCCAAAATGGATATTTGTAACAAATAGGTTTACAACAAAATGCGCAAACATTTTCTAATTCCAAAATGGTAGAAGCATTGCTGAAAAAGAAATGCAAAAAAGCATGCCAAGATTAGTTTTTAGTTGCGAGATTACATGAAAATCTAAAAAGACTTCTAATATTGATTATGTGACATCATTGAGTGTATACCCTTTATGAGAGGATATGCTTCGAAACTAGTCTTAAAATAATCTGAGGATGTGAAAACATTAATGAAGTGCATCCTCTTTCACAGCCAGGCAGGAAATGTCCTCAACGTATGTTGAAGGAGGAACAAAGGTAGATCCACTCCCCTGCTGTTGTTTGACAGTTAAACAATAATGCCAGTTAGCAATAATTACACACTTCCTTACACACATCCTCCACATAGGATGAAATGTATTAGGAAAACTATGTATCCTTCTAGTTTGTTAAGAGGCTGGGAATTCATCAATTCTCTTGGTGCTAAACATCTTTCACTAGTTTATGAAGGAGCCTCGTGTAAATTGACCTTTGTACTTGATTGATTTCACTGAACTGTTTAGGATTGTTTAGATAGTTTTGAAAATGAGCATGACCATATTTTTGAAATTAAAGTAAATGCATTTTGTTCAATTCCAAACTCTTAAAATCTTCTACCTGAAATGAACAGCATCTATCTCATGTATATAATGGGACTTAATATTGCTGAATAGGAATATTTTAGATTATTATGGTGTGTCTACTTTTAATGGATGGACTTTTAATAAAAGTTGATGTGTCACTAGAGGGGATGAGCAAAATAACCATTCTAGGTCCACTCTAGTTAAGGTTAAGTATATAAGATAATTCCATGTGCATGAGAGTATTGTTCCAAGTAGCATAGAAATGTCGTATGATATTATTTTTGTACCTGAATTGTCTATTTTGTGATACATTAAAGTTATGTGTGGCATTTTCTAGTAATTCCTTGTAGTGTTTTAAAAATACAAAAGTTTATTCTATCAACCATAAACAACTGGTTTGAAAATAATCTAGACTTTGGTGGCTATATAATTGTCCTTTGTCCTTCTGCATAATCCTAAAAAGGATCTTTTCTATGAATTGCCCATTGGCAAAGTAGAAAGTATTGAAGAAGATGATGTTAGATAAAGGGCGATTTGTTATGAATTGGTCCACAACACTGGTGACTCAGCCAAGGTATTCCAACAACTAGTACATTAGAGACTTGTAAAGAGGGGTTTCCAATCAAGGCTGAAAACTTTCAGAAAGAGGTCAGCAGAATTTACAAAATAGAGTTATTTGAAGAGATCTACATGAGAAAGGGGATTCTCCGTGGCAAAGTCAAAATCAAGGCCAAGATGGAAACTCCTATTTTTAGGAAAATGGCAATTTTCATAGAAGCATTTCATATTTTGGACATACTAAAGATTCTAATGAAAGAGGTTAACACCTGTAGCACTGGGGGTGATATATGAGAAGATGATCTAGAAAGAGAAACCATTGAAGGGAAGGAAAACAAATATTAGTTGAAAAGGAATACACATCAGGGGCAAAACATAAGTTCTTTAGAGAAAGGGACACACCAGTAACAAGTGTTCTTTAGAAGAAAACTAGATGGTAATATGGATGTTCCTAAAGAAGAAGAACACATCAATGCAGATGGAGATCCTTTATCAAGAGAAAGACAGCTTTAAAGCGTTGGTATCCTTCAGCAAGCCGACAGCAAATGCATCTCATATATGCCTTTGATAGATATAACCATCGATTGCCAAAAATGCAGTTTATACAAAAAGGGTATCATATCAATAACAAATTGGGTTTTATGGGGAAACCCACATCAATAGCAAAATGTTACATGTCATATTCTTATTGAAGGGAATGGAATCCATTTTAAAGAGATGTGTGTGTAAATACAACAAGTAATTTTCCAGAGGGAAATACGTGACAGGAAATACGTTTACGTGACCGGAAAGCACTCGCCAAGGTGCTCTGTCTGTTCTGAATCTATATTTATTGCTGACGTCAGCTTTTCATATAATTATGGATGAGAAGACTTGACCTATTTGAAGTACTCTAAGTACTCTTGTCTACAGTGGTATGGTTATTCATTCTGAACATAAAACCAAAAAAAGCATTGTGATATTCTTAAAGGGGGATCATATATATGCCCTGTCCATAGCAGGTTTTTTGTTCTATATTACAGAGCTTATGTTGCCAGTGACCGGAATATATTACATACCTCAATATTCCCCTTAAATGAGAGAGAGAGAGAGAGAGAGAGAGAGAGAGAGAGAGAGAGAGAGAGAGAGAGAGAGAGGCCATAGGAAAAATAAAGTCGTTTTAATTCTCAATAAGGGTTTTTCATTGCTTTAAACATCTAGTTCAATCTGCAACGTAAGTAAAATTCAAACCAGATAAACAGTTATCACCAATTTAGTCGCATAGTATAACAGGTTAGTAGTGCAGAGATGGAACTATTTCACAAAGCAAGATACTTTATTTTGAATACAGTGTTTATCATAATGGATATACCTAAATTGCATGTTACATACATGGTACAAAAGTTTTTTTAACTGAAAAGATTGGACCACAGTGTAAATAAGCAATACGTCTTACAGATCTTCTGAAATACATTTTTACTCAATGGTTTTCATTTCTGTAAAAAAAGTATGTTCTCAATACACAAAAAGAATCATGATTATTAGGGAGAATGACTAATGGAAAAGATTGTCACTGACTCTAGGAATTTGTGGAAAATTGCATTTACACTTGATATTAGGCCAATGCCTCTACATTGAAATAGACTTTTACCATGTTGCAATGTCATTATTCCCTTGTTTTCCTCTTTCAATGAGTAACTCGCCCGAAAAAGAGAGAAAGGTGAATAGGAAATGCATTGGGCCTCGTGGATATGTCACCTGGTTCAAGATAAATTGGCATTACTTTTTTTAGAAAAAAGGAAACACAACAGAAGAGCAAGCGATATGAATAATTCTATTGATATCTCGATATCTCTGCATTATCGTGATTGTCTTTATCACTAAGTAGAAGTAGAAGACAGAGAAGATGACAGGAACGGTTGTGTTGGATATCTAATTATATACTGATGATATCATTATCGTGCAAATGTACAAGCTGATAGAGAATGAAATGGCGACGATGGTTACGATTACCATCATTCTACCCTGTACAAAAGACTTTTCTGCTGGTAATGGCGAACCAGGCAGCCTTACGTGTCTGCAAAAATAAATACGTAATCCCCATGACAGGAGACTGGCATCTCGCCTTCAGTAGAACTTAGCTTCTCTGCAAGCATGCAATGTCGTAATGAGATTAGTTTTCTGATTGAATGATCTGTGGGAACACAACAGGTCGTACATCACCTGCTTTCGCTTGTCAATTGAATACAGGCTCAGCCCAGAGCATTATTTTCCCTTTCTGGCTGGTTCCACCCATAGTTCACAGCAACCATCCAATTAGTTATATTAAAGCGTTCCCTAGTAGATAAGAACGTATTTGTTTAACAAATCAGTTTTGATTGTAGTTAAGCTTGACAGTGCCTGCTGCTTTGTGATTAATTTTCAAATCCAATGGGATTACTCGAGCATGGCGTGATGAAAAATAAGTCATATTGTTAATTAAATTCTGCACATCATGTTGGTATTAGACACGCATCACAGTAACGTGTGCACGTACAAAACCAAATGTTGTTAATATGTTGCTTACGTTCACAGGGTGGCGCTTACAGGAGCTGTACAAGGTAATATCTCTCTTCAAGGTGACTTTGTGTGGAAATAACAAGATAAAATAAAATCTATGGCCAATGAATGATATATCTAGCTCCTCATTGCAGGCCTAACATTACCCGGATACATACATATATGCCTACATACATACAAACATACATACATACACATATATTGAGTGTGCATGCATACATACAAGACACACATACAAATATTCCATAAATTCCATAAAATCTGACATGCTTTTTTATTTGAAACTTTTTTCCTACGCTTTTTTCATGATGTTGGTGACCTCATTCGAATCCTGGCCGGGAGATGTGAGAAAGTGGACAGTGGCTTGTGGTTAAGCGGTGGTTTTCGCCGGGTACTCCGGTTTCCTCCAGCAGTTACAACTGACTGCCGCAATAATGCAGAAAAAACAAAAGTTTCAAAATTCCAAACTATTACTACTACTACTACTACTACTACTACTACTACTACTACTACTACTACTACTACTACTATTACTCTTAGTCCGATTCTAACTATGCTATTGGTGCAACCGAATACGCTAATACTATCCCTACTACTACTACTACTACTACTACTACTACTACTACTACTACTACTACTACTACTACTACTACTACTACTCTTAGTCCGATTCTAACTATGCTATTGGTGCAACCGAATACTCTACTACTATCACTTCTACTACTACTGCTACTGCTACTACTACTACTACTACTACTACTACTACTTCCACCGCGGAAAAACGAGATATATGGATTGTAGGCACTAAGGATGGCTAAACCGTGGCTTGGTGGTTCGCCCCGCGGTAGTAATTATATTTTCCACTCTGTTGCTAGCGCCCTGGGCACGAATTAAAAATTCGATCTGACAATGATGCGCGATGGGGGAGGAGGAAGAGGGACCAAAACACGCGCACGCGAAAAGCTGACGTCACGCTGAGGCAGAAGAATCCGGACAGCTCCTTGCATTTTAGGTAGAAAACCCCGAAGCAGGGTTTTGATTGATGGGCTCTGTTGATGAGCTTACCTGGTCGCCCAGGTGCGCCGTTGTGAAGTTTACAGGTGTGTGGTTTAATTCTAATATAGCACACATTGGAATTAATGCCTATTGTGCTGGTTCAACAGTTCAGCTTGCGCCCAACATGACTGCCAGGGTAAACCATAGGGGGCGCCACATGGGTCCTCTAGTACACATATATGTTATTACAGGTGGAGGGCTTTGATTACAGGTACGGGAACCCTTATCATGGGTTCAGCCTAACACCCCCGTGGCTCGGCCTGTAATCAGGGGTTCCTACTGCATAGTAAGATCCAAGCGGGTACATAAGCCTTGCCTAAGGTTACCTTGGTGGCTTTGCATAGCTAACTGGGGGACCTTACATGCCGCTTTAAATGAAGGGGTTTACGTGCAGCTAAAGTAAATAAATGGTGCGAAAAGCAGGGTCTTTAATTAAGGGGATTGCTCCTGCGTTTTCTTTAAACCGTGGCTTTAAGCGTCTCTAACACAACCAATGACGAACTTCTATAGAAAGGTCACTAAATAAATACCTACTTGTAAAAAGTCTTTGAACACAAGCCGTCTTGACCAAGTTGATATCTACACTATAGTTGTGTATTTTCCACTAGTATTGATTTTCTGAGCTGGACCCTAATGATCAATGGCCTCATAGAACAGGTGGTTTCTTAAGCATGCGATAAAGCCTAGAGAGTAACCCTGACAGTATTTCACGAAAGTGGTCTCAGAGACATGTTTTTTTTGACCGCAGGTGGTACATATACATGCCTGTAATGTACATGTATTTTCTTACCTATGGAAATTTTCAACGGACCTTTAAGTTGATTGGTCTGACTGAACAGGTGGTCTCTTTTACAGGTTGGTGGTACAATGGAGCCTACGGTGTGCACGTGACGCGATGAAAAATAATATCTTTAAGGAAATTACTTATAAAATATTAAAGGATCCGTGTCCGAATTCAGCCAGAGTTGTGTGATAAAGTTTGCAGTGACTTGATGTTAATCAGTGATTACCCATGTACTTCTCAGGTTTATACCACTGTTACCAGCTGGCTAATTAAGATTTCGACTTACCATGATAAAACGTGGGTGTTCAAAAATTCCAAGCCAGATACCATACATATAGCTTTTCTTCCATGGAGTGATTTCGAGACCGTTATTTACATACAGGTGATGTCTTGGACACATATGACTGTACTTATATGTGTGCAGATCACCTTGTAATTCAATAACTGCACTTGATCAATTTAATATCAACATGGAAAGTTCTGTCAATTCACCTTATGTTATTGATGCTTGTTTTGATCAACTGATAAACCTTATACATAGATCATCTGAAAAGCTTCCTCGGTCACGATATGTCAAACACATTAAGCCATTTTGGAATCCTCTCCTTAGTGAGTTAAAGAGATTAAAAGTCGACACGTACAGATTCTGGGTTCTTAATAAAAGACCACGCAGCCGTTCGGATAGCAGCTTTGTCGCGTATAAAGATGCCAAGAGGAATTTCGCTAAAGCACTTAAAGCTGCTAGGAAAGCCTATGAAAACGATCAGATTCTTGAAGTAGTCCGCTCTGCAGAAATAGATAAGAATAAATTCTGGAAATTACTACAAAAAGCAAAACCTGGTATCTCTAGCAAGGCATCAGCAGTTAAGGGCCCGGATGGGAAAGTTGCTTATGAGATTGATAATATCTTGAACATATGGAAATCGCACTTTGAGTCTTTAGGAGTTCCAAAATTTTCTCCTGCTTTCGACAATGACCACTTTATAAGAGTAACCTCCTTCGTTGAAGAATATAGTAATGCTGTTGCCGATGACGACACCTTTCTGAGCACTCCTTTCTCTCGTGATGAGGTAGTAAAAGCAATTCAGAAGTTGAATAGTGGCAAGGCATCTGGGTTTGATGGTGTTACCGCTGAGCATATTCGTAATGCTGGTGGATCCATGGTTACTTCTCTTACTATCCTGTGTAATTTCGTTAGGTCTGCTGAATATATCCCTACCTGTTGTCGAGTTGGTGTACAGGTGCCTCTTTATAAAGGTAAAGACACTTGCCCGTTAGATCCCAACAATTATCGGGGGATTACTCTTCTTTCGGTTTTTAATAAGATTCTAGAAATCTTAATCTGGCACCGCGTCGAGTATTGGTGGGAAACCAACTGTGTTATTTCGGAGCTACAGGGTGCGTGCAAGAAGGGTCTCTCTTGTATCCACACAGCTATGTTACTCCAGGAAACTGTTGCCACGTCGTTGGAGACTAACAGAAAATGTCTAGTAGCGTACTTCGACGTGGCAAAAGCTTTTGATACTGTGTGGATAGAGGGACTCTTCTTCCAACTTTATGAATTAGGAATTCGCGGCAAAACTTGGCGTATTTTATATAACTTTTATATAAATTTCCGATGCTGTGTTAGGGTCCAAGGTCATATGTCTGACTGGTACTCATTATTGTGTGGGATCCATCAAGGAGGTTTTTTATCGCTTTTGAAATATACCGTTTTCATCAATTCATTGATCGTGGAGCTTAAATCATCTGGATTATGCTGTAAACTGTATCGGACACCAAGTGCGCCAGTGGGCTATGCTGACGACTAACCCACGTGTAGTACCTCAAAGTACAACTTGGATAAGGCAATTGACTGTGTGGCCGCCCACGGGCGCACTTGGCGTTATGACTTTAATGCCAAGAAAAGTGGTATTCTCGTGTATGGTGAAAATAGGATAGAGAGTGATCAAAATGCTCCTTTACGTACATTTAGGCTAGGTAACGATAGAGTACGTGAGCGTACCCACTACGACCATGTTGGGATCAGGGCCAGCATCTTTGAGGATGATACTAGTGGGCTTGAAGAACGAGTGTCTAAAGCTAGGCGAACTTTAAATGCCATTTCGGGCTTAGGCATTAGACAATGTGGTTTAACCATTCGAACTTGTAATACAATTTTCTGGTCTGTTGTTGTCCCTATAGCCCTGTACGGGTGCGAGCTTCTCATACTTACCGAAAAACACGTATCTATTCTTGAAGACTTCCAGGAATATGCAGGTAGAAGGTTACAACGATTTCACGTTAAAACACCAAGAGTTTGCGCATTCTATGCCCTAGGGTGGGTTCGCCTCGAAAGGTACATTGAAGTTAAAAAACTTCTCTTCATGTTCAGTATCTTCCTACTTGACGATTACAATCCAGTAAAAATCGCTTTCCATGAAAGGGCCCGGTACTTCTTCGAAAATAATGATATTTGTATGGAAAATCGTTTTCGTAGCCCAACATTTGACTTACTCTATACAGCGCATAGTTTTGGTATCCTTGAAAGAGTAGAGGATATGGTCTTAACTGGTAATGTTATGTCCAAGCAAACTTGGAAAAGTATAATTTGGTCTAGAGCTTGGGATTTAGAGAAGATTTTCTGGGTAATACAGAATAAATCTCACGAAAGCCTGATGTTGATTGAGCGTGTATGTCATACCCCGAGGTACTTGGTCTGGTGGGAACTATCCGATATTTTCCCAGATAAAATGGGTATGTGTGAAATTATGTCCAAACTAGTCTGTCGGTGTAGCTTATTAAAAGCTGATGACGTTAGGTTTAAAAATCTCACTGCATCCCACAGATGGTGCGAGCAATGTGAATTATGCGAAGTTGAAGATGCCAAACATTTAATCTTATACTGCCCTGAGACCCAGGGTCTAAGAGATGTGATGATGGGGAAAATCGATGAGATCGTAGATGGGCGTGGCGACTACGAACAAACTTCGTTTGTTGGTAGACTACACATACTACTCGGATCTGTGGTAACTGGATTAGACATCAACAAAATGGTTGATATTTGGCTTACGAGCGCTTATTACATAGGAATTATGTATAAGCAAAGGTTAAAGTCTAAGAAAGGGGTTGGCTAGTTGCCACTCCCTTCTTAGAACGCCTATCCCGGATTATGATCCCATGCAAATAAATCGGATTATCCTCTCATCTACTCTGTTCTTATACATGCAGGCTTATCCTGTCATGTATTTGCATTATATAATTGTGATTATGCATATGTATTTATACCTCAATATTTAATATTTTGATTGTATTCAATGTGAAATATTTATTTGTAACTATGTATGCAACTTTTATGATGGAAATCATAGCCAATAAATATACATACATACACATACTATGCACCTGTACTTCCAGAAAATTGTAAAATGGAATGCATACAGTTTGTACGTATGCCCGAAGCAAGATAAACTGGGTCTATCCAAGACAGGTATATAATATATGTGATTCTTTCTATTACCTGTGGAAACAGGTATGGGAACGTGTTCAGTTTTATGGATCTGGCATCATGCCCTAACAATTTATAGATTTGATATATTCCAAATGGATAAGAAAATCTACATAATGGGCATCACACACAGATGTGTTTATGTACATCGATGAGAAAAAAATAAGGAGCAAGCCAGAGTTTGTTTGTCGTACAAATCATGCTTTACAAGGAAGCAAAATGTGCAATATCGATACATGCAGCAACCTAGGCTCTTTAATATGAAGATGCCGAAATAGTTGTTACAACAATCAGAATGAAGTTCATCATTTTAACCAACCATTATCATTATGGATGGTGTAGTTATACTTTTTAGTTGCTTAATATAACGAGACAGAACCTGATTGAATAATGTTTAGTAATATTGGTTTCCAGTTTCCTGTATATTCGCGAGTTCTTGTTGACGGAATATATATATATATATATATATATATATATATATATATATATATATATATATATATATGTATATGTATATGTATATATATATATATATATATATATATATATATATATATATATACATACATATACATATATACCGGAGCCTACAGTTAAGATAATTATCAAGCTCTGATTACTTCTAGGGTTCGGTGTCTGATTTTGTAAGTTTTTGAGTTTATTTCCTACATAACTTTTAGGTGTATATGTTTGCTTCTCTCTCTCTCTCTCTCTCTCTCTCTCTCTCTCTCTCTCTCTCTCTCTCGTGTAATGTGTATTCTGCTAATTGTACTCTTCCTTGTGTTTTGTATTTTCGCTGAGAGGTTAAAGCTGAGTTTGTGTCATTATTCTTATTAGACGAGGGTGAGTACTGAAAAAAACAGACATGTCCTGCCAATTGTGTTAGACACAGTCTGTACTACGAAAACATCTGCCTCCTCCACACCTGATGACCAAATTAACCCACTACAGCACAGAGCAAAGAGCGGAAATAGGACTAAACAGGAGCTGATTGTTTCCCTAATAAAATCCGCAGAAAACTGTAGATCCGCAGAAAAAAGTCCTATCCTAATAATTCAAAACTTATTTTAAAATTGTTGTTTGTCGCGTATGCTAATATAAAACATATAAAACATATGTAACTAACGTTTATTTAAATGCATTTTTACGAATAACATTTATGTTTTGTAAAGTAAGGGGGTTGCTGAATTCATGAAGACACTCTCTGTCCCAGGCCCGAGCGAAGGAAAGCTACCAAGTAATTTGAGAAGAAATGTGAAGGATGGTGTTTGTCATTATTTATATCGAACCTAAAATGTTCTTCTTTTGTCGCTTAAATCGCGTGTATGTCTCTATGGGCCATTGAATTGATGTACCTTTTTCAAAGTTTAGGTTGCATCGCTCATAAACTGTCACTGTGTTTTCTTCATTCTGAGCATGGCATATAAATAGTTTCCGGCTTTGCATTTACTATATATTTGTGCAATTGTATTTCTGATTGATAAATGACGTTCAGTAATCTGTGCTAGTTTCATTCGTTTTGCCTTTTTCGTCAGATGGGGACATGAAATGATGGTCTTAAATGCAGGAAAGGTCACCTCCTGTGATAATTATTATGCTGATGATGATGATAATAATAATAATAATAATAAAAATAATGAAAATAATGATTATAATAATGATAGCAATAATAATAATAATAATATTAATATAATAATAATAATAATAATGACAATAATAATAATAATAATAATAATAATAATAATAATAATAATAATAATAATAATAATAATAATAACAGTACTACTACTACTACTGCTACTGCTACTACTACTACTACTACTACTACTTCTTACAATGATAGTAATAGTAATAATGATAATAACACACTTCCCCATCCACGATCACTTTCTCGGTAAATGCGGGACTCCTCACGTTCTATTTTTGTACAATGAGATTTGCCCTATGGTCCTGATCTTTGTTTCTCTTATAAAGGGCCTTCATTAGCCTATTATATGCACATATTATAGGCATCATTTTGAAAATTCAATTTTATTGGTATCAAGTGATTAACGGGTTAAGACATGCATTTATGCTGCAATCGTCTGCTACGATTATGATGTCAGACAGCACGCGCAAAAGCCTCCATCTTTCAATTAGGGCTGCTCTAATTTATGTTGCTAATTTGACTTGATCGCCCTCGTGGTATTCCCTTGTTGAAAATCTGACATTGAAAATCTCAGGTGAAGACTGACGATTACTTGCACGTGCCAAATCTTTGAGGCAGGCGAATTATTTTAATACGGTATAATTACAATTTGGCGCCAAAGGTGAGGCACGTGACCGGCACAAAACAATCTTACGCTGCATTATTCCTCATTCAATTCTTTTATTTTCCATGGAAAGGAAATTAATTTGATAGGCTTCCTGTCAGAAATTATTTTTCCGTCTATATATCAAATCACAACAGAATCGCGTGGACTAATGATCACATGTACGACATAGAACTCGACCTACAATAGATTTAGACAACACTCAATTTATTTATCAATTTATATTATAGCCGCACACATTCAAAATATTTTAGTAATATCTAAGCTATTGCCCTATATCATATGTATCGAATGTATAATCTGGTCACACAGATGCAAGGGGACTTCATGCTTGCAAGCCTTAACATCATAACTACAAGGCTTAGGCGGATTCCTCCTAAAACATTGGTGAAAAAGCCAATCTAAATGGACAAAATTGTACTTATTTATTGAGATCTGAATTACAGCTATTCTCTTACAAATTACAATATTTCAAGCAAAGCTGTTAAATTTGATGCCCAAAATGCATGTTTGAAGCGACTATGTTTTGGTGTGACTTTCGACAGAGAGAACGACGCATTATACCCTTTCCATCTTGAGTGCAAGCCGATGGGAGCTACTGTATTAATTGGTCTCTTACTCCTCTAAGTGATGGCATAGACATACATGTAGCCAACGTATTTTGGAGTGTACTTGGATGAACAAGCACTTAATTAATGACGCATCATCAAGCCTATTGAATATTTTAATGAGTACAGTTCTCTATTGGGAAAACAAAAAACGTCGTAGTATTTGCCAGCCTACATTTCGACTGCCTTTCAATTTGAGGACTTTCCGAACCCTGTCAATGGAATATATTTGAACTATCCAACCAAACATTGCGATTTTTACTAAAACGACCACCAATTTATGATATCATCGAGATAAGGTATAAATCAGTTCATCACATCATATCAAAATTGAGATCGTTCAAGTCATTTGCTCTGTTTGAAATATGACAATTCTTATGATCGGTGTGTTCCCCCGACGAAGGACTTGTTATAGTATATAGTATCGCTATATATCAATAGATGGCGACACAAACTTGTCATCTTCGTGCTATGGGCACTTTAATGGGCATTCATCACTGCTGTTAAACATTCTATTTCGACATGAATATTTTGATAGCTAGATATATTTTAAATTTAAAGGTGAATTAGAAATGAATATCGACTACAAACGATTTTTTAATCCTATCACTGACACGTATTTTCTAGATTTAAGTGACTATTGTTGGCAAAAAATACTTATGAAAAATATTGTTTAATGTCCCATATAAAACCTAGGACAATATAAGATCAGTATTTCTTACTTTTGATAAACTATAAATCGTAGCATCTGACAGCATATTGTTTCATATGGCCAAAAAATAGCAAAATGTTTTAAAACGATATACAGCGCATATGAACATTAGAGATGTATGCGATATCATTCATTTAAGTAGCAATTCTGTATAAGGTTGGTATCTCTATTTACTGGTAATTGTTGAAATCAGGCCTGCATATTTTGGAGAGTGTCCTCAGTTGAACACTCCTCTGATTCGTGACACATCATTAAGTCTATTGAATATTTCCATGAGCACCTGCCTAGTTAGTTTACTGGTTTGAAAATTATTGGGACAAAAAATGTCAGACTGCTTTTGGTTGCTATGTTTGATTGTGTTAATCAAAGAAAGGTCATTTCACGTAGGAATACAGAAAAAAGGCAATCTTGTTAATACCAATTTACGAAAGCAATCGTTTACTCTTTAAATATTTCATATATAAAAAGGGGGGCAGGGGTGAAGTTGGGAATTACCGCCCAGTTTCAATCCTCCCTGTAGTGTCAAAGATATTTGAAAGGATTGTGTATGATCAGCTAAGTAAGCATTTAGATAAGCATAATATTCTCTATAAATATCAGTCAGGTTTCAGAAAGTCGTACTCCACAGAAACTGCTCTCATCGATCTCTCTGACAGGATCAAGTTTAGCATGGACAAGGGCCTATATACAGGAATGGTTATGATTGACCTGCAAAAAGCTTTTGAAACAGTCAACCATGCCATAATGTCTGATAAACTTGGTGCTGTTGGATGTGATGATGCGTCAGTGAACTGGTTCAACTCCTACCTATCCAACAGATCTCAATATATAGACATAACGGGCACTTTATCAGATTGCGGGGAAGTTACGTGTGGCGTACCCCAGGGCTCTATACTGGGACCTTTATTGTTTTTAATTTACGTGAATGATATGGAATCAGCTGTTGACTGTGATCTTTTGTTGTATGCTGATGATTTGGCTCTTTTGATCAGAGGAAAGAACATCATTGAAATTGAACAAAAGCTCATCGAGGAACTTACCAAATTAAATGTGTGGTTGATAGACAACAAACTTTCACTCCACCTGGGAAAGACAGAGTCTATCCTATTTGCCTCAAATAGGAAGTTAAAACAACATAAATTTCTAAGAATCTCATGTAATGGTATCAAAGTGGGAGGGAAAGAGGTTGTAACATACCTGGGGGTGAACTAGACCAAGACCTGTCAGGAAAATTTATGGCTCAAAAAATCATCAATAAGGCTAATGCCAGTCTCAAATTCCTTTACAGAAAGAAAATGTTTCTAAATCAGTACTGCAGAAAAACTGTCTGCATGGCATTGATTCAGTCGAGAATAGACTACGCCAGCAATTTATATTACCACGGTCTACCAAAATTCTTACAGAGTCGCCTTCAGGTCGTACAAAATAAAATGATTAGATATGTTTTAAACTACTCAAACAGAACACACTTGGTAGCCAACGACTTCAGTGAGGTTAAGTGGATGAGCATTGAAAACAGAATAAAATATCTGGCCACAAGCCATGTATTTAACTGCATCGATGAACAGGCCCCAGAGTATCTTCAGGTTTTTGAAAGAGTAAATGAATCCCACCACTATTACACCAGACACAGTATTAATGCTTTGATTTTACCAAAGGCTGGTTCATATGGTATGAAGTCCTTCCACTACATAGGTGCCAAAATCTGGAACTCTTTGCCAGATGAGATCCAGACTACGTTCAGTAAATCTCTTTTTAAAGTGAGATGCAAAAAACATTTCATGTCAATCCTCTCTGATTCATAAGAAAAAAAAAGAAATTCATCAATTCTAGTCTGAATGTTTGTATTATACTATATGATATATTGTTGTTATGTCAATCTTGAGCAGTGAGGTTGATCATTACATGTGATGCCATTGGACTCTGGGCAGACTGGGACCACTATGGAAATAGGTTTCTAACTTTTAGTGTATATATCCTGTGTCTGGTTAGATTTCTATTGCATAGCAGTTAATGACACTCCAACTAGTCACCATTATATATGATATTTTTTTGTATGCCAAATGCTATGTAATACACATTGTACTAGACCGAATAAAAATCATCATCATCATCATATTCTACTCTATATCTCAAAATCCAGCAAGGTACTTCATGACTGTATTTTAGTTCAAATGTATGCAGTAGCTATCAAGTTAGCAATTCTTTTCTGATTTGGTATCCCTATTCACTTGTAATCTGTTGAAACTCTGCCTACGTATTTTGGAGTGTCCTTGGTTATAATACGCATTTAATTAATGACGCATCATTAAGCCCATTAGAGATTTTAATGAGCACATGTCTCGTTAGTAAGATCGCTGAAAACTGTTGGGACAACAAAAAATGACTTCCTACTATAATTGCCAGCCTCGATAACCTCGATAACCTTAACCCTAGGTAGGGGATACCAAGATCGCACGTCTCCATGGCCAATTATCATAAAGTACAGTATCGCGATCTACCGACAGATGGCGACACAAACATGTCATCTTAGTGCTATTGGCACTTTGGTCATTCATCCCTGCAGTTGATAAACATTTCGCCATGAAAGTTTTGATACATGTAGCTAGATATTTCTTTAATCTAATGGGCATTTAGAAATGAATATTTAATGTAAATGGTTTTTACTCCTTTCATTGGTACACATTTTCTTGATTTAAGTGACTATTGGCAGCGAAACGTACTTACTGAAAAAATATTGTTTAATGTTCCATATAACAGTTTGACACTAAACTCTAAATCACAGCAACTCAAAAGTTCGTATAACTTATATGGCACAAAGTAGCAAACTGCTTAAAAAAGGTTAAAAAAGATCATATCTATATTAGATCCATGCATAGGATGTATGTAGTATCATTCATTAAATTAGCAACTCTATTACAAGTTGATATCTCTATTTACTTGTAATCTTTTGAAATCGTTCATACTTATTTTGGAGAGTGTCCTTAGTTGACCACTCCTTTAATTCATGTCGCATATCTCCATGAGACCATGCCTTGTGAGTTTCCTCGTTTAACAATTATTGATTCAAAAAAGTTGTATACATTGTATACATGTCTATAATTCAATTGCGTTTGCCTGCAAATTGCATCAAAATTGCCGGACTGCCTAAGCTACTGTGAACATTAATGTGTTAACATACGTAAACTGTGTATAGTGATACTGTATTCAAAAGTTAAACCCATCAGCCACCTTAATAGGATCGCCGTTTTAAGGGTGTTTCAGACGTAAATGTTAATCAAGGAAAGGTCATTTCTCGTATGAATGCAGAAAAAGGCAATCCTGTTAATGACAAGTTGCGAATACAATCAAACGTTAACTCCTTAAATATTTATATATTCTACTTTATATCTCAAAAGCCAGCATGGTACTTCATGACTGTACTTAAGTGCTTTAATGCAGTTCAAATGTCTGCAGTAGATGTATGCCATATCACCTATCAAATAAGCAAGTATTTCTTAATTTGGTATCTCTATTTACATGCAATCTGTTCAAACTATGCCCACGTATTTTGGAGTGTCATTAGTTGAACTTGTACTTAATTAAGGTGCATCATTAAGCCTATTGAATATTTCCATAAGTACAATTCTCGTTAGTTTGTTCATTAAAAAAAGTAATGGAATACCACAAAACGATCATTTTGCAAGTTTGTTTGCCAGTTGTCTTTTAATTCGAGGACTTTTCAATCCCTGTCAATGGGATATCTTTGAATTATCGAGCCAGATATCATGATTTTTACTAAGACGATCATCAATACATAATGCCATCAATATGTTGTATAAATCAGTTCATTGTAGGCTATTAAATTGAGATCGTTCAGTTCAATTAGTCTGTTTAACACATGATTATTTGCATGATTGGTATGTATGTATGTTCCTCCGAAGGAGGACTTATCTTACAATATAGTATCGCGATTTACCGACAGATGGCGACACAAACTTGTCAGCTTGACACATATATCCCTACCGTCAAGAAATATTTTGACATGAATGTTTTGATAGCTAGATATTTTCTTTAATATAAAAGGGCTTTATTAATGAATATAGATTTGTCTTATATTGACAAATATTTTCCAGATATAAGTGACTGTTGATGGCGAAAAGTACTCAATGAAAAGATATTGTTTTATGTTCCATACAACACATTTGAGAATATAAAGTCACTATTGCCTACTTTTGGTAAACATTACCCCGTGGCACCACACAATTTTGTATCATTTCATATGGCCAAAAGTAGCAAATTGCTAAAACAGTAAATAGCGCATATGTACATTAGATCCATGCATAGGATGTATGCAATATCAATTATTTAATTAGCAACTCTATTTTAAGTTAATATTTCTATTTACTTGTTATCTGTTGAAATCGTGCCCACGTATTTTGGAGGGTGTCCTTGTAGTTGAATACTCCTTTAATTCGTGACGCATAATTAATTGAATATTTCAATGCCCACATGCCTCATGAGTTTGCACGTTTAAAAGCTATTGGGACAAACAGGTTCTACTATTTGCGAACCTATTTTTCAATTGCGTTTGCCTGCAAATTGCATCAAAATTGCCAGACTGCTTAAACATTAATTGATTAACATACTTAAACAGTTTATACTGACACTATATTCAAATGGAAACACCTGCTTTCAGAGGCACATCGATCTGGGTCACTTCCCACAAATATACATATGATTTTGAAGGCCTTAGAGGCCAGAGCTGGCCTGAGACACGTCTATGGCACACGTTGCTGCGCATGTTCAGACGTAAATGTTAATCAAGGAAAGGTTATTTCGCGTAGGAATGCAGAAAAAAGGCAATCTTGCTAATACCAATTAGCGGACACAGTCAAAAGCTAACTATTCAAATATTTCATATTCTACTCTATACCTCAAAAGCCAGCATAGCACTTCGTGACCGCATTTTAGTGCTTTAATGCAGTTCAAATGTATGCAGTAGGCGTATGCAATGTCAACTCTCAAATTAGCAATTCATTATCAATTTGGTATCTCTATTTACATGTAATTTTTCAAACTATTTTGAAGTGTCCTTGTTTAATACGCATTTAATGAGTGACGTATCATTATTAAGCTATTGAATATCTCCATCTCTCGTTAGTTTATTAGTTTAAAAAACTATTGAGCCAACAGAAAAAGTTCTATTTGCCAGTCTTTATGTTAATTCTCTTTCAATTCGAGGACATTCCAATCGCTATCAATGGGATATCTTTGAATTATCCAACCAGACACAGTGCGATTTAAACTAGGACGATCACTAATATATGATATCATCGAGATAAGCTATGAAACCGTTCAGTTCATTTGCTCTGTTTGAATTTTGATGGTTCGCACGATTGCTTTATATATATATATATATATATATATATATATATATATATATATATATATATATATATATATATATATATATATATATATATATATATATATATATATATATATATATATATATATATATCCCTCAACGAAAGACTTATTGTACAATATAGTATCGCAATCTATCGACAGATGGCGACACAAACTTGTCATCTTAGTGCTATTGACACTTTGGTCATTCACCACTGCTGTTAAATATGTACACACACACACACACACACACACACACACACAAACAATTTTTACTCCTTTAATTGACAAGCATTTTCTAGATTTATGTGAATATTGGCATTTGTGCATTAGATCCATACATGAGTGGTATGTAATATCAGCCATTTAATAAGCAATTCTATTTTAAGTTGATATCTCTATTTATTTATTTTCTGTTTAAATCCTGCCTACGTATTTTGGAGAGTGTCCTTAGGTGAACACTCCTTTATTTAGTGATACATCATTAAGTCTATTGAATATTTCCACGAGCTCATGCCTCGTTATTTTGCTCATTTAAAAATGTTGGGACAAACAAAAAAGTTCGAAGGCAGTGCTTAGAGCTTATGCGCTATATCCTGCCAGCTGCTTTGGAATATGGTTTCCGTGTGTACAGGGCTGCTAGGGAAGGAAGGTCGTGTGAACGTTTCGCTGGATACAAGACTATAAACCGAATACCTTTACCTTTCCTTCTATTTGCAAGCCTACATTTTAATTGGTTTTCAATTCGAGGACTATAACTATTGTTTACTAAGACGATCACCAATAATCATTGAGATATGGTACGAATCACTTCATTGCGTGATATTAAATTAAAAGTGTTCAGTTCTGTTTGAAATATGCCGGTTCTAATGCTCCGACGAATGACTTATCATAGTATATAGTGTTGCGATCCACCGACAGATGGCGACACTAACTTGCCATCTTTTTGCCATTGGCACTTCTCCTTATCTGTTTATGCTATCAAACATTCAAGTCAACATGGATGTTTTGATAACTATATATTTTCTAATTTAAAAAGAGATTTAGAAATGAATATCGACCATTCAATGATTCAATGATTTATTCACTCCTTTCATTATTAAAAATGTTCACTAGTTATTTAAATACTTTCAATCGCCTGAAAGATTTCACAAAAAAATACCAACATAATCAGGCTGTTTATGGCTAGTTGATTGTGTATATCATGGGTCCAAGGGTCATCAACAGAACAGTCGCCATGACGATAGCATTGTGGCGTGTTTAGTCTGTTTGCTGAAGACTATCACGCGCCACTAGGCAATGGTAGTTACCAAGGCAACATTGTCTGTGACGTCACTGATGAATAACCAAGGCTGTTTTGAGACACACTATCACAGAATTAGTCGTCACATCAGACAGGTCATAAAGCATATAGTGCTGTGGCAAGGGGCTTGAAAAAATGACCTACCCCTCAAGGCGGTAGAACAAAACGAAACTGGTCTTAAATAAAAGGTATGGATGTCTATCAATATAATATTGGGTGAGTACAAATTTAAAACATATAGTCACCTGTGTCTTAACCCTTCGTTTGCCAAAACTATCGAAATTTCTTCAGATTCACAAAAACACAATTTGGCTTGTCTGAGTCTAAGGACTGGTTGCATGATGGGTTTCATACCAGTTTTTCTTCTTGAGGCTTCCCAAGGAATGCAAAGGGGCAGTAAAACATCCAAATTACCCATAGTTTACCCCTATTTTAACCCCTTAAAACCCATATTTATGCTATTTTAGCTAATTTTCTATAGTTTTTTTCCACTTTTTTCCTCAACAGTAAAGTAGAACTCAGCCAAATCACTTGAAATGAAGGCATTGGATATCTTTTCAATAAGGAAGAGGTGTTTACAACAATTAAGAGAGAATAAGTGTGCCTTTTTCTCATTATGCCCAAAGATCAGATAATGTGTTAATGTACCATATTCTTCTACTGCCGTGGTTTCAATTGAAACATACCCCTTGAATCATGGTTTTTACAGTCTTTCATGAATAAATACCCAATACCAGAGTTCCCTTGAGGAGAGGGTGCTACATTTACTCTTTTCTGCTTTCATTTTAGCCCGTTTTAACCCATTTTAAAGGGTTTGAGCAGGTGTTGGGTCTGCTCTGACGGCCGTGTGGTCTAAGGCGCAGCCACTGACTGTACGCTGTCTCTCACCACTGTCTGGGTTCAAATCCCGGTCTGGGCATGTGAGAAAGTTGCCAGTGACTTGGGGCTAGGCGGTGGTTTTCCCCCGGTACTCGGTTTCCTCCACTACTTACAACTGGCTAGTCCCGAATTAGCCACAATTGGCATAAATGTGACGAAAAACAAAATTCAAATTCAAATTGAGCAGGTGTTTCAGCTTTCCTCAAATTCTTTACTTCAACACTAAATAAAACTTGGTCAAACCACTTGAAATGAGCGTATTGGATATATTATTCTATAAAAAAAGAGATAATAGCAGAGTGGAAGCAAGAACAAGTATGCATTTTAACCCATTATGTCTGAAAACTATATAATGTGTTGTGTTGAAATACCATTTCTCCCACTCTGAGGTGTGTTTTACGGTTAAGGATTAGTCGTCCTCAATGGGTGTTCTTCAATGGGGTTAAAGGTCAAACTGGTGTAATTGTCCAATCTGATCCCTCAATTTCAATCAATGGGTCACTGCTGCTGGGTCAAAGGTAGACCCAACAATAGCGCGCGTGGATTTGAACAAGCGTCACGTACGTGATCTGGCGCCAGTTTCTGGGGAAACAAACGGTGCACGTCACAACAAACGCGTATTACCATTGTTGAACTAGTGCGCGGGTGACCTTTGACTGACCTAGTTTAGCTAGCTAACTTCACGGTAAAACGTGTAAATTTCTCCTTTTTATCGTGGGAGAAACAGGTTCTATCACTCGTGGATGGAAAGAGGAGGAATCTTGCACTCGTGAGTGATTTTTTGTCTTGGGACTCGGCAAGCCTCGTCCCAAGACACAAAATCACTCACTCGTGCAAGATTTCTCCTCTTTCCATCCATTCGTGATGGAACCTCTATATCTCCCATTGACAGGGTTTTCTATGGAAACATTCCACTTAGATTTCTCTCAAAAATGCCTAAAAACGCATACTTTTAGGGATTTCGTTATAAAAAAATGTTTTTTGAGACAGAAAAGTCAGACTTTGCACAAATGTACTTTAAGAGATAAAGATGAGATAATAGTGTAACCAATGTGATAAATGACCCTTGGTGGTCAATTTTGTTAGTTTTTGTTTAGTGAATGGCCGAAATCAGGTGTTTTCAAGAGAAATTCTGTTCTTTTTGTACAATTTACACATTTTGCATACACACAATGCTGCATTTGGAGTTTTAGAATACTCCCTCAGGATGTGCAGAATAGATTGAGTGATGTGAATTATGCATTTATCTATGTGGGTGTTTATAGCAGACCAACAGGAGCCTAAAACCTCCATAATGGCAAAAATCATAACTCTTGGGAGAATTTAATTAAATTCATGTTTGTGGCCTTCTTACCAATATTTCTCATTCCCTTTATTCTTGATAATTAATAAGGTCCTTGTCTAGTGAAGAAATGTAAAATAAAATGTTGAAGGTGTGTCTGCACCGAGTGACCTCACATTTAGGGTACATATGTAGAAATGGGTAAAAACTGACTATTTTTGGAGGTTTTTCTAAAAATCATATATAAAGTTGTTCAGGCAGGTAATAGATATTTAAACAGTAGAGACTATAAGCTTTCATTTGATGTATTATTAGACCCATCTTGCACATTTTTGTATTAAAAAATTGGCTTCATACATACTAGCTTTAGTGATGGCTATATACAGCACATGGTGAAAACTCACTTAATGACCATCTCATTCTTGTATAGTGGCTTCTTAGCATTATTCATCATTTAAATTACTCTTAACATTTAATATGGTCCCTGTCTAGTGAGACCAGTAAAGAGAAATACATGGTAGCAGTAGTTATGGCTATAATACCGCAACTTGGTAAAAAAAAACTCACTTAATGACCAACTCACTTTACTTTTGTGGCTTCTTAGCATTAATTCTCATTCAATTTACTCTGGCCAGTTAATCGGCCATTCTCTGAACAAAACCTATCAAAATTGACCGCCAAGGGTCATCTATCACATTTGTTCACACTCATATCTCATCTATGTCACATGAAATACATTTGTGCCAAGTCTGACTTCTCTGTCTCAAAATCTTTCCTTTAGAAAGCAATTCCTAAAACTATGCGTATCAAGTCAACTTTGAGAGAAATTATCACAAAATGAGGTGTTCTTTTGAGTTAATGCGATGTTAACATCATGATTCATGACCCTCACCTTCCTGCCTACAAAACCATACCAGAGTGGTACTGCCCTGAAGGGGGGGGGGATGCATGGTAAGCCATGGTAGCCCACAGACTAATTGAAAACCATAGTGGAACGTTTCCATAGAAACCCTGTCAATGGGAGATATGGTATTTCAACACAACACATTATATAGTTTTCAGACATAATGGGTTAAAATGCATACTTGTTCTCACTTTAACTCTGCTATTACCTTTTTATCATTGAAAATATATCCAATATGCTCATTTCAAGTGGTTTGACCAAGTTTTACTCAGTGTTTAGGTAAAGAATTTGAAGAAAGGTGAAGCACCTGCTCAAACCCTTAAAAATGGGTTATAAAGGGTTAAAATGAGAGCAGAAAAGAGTTAATGTAGCACCTTATCCTCAAGGGAACTCTGGTATTGGGTATTTATTCATCAAAGACTGTTAAAACCATGATTTGAGGAGTATTTTTCAATTGAAACCCTGGCAGTAGAAGAATATGGTACATTAACACATTATCTGATCTTTGGCCATAACGGGTTAAAATGCATACTTTTTTTCTCTTAATTGTTGTAAACACCTCTTCCTTATTGAAAAGATATCCAATGCCCTCATTTCAAGCGATTTGGCTGAGTTCTATTTAAATTTTTGAGGTAAAAAGTGGAAAAAAAACTATAGAAAATTAGCTAAAATAGCATAAAAATGGGTTTTAAGGGGTTAAAATAGGGGGGTAAATTAGGGATAATCTGGATGTTTTACTGCCTCAAGAAGAAAAAAATGGTATGGAACCCATCATGCAACCAGTCCTTAGACTCAGACAAGCCAAATTGTTTTTTTTGTGAATCTAAAGAAATTTCGATAGTTTTGGCAAACAAAGGGTTAAACACAGGTGTGGACATGTTTTAAATGTGTACTCACCCAATATTCTATCAATAGACATCCATACCTTTCATTTAAGACCAGTTTCGTTTTGTTCTACCCCCTGGAGGGGTATCTCCTTAATTCGAGGGCTTTTTGAGACCTTGCCACTGCATTAATAGAAGGAAGCGTCTGGTAGGTTAGGGTTGCCCTGCATAGACATGCACTGTATCTTTAAAAAAAAAAGGCTAAAGGTAAAACTATAAACGTGTTACGTCGTAAACAAAGTAGGAGTGTGCAAGTTGGGTCAATAGTATTGACTTATGGAACTCCTATAAGAATCTCTACTCTATGCAAACTGGACTTTAAAAAGCCCGAAATCAAATTAAAAATGCTCTTGGCTATGTATTGCTACATATTTTAAGTCGTTATTTACTACTACGACTGAAATTTTGATTGACACTATAGTATTGAAGTTCAAATGCAGGTACATTATGGCATAACTGAAGTATCCTGGACCCATCCATATTCGAATACAATGGTTTCGAATACTGTGAGGTCGATTACAAAATCTTCAAAAGCTGAGTAAATTGCTATTTTTTTACAAGCCTAACATTCGTACGGAATAGGTCTAAACCTATTGCCCGGCATTCATCCATTTTGGGGGCAAGCAATTATTTTACTGATCTTTATAACAAAACGCGTTAGTCACGAATGATGGTTCGGTTCTGTGCATACCGTAAGAGACGTGATTGAATTGACCAACAATTATTAGTACTTGTATTACGTCAGACTTTGACGTCACTATAATGGTCTGTTCATAACGCCTATACAATCTAGGTCACTTGAAATAGTATTGGTTCCACGACAAATAGATTGTGACGCCACATCGTTTGTACATTCTGGCCAAACGAGCATCATGGTCAACAACTTTTGACCACTGTATTCACTTTGAATCTTTCAGTTCTTTAACGATGGCAGTTGCTTAACTCGAACCCACTGTATACGTATGTATGTATATTTATTGACTATGCCATATGCATACAGATACGATACAAAGAACATAAATTGGAATATTATACAAATATGGCACTTGGTTGAGTGCAATATCAATTTTCAGAGTGCAATAAAAATTGATATTGACACGAAACCAAAGTGCCATATTTGTTTTATTATATGCCTACTGCTCATTCAAATAAAATACTTAACGAATCTAAAGAATTATGCACCCCAATATCAATTTTGTAAGGTGGTCATGTGACCATGATCTGACCAATCACAGCAGAGAATGAGCAGTAGGCATATAATTATAACCTTTATGCTGCTGGTGGCTAATTTGGCCGATACAAAATGATGCAAAAAACCTGAAATATTATTTAAAACCTGGCACATTGGTACTCATCTGAGAGCACTCAGCGAGAGCTATCATATGCATACCAACATGACAGGGTTTGGATGGTTTTCAAAAATCGTTGCGTCCTTGAGCTTTGGTCGAAAGTAACCTCAGCATTGAAAGGGTTAATAATATGCTAAATATAAAGGGTTCAGATAAAGTTTGTCCCTGGACACAAGAAACAAGAACTGTGAGAAGGACATACAATACAATACCTATGCTAATACATTTTCCTTTGGCTAAGCGTGAGTCGGCATCTTATAAAGCATTGCTTAGCGTAGACCTTACTCTATCCAATACCGCTTATAACCTTTGCCTGTACATCTTAAAGATGTGTATTGCTGCAACAGGTACATACACGTACTAGCTGATCCCAAGAGAAATCGTCTAACGATACATTGCAGGTCCATGTCTGCGATATGGTGAAACAGTACTATTGAGCTTATCCATTAAATAGGCGAAAGATGTTTGTACTCACCACTGTGAAAGTGCAGAATGATTTCTACAAAATTTAAATTTGAATCTTTGATATTTCTACCAATACTTAAAAATGACGCCATTCTTTTTTCAAACAGATTAGCTTTGTATATTTTTCGCAATCTTATTTTTCAACCAATTGCAAACTTTCCATTTTACAGTTATTACTCGAGTTGTTCCATTTCATACTCCTCCACATCGATTCGGTCCGCCGAAATATTGCTAAGCGTATGGGTTGTATTTTATCCTTAGTCGCATGACTAAGCTGGTGTGGCACCCTGCTCGCCTTATAAAAGAAGGAAGAAGTGTGGATCTGTGTATGGATACCCTGCATCTAAAATATCTCTAGTCCTCTTTGGATCTGAAGGCTCTGCTCTTAATCGCATTTCCGTGTGTCAATTGTAATGCAGTTTAGATCGTTAGAACCGCCACAATGAATTCTACCGGCCTTTTAATATTCTTTTAAAAACTGTTGCAAAATGGAGATTTAGCGATAAGTTGAAGTTGAAATAATTTGTATGCCTTCAAGTAGTAGCAGGATAAGCTGTCACAGCGGTGGCCTTTACCATTATCACGTTAAAACTGAATTACTCGCCTTTCCAATTTGGGACAATTTTGATGCGGTTTAGCTCGCTGCCGGCATCATATTACAATATTCGGCATATCATCACCTTGATGTAGAAATTCCTCGTGCCTTCCAAAGGTATGGGGCCAGGAGAATTCAGAGACTACACCCCAGGTCTCTTAACTCAACTAGCCTGATATGCATTGGATGGATGGATATATTCCAGTATATCAACACGATTCTTCCATCATGACAATGGAAGAATATATGCACCTATGAAATATTCTCATTAGTAGAATTAGAGATTTCGAACCGAATGATAACCGTAATAATGGCCCAGTGAGACGACATTTTACGAATTTGCCAAGACTTAGACCTGTTGGAAGAGGTTAATGATATGGCAGACGGGAAAATTATGAGCAAATATATGTGGAAAACAATTGTATGGGAACACTACTGGAAGATGGAGAAAGAGCACTGGGAGGTAAACGGAAAAACTAGTAGAGGAGCAGAAACAGCCAATAGAGTCATAACCAGTCCAGCCTATTCAATATGGTGGCACATTTCGAATAGAGACCCATCACAGATGCGCAAATGTGAATAAATGGTGAATTTAATATGCAGTGCAAGCTCGCTGAAATGCGATGATGTAAAACTGAGGAAAGTTACAAAAGGAACACGAATGTGTTACCAGTGTGATCTGGGGGCAATGCACAACACAATGCATATGATTATACAATGCCCCGCACACGCGACTATTAGGCGTATACTATATGACACAGTTAAAGACATATGCCAGGTTATAGAGCAATATGACTATTTCAGCATAATAATGGGCAAATACAAAGGAACGACGTTTGGTGATATGCTGCCAATCTGGCTCATATCGTGCTCACACATACTAGTATTCGAAATGTACCGGAATACGATGAAGGCACGGGGTGGCATCGGATAGACATGAGAATCCCTCCTATGCATGTGGCCATTTAGTTGGTAAAACCCATGATAGCCACCTCGCCAGTCCCGGCCTGTTTAATCCCTATGCGGTACAGCTAACACGGGTTTGTGGACGTGTGGAGCAGGGTTGAAAATGGCGACGTCTATCGTCATTCATTAACGCTGGTAGTGCTGGGACCGAGCAAATGATGTCTTTCTTTGCTATTCTGACAAAGAAAACATAAAACACTGAATATCTGATTTATTTGCCTTGTCCAAAATTTGCCGATCTTGCCATTTCCCGATTTGCTGGGTCTTTATTTACTGATCGTGACCATATGTGATCGGTAAATTAAAAACACCTGTTAGTTGTTATCACATTTTACCCCCAGGAGGAAAGCTAGGACGGCATATCTATCCATACTTGGATTTTTAATTGCATTAAAAATAGGGGATAAAAGGGGTAAGGGAGGATGAATTGAAATTGATACAGATAAGCCAGGAGAGCAGAGATGGTGTCTGCTCTCATCTCAGCTTTTGACGAGTGAAGTCAACAAATGGGCACCAGTCAGTATCAATTACAATTCACAAACCAGGGCAGACACTTAATGGCCGGCCAACTCCACCTGCGTATAATAAACGGGGAATTATATTTTACATACAGAAAGGGACTTTGGGAGGGGGTGCGTATTATCTAGGGGGTGCGGGTTGTATGTGGGGTAATACGGTAGTTATTAACGACACAAGTAAGAAGCGCTTGTATCTACAATCAGGTATTAATGTGGATACAATTTAAATCCATGTACAAAACCTGTCATGCTCAACAAGTGAATTTCTATGCCGGGTTCAATCTGTACAATCAAGTAGGATGCGTTTTTTCCTATCTGAAACACACTCAGTTTATGCTTGAACCATACTAGTAGTTGAATTTGTTTATATGTGATCCTAGTTTCTCATACAGTATTACTCATACTTTTCTTTTGGGACTTTTTGACTCTGACCTTTTCACGATACGCTTAACCACTTGTAGGGTATGACGAATTTAAATCTGGCGATTAAGAACTGTCACTCACAGTGATTTTTCACCTTGATTTACCTGTAATGACACAAAGTATAATTGGCCTGGAAGACCAGCTAGAGTTATTTGATACTCTCCTTTTCTTTCTGTTTCTTTTGTTTACTTACCGCGCCAATTTTGATCGATTTTTGCAATCTTTTATTTACTGTTTTTGATTATCTTGATGTACATGTATGATTTTGCAACTGAAATTCGCAGCAACTAAACATACTTACTAAGAAAGATATGAAGGGCATTGTGCAAGTAAAAGGTATATGTATGGAATTACGTTATTGTCATTACCTATCAAATATCTCTAAATCGTGTTATGCGTTGAAGAAAAATATTTCCTGGGTTGTTATCTGAGATTTTCTAAAAATAAACTATGGAGCATGCCCATCTTATATATTTTCCTATGATGCTTGGTTTTTATGGTTAGGAGCGTTAGAACCGCCACAAATCATTTTACCCGCTCATGAATTCTCTTCTAAATCTGTGTCAAAATAAAGATTTTGCGGTAGGTTGAAATCGTAATACATGTAACTTGCCATTATGCCATTAATTTTCGAAAACAATCAATCTATCTTTTGATCAGAACGAAAATAAAATAAATCAGCTGTTAGTGCAATATTTTACATAGTCACAGGATAGTCCCCGCCCATGACCTTGCTCTTTTCAGAAGAGCAAATTATAAAAGCCTCTGACCTGTATATATATATATATATATATATATATATATATATATATATATATATATATATATATATATATATATATATATATATGTGTGTGTGTGTGTGTGTGTGTGTGTGTGTGTGTGTGTGTGTGTGTGTAAGCATATGTATGTATGTAGTATGTATGTGTACGTTTATAGAAGAGGAAACATACAATGTAGGAAGATATAACAATCCAAGTTGGGGAAGATATTTTATTTCCATAAGTAGAAACACGGCAAAATCTAACAAAACACGTGTAAAATGAGTTAATCATTTGCAACAGACATTGGGCGTAACATGTTTTTACAAGCTTCTGCAATCAAGTCAAGTGATGCATGACGGATTTATATATATATATATATATATATATATATATATATATATATATATATATATATATATATATATATATATATATACATTCACTCTTATTGTAGTTAGCACGTGAGACAGAAATACAGTTGGACCTTTAGTCCATATATCATTCAGTCAGTCAATGCAACATAAGCAAACGCAGTCCTCCAATTATGTACAGTTCACCTGACATGCTGCCAACTCTTTGCTATTCAGAAAACAGTTGTAAGTGAGAGTCCAACTAGCAAAAACATGATATCGAACCCAATAATTGCAGAAGTAGATTCCAGATTATCACCTGATTTACACTTACCCTCTCTATATCCACAACATCTATCTAAGTAGTCAATAATTGGGGTACCTGCTACATTTTCACAAACAGGCAAACGGGTTTTTGTCGTAAGTTTTGTAACGTTTTTTAGCCAAAATAAGTCACATGTACAAACAAATGGGTTGTGCTTGAAACGGGAACGCATTGGAACAAGAATCATTTCTTTGGTCAGGTTACTGATTTGATTACTATCCATATTAAGAATATCTAATGAGATCATTGGTAGAAAAGTACCAAGCTCTATAGAAAATATATTATTATCAGATAATGAAAGGATCACGAGGTTGCTCAGTGATTGAAACATTTCAGCATGTAAGAACGTTATCTTATTGACCTCCAATCGCAATTCCCTTAGGTTTACAAGGTCACGGAAAAGGTGAGGATGAAATTTGCTTAATGCATTGTTATTCAATCGTAACAATTTTAATTGGGTTAAGTTAGCAAAAGCATTCATGTCCAAATGATAAATTTTGTTATGTGCAATTACAATGCTATTTACATTGTATAGTGCACTAAATAGGCCTGTCTGAATAAGGGTGAGTCCATTGTTACTAAGGTAAAGGTGTTCTAAATCATTCAATCCTTGGAACACATCAACATGTAGGTCCCGAATGTAATTTCTATTTAGGTTCAGTAGTGTGATTGATTCAAGTTTATGAAAAGTGTCTTTTTCAATTGAAGTTATGTTATTGTTGTTTAGACTCAGTGATGTAACTGGTAAATAACTGGATTCTTTATTCCACTCTACTATCGCGGACGCTGGATAGAAACTCTCTGGACTAAGAAATGTAATGCTATTGCTATATAAGTTAAGAACTTGAAGATTATGCAGAGGTGAAAATAGACTCTTTGGTAAAGATGTGATTTTGTTGAACGAGAGGTCTAAGTATTCCACACGTTGAAGGCCAGAAAAGGAATTAGCATGTAGGGATTCGATTAAGTTTCTTGAAAGTATGAGACTAGTAAGTGAAGGAAAACAATTCAGTACTGCTGGGTGAATGAATTGGATATAGTTGTAAGAAAAATTGATTGATGTCAAGTTGGACCATTTATATCTTGCACTTTTGCCATATCTACTACAAGACAGGTTGAAATCTGAATCACTGTCTACATGTGGAACAGCAGGCTGACTTTCCTTTCCTGTGCTGTTATAGATCTCTGGGAAAATGTACCTCAACGAACTCATAACAATGTTCAAAACCTTAAGGGAACTGTTACTGGCAACAGAATCAAAGTTCAGACTATGCAATGAGATGCCAGTAATGCTGATAAAGGTTAGACAGCAGGCATGTGCCATGCTATCCAGTGTCTGCAGGGGCGAGTGTGAAATGGAGATAACTGTCAGCCTGGGTAGATCCTCAAAGGCTTTGCTGTTGATTGTTGTAAGATTCAGGTGCATGAATCTTAGTTCCTCAAGATTCAACAGTCCATGGAATGATTCCTTGGTTATTCTTCTAATATCCATATTTGAAAGGCTCAGATGCTTTGTATTGGCCCAAGAGAAACTTGCAGTATATTCATTGAAGGTGCATCCATGGATACCTATACTATTAGTGGTACCATTTAGAACATCCTGGTGTATGTGCTCCAACTGTATACCAACAAGGCCTAGAGTGGGATAACCCTAAAAAAGTAGACAAGCATATATAAATTATGCAAATATAGTATGTATATGTAACAGCTAATTAACACATGCACAAGAAAACTAATATATTGATGGCATATGAACTGATAATCCCACTCCATCCCAACACTTGGGGAATTTGGGAGACCTTATAAAGCTTGAAAACCTTATATGTTACTGTATGCTGAAATGGACGTTCTCTTTTACATGTACACACACCTACCCTGTTTCTGCTGTTTATGTATGAAAACACATATCTTCTGTTCTGGCAGTGCATCAAATACCATGATAGCATGAATATGAGGGGAGGGAATGGCTTTTTTCGTCACTTTCAACAGCTTAACGATGAGATAGAAACCCAACACCGAGAACTGGTTCCCTCCTCTATGAGTACTTCAAAGGGATCTTTCAGTGGCAGAAGCATCAAAGACAGCCTTCTGCGATGGCACACAATTTTACAGAGACCACGGCAACCCACTTGTTGGGATCCAGCAGCGACTCGAATCTGCGATATCATGCTTGGGAGTTAAAATCTCATGACCTTTCTTTTGAACTTTTTGATGAAAATGAGAAAAGTGCGTTTTTCAACTTTCAGATTCTTTTGAACAAATTTATGATTTAATACAATGCAATACTCTTTTCCTTAAAATATTCTTAGCTATAACTATGCCAAAATATGGCAAATCTGGTAAAATTTGATATCTAAAAGGCATACTTCAAGCAACCATGGAGAAAAGGTATACACATCTTCACTGCTTTTGTGGGAGGCTCTGTCACAGTTGGTGTCTAACTCGGCTAAGTTGATGCATGTTCACATAACCATCCTTCCCTAGCAGGCCTGTACACACTGATACCATTTCAATCGCCCGAGGGATATTCCAGAGCAGCTGGCAGCATATAGTGCAGCATATTGCGCGCAAGCCCTAAGCACTGCCTTATTAATGCTAGGTACCTATTTTTGCAGCTGGGTAGACTGAGGTGGTGTGGAATAAACTGTCTTGCCAAAGGACAGACCAAAGTGCCGAGGCCGAGAATTGAACCAGCGACCTACTGATTATTAGTCCAACACCGTACCAACTGATATATATATATATATATATATATATATATATATATATATATATATATATATATATATATATATATATATATATATATATATATATATATATATATATATATATATATATATATATATATATATATATATAATATATATATATTTCAAAATATTGCTATGATTTTCAATCGCTCCTATACCTTTCACGCTGACGAATATTTTGTGGCGTGAGGTCGTGTATTATTCCCAGTCTGGCCACGCATTCAATGCAGGAACTAAATGTCGGCACTGTACAACTGACTGGGACGTTTCCAAAAGATGTGTTTTATTCGATTTGCATTATCGCAAATAGTGGAATCTCTTGTATTGCTTCATTTTGACGGTGTCTAAAGCGAGGTATGTATGTATGTAAGTGTGGAAGGGCCTGCTCTGATGGCCGTGTGGTCTAAGGCGCCGCCACTGACCGCACGCTGTCTCTCACCACTGCCTGGGTTCGAATACCGGCCTGGGCATGTGAGAAAGTTGCCAGTGACTTGGGGCTAGGCGGTGGTTGTCTCCACTACTAACAACTGGCTAGTCACGAATTAGCCACAATTGGGATAAATGTGACGAAAAACATACTCAAATTCAAATTCAAATTGAACGTATGAAAGCTGTTCTTGCCGACAAGCACTATTTAGCCTACATGCTATATGAATTGACATGCATGTTAAGTAGCTGGTATTTGGCATGGATGAAAATTTTAATTCATTTAGCATGCATGACAAATGAAAGGGCTATTTGGCATGTATGCTGCATGAATTGACATGCATGTCAATTCATTTAGAATGTAAATTCATTCATTTACTAGTAGCATGCATGCTGAATACTAGTACTGCTAATATGCAAAAACGGCTTTCCAAATAAATTATCACTACTACTTACCGGGAAGTTTCCAAAAATATGGCGTGGAATCTCTGTTATCGCTCCATTTCGAAAGGTGACTCTGACAATGGTTGTATTGACTTGTCCAAACGCCGGCAGGCGCTCGTACGTTTCTCCCTCTAAATCGCAATTCACGTACACGCCAACGGAGTACTCTCCGCACACGCACGTCTCTATCACGTGACTGATGCCAGGCGGGCATTTTTCTCGTGTATAGAATGCCCAGCTGTTTGAGCAACTAAGACAGAGCAGCAAGGCCCCAAAGAAGACCAATGGATTCTCCACCATTTTTAACGAGTGTGTACTATAGACGGTGCTGTTGCGCAGGTAACTTACTGTATGCCAACGTTTTGTTCTGTTTGCTTTATACCTGCGGGGATTTATGTAAGGATGAGTATGCATTATATACATGCGCATAATTGTTGGTGCAATACCATATATGGCATGAGCTTTTCCGGCTATTAGGCAGCTTGTTACACAAAGCTGTCGTGTTGTCAACAGCATGTCTCAGTTTGGTGGGCTCTAAAATGATTTGTGGACACCACTGCAGTTAACAGGCTGCATTGACGATAATGGTTGCGGTGTGTGGTACCGGTAGCTTATAGCTCCCACATCTAATATATTCGCGACAACTGAGACAACAGTGAAAAAATAAAACGCTAAAAGTTTGAAACCCCCTTTTCTGGTCTTAAGCCGTGAATATTTTGTACCGTGAAATATTCCGGATATACGGTATTAGTTGGACAATCAACCCTGAGTATGGTTTCTTAAAGATTACGTTAAGACTGACTTACATACATTTTTGAATTTCGTTTTTCGTCACATTTATGCCAATTGTGGCTAATTCGTGACTAGCCAGTTGTAATTAGTGGAGGAAACCGGAGTACCCGGCGAAAACCACCGCCTAACCCCAAGTCACTGGCAATTTTCTCACATGACCAGGCCGGGATTCGAACCCATAACTCGCATACAATATCCAGTATATCGGCCTTTAGTGGCTTTGATAATTATGATTACTGGTGTGGTGAGTCTAATGCTTGGGCAACGATCCTTACTATAAAGATATAACAAACCATTTTCTTGTATTAAATTTTTGTTGATACGATATGTTTTCATATATTTTCGTAATATTATAAGTGAGTATGCTTTTGTAATATATATTGCAGCCAATAAACATACATACATACAGAAAGGAAAGCATCTACGGAAGATAATATGCATCTTCTGAGTCATTTAATGACTGGCTATCAGCATTTATATTGCTTTTTTCTGTTAGTTAACCCATAAATGCTTTGAGGATTATGTGATAATGCATTATATAATGTTGAAGGACTATACGATGACGCATATGTACTGATAAATGCAAAAAAACATCTCTTTGAGAATTAAAAAAAATGAATGACTGGTTTTGATGCTTCCACACCGAAATAATGACGAATAACAAACACTATTTGCAACTTTTTCTTTATGTATATATATATATATATATATATATATATATATATATATATATATATATATATATATATATATATATATATATATATATATATATATATATATATATATATATATATATATACAAATATACATATAGATGTATATATATATACATATATGTATGTATGTATGTATGTATGTATGTATGTATGTATGTATGTATATACATACATACATACATACATACATACATACATACATACATATGTATATATATATATATATATATATATATATATATATATATATATATATATATATATATATATATATATATATATATATATATATATATATATATATATATATATATATATACATGTATATATATATATATATATATATATATATATATATATATATATATATATATATATATATATATATATATATATATATATATATATAAATATATATACAAATATATATACAAATACACATATATATATATATATATATATATATATATATATATATATATATATATATATATATATATATATATTTATATATATATATATTTATATATATATATATATATATATATATATATATATATATATATATATATATATATATATATATATATATATATATATATATATATATATATATATATATATATATATATATATATATATATATATATATATATTTATATATATATATGCCATATTAAAGGATACAACACAGCTTTCTACAGTCAACCCAGTCACGCCTTTCCCTCCAGACAAATTTTGTCTGGATCTTTAATACGTGATAATAATAAAGAATTAACAGTTACTTTACGTCGCATTCGTGAGGGAGATGTTGGGGGTTAAAGATTGACACGTGATAATAATTCACGAATTAACAATTACTTTACGATAAATTCGTAGGGGAGTTGTTGGGGGTGAGCTGATTGACATTTCTCCTTTATTTCTTTCCAAATATGCTTTAACCATTACAATTTCGTTGCCCTTCTCCAGCATTTCTGTATAACTGGTATTTTTACAGGCATCTAATTTTCGCTATTTAAGCGCTCCCCATGAAAGTGCCAAAAAAACATGCTTCAAATAAATATCTATGTAGTAATAGATGTATAGAATGAGCGCTTGAATGCGCATATTCAAAGTAGCACAAATACCCTGCAGCAGGGCTATGTATAGTAGAAATTTTGCAAAAAGATTTAATTACAGAAGTAGGTCAATAAGATGTCCATTGTGACCTATTTTCTCGGGTAAAAATTTTCAGCAAAATTGTGTGCTGTAAGATTCTATTTTGCAGGAACTCAACAATGTCCAACAAGTTGCCCTAGCCTAGTACATATAGCAGACATGCATGGTATTTACAAATCAAAGTACCCTTTATTGATCAAGAAAACGTCATTTGAGGTAAATCACTGTAAAATGGAAACTATTGTCCTATCTAGGTCATCTCAAGCAGCTAAGTTTAGGAAAACCTATATTTAAAACACCAAGACCTCAGGGATTAGGTTATCATTGTTAGAAAGGGAACAAGAGCGCTGAACTAGGAGATGTCTTATTTTGAGTGTGTCACAAGCGCCACAGCTTAACAAGGTAGCACCAGGCATCAGTCTCACGTTCACACAGAATGAGAGAGAGCAAATTTTATCATAATGGTGGGGACATTCACGATTGACCTGGTGTTGTAACCCTTAACGATGGGCTTGACGTATTAGCACCTATCGTTCATTACAAAGGAAGGAAACATCCTTAATGAGGTGCTAATGGAACTGTTTTCGCACAGTCTCTAATGGATGTGGCATAATGTGCTACCACCCACTAATACCTCTTACGTGACGCTTCTGACATTCTCTCTCTCTCTCTCTCTCTCTCTCTCTCTCTCTCTCTCTCTCTATATATATATATATATATATACATGTATATATATATACATATATATATATACATATATATATATATACATATATATATATACATATATATATATATATATATATATATATATATATATATATATATATATATATAAATATACATATATATATATATATATATATATACACACATATATATATATATATATATATATATATATATATATATACACACATATATATATATATATATATATATATATATATATATATATATATATATATATATATATATATATATATATATATATATATATATATATATATACATACATATACATATACATATATAAATATATATATATATATATATATATATATATATATATATATATATATATATATATATATATATATATATATATATATATATATATATATATATATATATATATATATATATATATATATATATATATATATATATATATATATTAAAATTTACCCTTCCGAAATAGGCAAAGTCATGGGCCGGGATTTCTCCTATGTAAGCATTGCATTATCAGCTGATTTCATTTTAGTTTTAGAACCGAAACAGATTAGGACCGAAAGATAATGGCATACAAATTAGTATGACTACACATGCGAGTGTGACTTCCTGGCACCTGCAGGATATGTGAAGTATGGCTGCCCACAAAGAGGGGATAGGGCCACTGTAATACACAGTTTGCTGCCTCCGTGGGACCTAATTGGATTGGGTCTTTATGGTTGATGGCTTAAGAAGTGCATTTCATGCCATATAAGCTGGCATGTATTGCAGGGTGCAGTGCCCCTTAAAGTTTCGATCATTTTTTTATCAGAACGAGAAGAAAATGAAATCAGTTGTTAATGCAATATTTTACATAGTCATAGTCATAGTCATACACTTTTCCCCTTTACAGGTAGTACCAATGCATGAGATACTATTTTGCTATTTTCATGGTATACAGCAATTATGGGGCAACATCAAAGAATTCGGAAAAAAATGTTCGACCCAAAATAAGTAGAAGTCAGAATTCACCAAAATTTCTAAACCATCTACACGATGCTCTAAACAAGAAGACGTAAAGACAGTGACAGGTTATTGAATTAGTTTCTGAACGGATGATAAAGTTTGTGAAATAGGACTTTTATGGCTGAATTTTGTAAATACGGTAACACTTTTACCCATTCCTGTAGAGGATAGTTTGAAGAGGGAAACCCTTTTTATACCTTAGAGAAATGGCCATACATATTCCTGGAATACCATATCACATTTCAATGAATATGAAGATTACTGTAGCGAATGAAAAAAATGTTCAAAATTGTCTCTTAGGATACGGTACACCCGTTGTTCACACTACATAGAAGTTCAAGGGAAAATGTCACATTTCGCGAAACTATTTATTTCGAAATGAAATGATTCTAGGATCATGTCGAGAGACAAAGCTGTAACAACAATATATTTGCACAAGAATATCTACAATCAGGGTGAGATATATGGTTATATCGCCATGCAATACGCCTGAATGATGGACAGTGTAAAACAAGAAAAGGGATGCAAAAAGATAATGACACATATATATTAGGGTTTCGGATGACATTACAAGGAAGCAAGATTGAAACACTCAGGAGTTTGGTGTTGTTAAACAATCAATCGGAAATATACAAGCAATCCTTTTTCATTTTAAGCACTGCTAAATGTGATTAGGTGTAATGCATTTTCAAAATATGGAACGCCGTGTGTGGTAACTGAAAAATAGGAAACAGAGTACACCAAATCATTTGACTAAGATAAATTTACATTTCACATCTTTTGCGAAACATAACCACATGAATTTGTGGGGATAGTATCATGCATTAGAAAAAGATACCAGCAAGAATATCCGTTATTCTGATACATTTTAGGAAAACATTTCGGGGTTAATAAGTAAAGAGAACGAAATATAACACGTGCAATCTTTTGATGAACAACTTCTCCCATTGCTAAAAAAAGCGGCTCATAAGAGAAAGTGACATTTTCGCACTATGCTTTGTTAGAAGCATTAAGAGTACATGTAAATATCGCAAAATGAGGATAATGTATACATGTATTACAATTCTGTTCCACCACTTTCCAATAGTTTTAATTAGGGTTGGTGTTTCAATATCATTATGGCGTCACTATATGTATAATTCTATGTGATGCATTTTTTTCATTCTTCGCTGTAAATATATGCATGTAGTTCTCTATAATAAGAAAAAAATGGCATGAAATCATCGCCGAAAAGTTTCGTCATGTTTTGGTATTCAACATAATATGTCAACGTTGCGTCACTGAAATAAAAGGCACCCCAACCAATGCCTATTTATATATAACCCGATTCATACCCATTGCACTTCAAATAGGTCGTTATATTGTAGCAAGACCAGACAAACATATATCTGGGTAAGATTTTGAATGTGCAATAGTAATGAGATACCAACCATCAGTTCAACGACAAAGGTATCAGTGAAATAACTCTTTAGTAGCAATCTATTGTCTACAGTCCTGCTAGAGCATCCATACGTCACTTGTTAAGTGTAAACATAGACACCCAACAATGGATGAAAAGGTTGAAGTGGTATCGTCTGAAGCATGATTTGATGTTACACGACATTTAAAAAGTAAAGCATTTCACAAACAGCAATTCACTTGCAAATGTTCCCCTTCAGTGTAGAGTACACATAGAGTACTCTTCACCTTTTATTAGCACATATTCTCATACACGACATCTCCCAATATAGATCCAATAGCAACTTATTTAATTAAGCGCATAAGAATTTCCTTTATTTATTACTACAACGATGCACCACAACAATCACATCCATTTTCCAATAAAGTACATATAGTAGGATTGGTATCAGTTCACTTACTATGATACGAGAATTGCACGAATACAAATTTCATGTGTATATAAAGAGTTTTAAAGTATTCAACTCATTGAAAACTTTCAACAATTATTCAATACGAGTGATATTTAAAAAAAGAATTACCATTTAACCTAAGACGAACAACTTTTAGTTAGATATATCCAAAATATTGCCAAATCATCAAAATATATCCCACTGTGTAGATTTTGCGCAGAATCCATCTACGTGTGGGTTAACTGAACATCCCACAAAAGGATATTCATACTTGCATTCAATTGAAAGACTTTTATCAAATTATAGGTTACAAATTATAGGTTTAAAATTAATTCAAACTTTCAATTCATAAACATAATAGTATAAACTAAACGCAACAGTCATAAACAAACGAACCTTTAACATCTTAAAAAGTACTGGCCATGTTCAGTGCCAACTGGCTCATATATGGAGAAGCACAGACCCGGTGCAGAGGTGATACACAGCAGGCAGTCAATGCAGCGTGTAGTACCCTGTTCTCTGCTGGTGGTAAATTCATACAAATTGAAATCATTTGAAAAAAGTTTAAAGGACAATTCCACCATGAATAAAACAGCTAGAGGCCCAAATAGTTTCTTATGGTATTCTCTACTTAAATCCAAGTTCCCACCAGTGCCGACCTTCATACAAGAAGTATATTGATGTTTTAACACCTCCTTTACAGACACAGAATGCAGACACTGGGGCGGCCATTGTAGCGTGTTAATAGCCTCTAACAGGGATGTTGGTGCAACTAAGTAATTAGCAGCTACCTTACTGCTAATGACTAATAGGAATTGGTGGAATTGTCCTTTTACTTGAACCCTGGCGTATTGGTACTCATCTGATGGTGCAGGGGTACGACACATCCGGCAGTCAAAGCATTAGCCTTTTCTCTGCTAGTGGCAAATCTATGCAAAATCAAATTATTTGGAAAAAAGTTTAACTTAAGCCCTAGCGTATTAGTATTTATCTGATAGAACTTAGCTAGAGCTTTCCATTGAATGCCAACATGACAGGTTTTAGATAATTACCAAATATCTTTGCGGTACTGTGCCTTGGAGAAAATGTAGAATCAGAATAGCAAGGGTTAGGCCACTCAGGCATGGAGGAGGTCCGCAGACCAAGAGAGCTGGGGTTGGAAACCTGCATTATCGTCACCTTTCCTGCCATATCTCTGCTCAATCCAAACTAGCCAGTTGAAAGGGGTAGAGGAAACAGGGGTACCCGTTGAAAATGATCGGCTAACTCTCAGTCACTGGCAACTTTCCCACATGCCATGCCGCTGATTCAAACCCAGACAGTGGCGACATACTGCTAGCCGTTAGTGGCAATACCTTAGACCACTCGGCCATCAGGGCAAGCCCCGATATACATTATCGACAAACCTACATTCGTAAATAGTAGTTCTTCTTATTTTCATTCTTTCAATAGTCCTTCCTTCTCACAAAGCTTTATGATAACACCCATGCACCTTTATATACATGTACAATTCTATCACTGCCATGAACATAGAATTGAAAAATAAGTATGCAATAAACGTTTTGTTTGACACCATTAAAGAAATAATTATTAACGTACTGTCACCTACATTAAATAGCATAACCGTAATGGTTTTTTAAAGAAAGAAAGGTACCCGTATGTTGAACATTGAGTTTTCCATAATAAAAAAAAGACGCATAATCATGCACAGATGCGTATTTGTATTTTTGTTTTCTTATCACTTTATCTGCCACATGGGGGCTAAAGCGTGATCAGTCAGTTGTATAGGTGGAGAAAATAGAGTTACCAGGGAAACCAAATTCAAAGTCACCGGTAACCTTCTCACAGTTGTATAACACATCCCCCTTCTACAGACATTGAATTGTAGCTGCAACTGAACCGATTAAGCCTCTTGAAAAGGTCGTCTGGATCTATGATAATTTTGTCAGCAACTTGAAAAGTAATGATGATTTTACATAAGACTTGAAGGAGAGTTATGAGTGGTGTTCTTAGAAACATTCTTCCTTCAAATATATTCTTCTTATGCTTTCACCGAGATATTGCACCAAAAGTGTGAGGCTCTTTTTGACCATTGTAAGCATCAATGGGTTAACCATAGGATGCTAGCAAGGTATTACCATAGATAGTGAAAAGTGAATTGTCTTATTTCAGTAATCTTCCACGTTGTATATATTGAGATACTGTTCACATATAATGTCAAGGTCGCTGATACTCTCTAGGACCTGCGCTGTAAGCATGCGCAGATCTGAGAAGCATTCCTCCATAGTCTCCATGCCATAGCCGCCATAGTGCATGGATCCTGGCCGGGTGCACTGCTGTAGGGTCTGATCAGAGAGTTCCAGAGCTGCCAGAGCCAACAGAGAGGGAGGGTACTGGCTCACCTTATAGTCACTCAGACCCACCTCCACCAAATACCGTGCCATAGCGCGCGTACGTCTGGAAACATAACATATTCAATATGAGGGAATAATCAAACACGATGACAACTCGTATCGTTCATATATTCGTGGATGTGAACGTTAAAGGACAATTCCACCATGAATAAAACAGAGGCCCAAATAGTTTCTTTTGGTATTCTTTACTTAAATCCTAGTTTCCACCAGTGCCAACCTTCATACAAGAATTGTATTGCTGTGTTAACACCTCATTAACAGATACATAATGCAGGCACTGGGGGCGGCAATCTAAGCCTGTTAATAGCCTCTAACAGGGCTGTTGCAACTAAGTCATTAGCAGCTACCTTACTGCTAATGACTAATCGTTGCACCAACAGCCCTTTTAGAGGCTATTAACAGGCTAAGATGGCAGCCCCCAGTGCCTGCATTTTGTATCAGTTAGGGAGGTGTTAAAACAGCAAAATAATTCTTGTATGAAGGTTGGCACTGGTGGGAACTTAGAGTTAAGTAGAGAATACCATAAGAAACTATTTGGACCTCTGTTTTATTCATGGTGGAATTGTCTTTAAGATGAAAACATAACCACAGGAATACAGCATACTAGTATTTGCAATGCATATGTTCCATTAAAACAATGCTAGTGAATAATTTATCATGGATTCCTGTAGAATGTTTTCAATTATGAATGAAAACATGACAACAGGAATAAAGCATAATTGAAATGCATATGGTCCATCAAACACAATGCTAGCGAATACTTAACTAAGGATCCCTGTAGAATGTTTGCAATTGTGGGGGAAACTGTTTCGAATGTTTCGAGCTTGAGAAAAACTGCATCGTTTTAAATGAGAATGTGAAAGTACACATTGAGCATCTTATGAAAACAGAACCGTGGAATAGGGGACTGTACAAGCAGACGTGCATTGGGAGAAGACAGGACAATGGTGTTTCCTACAAACAATGTATAGGAGCATCGCGTTGCGATCTCTCTTCGATTAGTTGGGGCTTTTCTCACCAGGGGACTCAAGGTTAGCAAACGCCACCATGCTGCAAGAATATAAACTAATTCCCGTCCAGTCACGGTAAGAAGCTTTCAGGTGCAGTCGACGAAGTTGGAAATGTATTGCCTGTAATCATGACATTGTAGTGATGTTTCATCTCAGGTATTGTATTGTCAAAATAGACATGAGTGCATGTCTGTGAAAAATCAAAATAAAGAATAATGAAAAAGAATGAAAAATCGCTTACCCATTCGCATATAGTGTGTGCACTTGGTCAGACATTATTGAAGATAACTCAACTTATAACGTAGTGTTTGAAAAGTATTCTTGGAAGATTTTCAGACTTGATAAGTATGCGATATGCAACAACTATGATGTAAATGCTGCTCTGAATCTTCTCAAGAAAGTACCAATAGGTATCAGACCATATGTGTGATGCAGGTATGAATTGGTTACCCCGTATGCCTCTGTTGGCTGATTTAGCCAAACAAAATAATGCAAAAATCTTGAAAAACCACTGAGACCCTGGCATATGGGTACTCATCTGATAGTACTCCGTGAGATCTACCCAATGAGTACCAACATGACATGATCAGATGCGTTCTTGTGCATTAGACGAAAGAAGCCTTTAGCACTATAATGGTTAACCCTTCCAATGCTGAGGCTACTTTCGTCCAGAGCACACGGATGTGAAGTTTTTGAAAGCCATCTTAACCCTTCCATGTTGGTATTCATTGAATAGCTGTCACCGAGTACTCATTTGACAGGGTTTCAGTCATTTTCGGTTTTATTTGTATCATTCTGTGTTGGCCAAAGTAGCCACCAGCAGCATAAGGGTTACTACTAGTATGCGATATACAACACAATGATGAGAATGTTTCTCGAAATCTTGCGTTGTTAGCAGGATAATACCATGTGTCAGACCATATGTACGATCCATGCATAAATGGGTTGACCCTTCCAATGCTGAGGCTACTTTCATCCAAAGAACTGAAGGACAATTATTTTTTGGAAAACCATCTAAACCATCATGTTGGTATAAACTTGATAGATCTTACCAGAGATATATAGATTAAGGTTAATTGAAGTCCCTGATCTCACTGAGTATCCTCTGATGAGTACCTATGTGCCAAGGTTTTAGTCATTTTTCAGATTTTTTTGCATCATTGTGTATTGGCAAAATTAGCCACCAGCAGCATAAGGGTTAATTTTGCGCTTGCGTACCGTGCTTGTGTGAGAGTGCAGTCGGCGAAGTTGGTGCTAGAGAGTCGTGATGAGGCGTGGTACTCCAGGAAGAAGGTGGTGGTGGGGATGAGAAGGTCAAACTTCAGCTTGCTCAGCACGATCAGCTCCAGCTGCTTCACCTGCTCCCTGTTATACTCATCATAGCACAGCTTCAGCAAGCCAGCGATCTCTGGCGGGTAGATCTCTTCCTGGAATACACAGAAATGCTCTAGTCTATAGTAGAGCAAGTATCATACACATCATAGCACAGCTTCAGCAAGCCAGCGATCTCTGGCGGGTAGATCTCTTCCTGGAATGCACAGAAATGCTCTAGTCTATAGTAGAGCAAGTATCATACACATCATAGCACAGCTTCAGCAAGCCAGCGATCTCTGGCGGGTAGATCTCTTCCTGGAATACACAGAAATACTCTAGTCTATAGTAGAGCAAGTACCATACTCATCATAACACAGCTTCAGCAAGCCAGCGATCTCTGGCGGGTAGATATCTTCCTGAAATACACACACATACTATAGTCTATAGTAGAGCAAGTACCATACACATCATAACACAGCTTCAACAAGCCAGCGATCTCTGGCGGGTTGATCTCTTCCTGGAATACACAGAAATACTCTAGTCTATAGTAGAGCAAGTACCATACTCATCATAACACAGCTTCAGCAAGCCAGCGATCTCTGGCGGGTAGATCTCTTGCTAGAATACACACACTTACTATAGTCTATAGTAGAGCAATTATCGTATACATCATAACATAGCTTCAGCAAGCCAGCGATCTCTGGTGGGTAGATATCTTCCTGGAATACACACTGATACTATAGTCTATAGTCGAGCAATTATCATATACATCATAACACAGCTTCAGCAAGCCAGCGATCTATGGAGGGTAAAGTTTTGTGGTTACATTCTGATTGACAGTCTTGAAATGTTTCCTACAGTTGCTTGTATCAAAACGTTTTCACTTGGCGAATGGTAATTATATAAATCTTCGGTTAGAGGTGAAATTACCCTAACGAAGTAACGTTTTAAGAAACGCACGTACGTAGTACATGACACTATATATTACGTGTCAATTGTTAGAGTACGATTGTACGGCATAACATCACTTTAGAATTGATGCATCGGTCTATATTTATTGGCCTACTTACCATTTTGGCTGCAACCAAAAAGGCAGTAATTCCAAGAAGTTGTAGACAGTCACGTGATATGGGCATCATGGACAAGAAGCGGTCAATGATGTTGATAGACAGACAGAGGGTGTCGGGATAGAACTGGTACTGGTGGTTCAGTTTGGTCAGCCATTGGACCAGAAGTGACCGCATTCCCGAAGTAATCTAGAAACGAAACGCCAACATGAAGAAAAATAGAACCACACGGAATACAGGATTTACTTGCGCTTGGCAGCATATCAAACAGTGAAAATTCCATAAAACATCAAATAAACCAATAACCAAGTGGTTCAAGGTATCGGTACCGGCTGATTAGTTATCTCTCATCACTGCCCGATTCAAACTCGGCTGGGGGCGAATCATTTTTCAAATATATCACTTGGGTGTCTGCCTCCTTGGCCAGACCGTCTAACACTGCGTTATGACTGCTGGCCGAGTCACTTTGCTACGAGAGGTCTAGGGTGTTTAGGTCCGATTTGGGAGTTGGAGAAAGTTGCCAACAACCTTGTTAGTCGGTGGTGTTCGATGGGAAACCCCGTTTTTACCTGCACTCTTTTTGTTGTTAGTCAAGAGTAAACCTATAAATAGAAGGACCAATTAAAAGAAACTTAGAATACAATGACTCTTATTAATGGGGGTCATAATTAACCGTGTTTCCTATATATAAAAAATAGCGCCCATGTGTAAAAAGAAATGAAATTTACTTTCTTTCTTCTAGCCAAAAGGTGTGGTATTGATATTTCAAAAAGAGGAATCAAACACTTATGGTTGACAGTGTTTCAGATGATACTTCAGTCTAATTAATTATTAAAATGTCCATAAAGCAAACTTGACAATGCCTTTAAGGTGATCGTTATCAACTATGTTCCAATACAAAAACAGTGACCAGGAGTAAAAAGAATTGCAATTTTCTTTAAATCATAACCGTGGTTACAAGGTGTCTTATTGATATTTCAACTAAAGGGGAAATCAAAAACCTGTGGTTGATTTGCCAGACAGAGTTTCGGATGATACTTCAGTTCGTTACTCCGCCTGTGAAGATAGATGGCAGTACTGTAGGGTGCAAAGCCTGCGTGGTCCACCTGTCGCGCACGCTTGATTCTCTCGTCTCGATAAAGAGGGCGCAGCGGTCGGTAAATGATCTCGCCGGCACTCTCATCGCAATGCAACGTGGGTTCAGGAAGCGCCACCACGTGGTAGGTCAAGGCTTTTGGAGAGTAGTCTAGGAAGGTCGTATTTGGGTCAAAGTTCACTTCCGATGTCTCCAAGGCCTCACTTCCTGGGGAGGGGGGAGTTCTTGGTGGTCGAGGGATTGACACATAAAAAGCGTCATCTGTACATTGGACATCCTGAAAAATATCCGACCAAAATTTTAAAAGATTTCACATAAATGTCGAATAAAGCTAAGACCACACAATTTATAACTGTCTGTGTGAAAGTGTTGGGAGTTCTATCATGAAATGATACGTGCTCAATATTATAACGGGAGGCAATATCCCAATAAAAACGATTTTTGTGGTCTACCCGACGATGAGTCGGATGTTTTTAATTGTTACAAAATCATATTTAAATGGTCATAAAGTACGATACAATGCCCAGTTTAAAGTACTTTTAATGAGGACGTTCATCAATCGTTTTTATCATTACATATTGAAAATATGTATGTACATAAAGCAATGTTTTTGCCAAACAGTTAACATGTGAAGCAATATATGCACATACTTAGCAAAACATGATCAGCAGTGAATTCACAACAGTCCTATTTATGGATGCCGCTAGTAGGATTTGTTTTAACGATCCTTAGTTCAAGGAACACTTCATAACCTAACAGCACACCGATCGGGCTATTTATTTTTATTTATTTTTTTGCTAAAAGTTGGGAATGCGGTGTACTCACTGAATTGACATAGGATGCGGCTGTTTCCGGCGCAATGCATTGTGGGTGTGAACCGGAAGTAGGTACCTCCTGGTCGTGCAGGGACATGTCCAGGTCTATGCCACTGTCTTCCAGTTCAGGATATGGCACAGACTCCTCGCAGACGTCGCCACCGACATCGCCGCTAGGGGTCGGGAAGGGTGATGTCCCGGACATGGCCTCCTGTCTCGGCATCCCCTGAACAGACACCCCCTACAAATATCAATAGATAATCTTTTTTTACTATTTGGAAAAAAGGTTTATTTTACCAACTTCCTACAATATCAAGGGATTATTTGTTTTGTAATGTCATTTATACTTTTTTAAAGATATATTTCCTTTCTCTCAGAAAAAAACATAAAGTTTATATAACAGTCCACCTTCAAATTAAGATTAGGAAAGACCGTTTGTTTTGTTATTCACTATATCTTTTACATACAAATCAAAATAAAAAAAACACTAAGAAACATTATAAACATCGCAGAACGATATCTAGAGAGGTAGGGATTATTTATTTTTCTTTCTTCCAACTTTCATTTCTACAGGATAAGGTCAGGAGAGGTAATTAGTTATGCTTTAAAACAATATTCTACGAAAGAAATATAAACTAACTAGAATGTTTTTTTTCTGTTTTAACCTGAAGTAATTCGGATATCCATGTTTGAAGCAGCTCAGAATTACATAATAACATCCTTAGGATAGTCTGTCCACAGCTTGAATGGTTCCGTTCATATCTTGGCGACCGTACTCTTCGAGTTCAGATAGATGATTCATTCTCCGCATCACAGGAAATCCTATGGTCTGTACCACAAGGATCAGTGTTGGGCCCTCTGCTCTTCCTGATTTACCTCCTACCCTTAGGAATACTGATAAGAAAGCATGGTCTAGAACTCCATGCTTATGCGGATGATACACAACTCTATATCTCTATCAAACCTATCAATCAGCGTGTAGTGGACGAAGGTGTAGCTAAGTTGGAAAACTGCCTCACCGACATCTATACATGGATGTCTCAAAATAAAATGAAATTGAATGCAGACAAGACAGCGGTGCTGGTCATGGGTACCCCACAGATGCGGGCGAAAATCTCCATTCCTAGTATTACCGTAAATGGTGTAATAGTGCCAGTTCTGAATGAACCGGTCGGTAATCTGGGTGCTGTTTTTGATCCGAACATGAATATGTCTGCACATGTATCCAAAAATATCAAGTCTGCAAATTACCACCTTAGGAACATTGGGAAAATAAGAAAATTTCTCAATACTGATACAACCAAGTGTGCCATTGTCTCACTGGTGACATCACGCCTTGACTATTGTAATGGACTTCTCTGTGGAATCACTGATGAGCTGCTATGCAGGCTCCAGAAAGTCCAAAACAATGCTGCTAGAGTGGTCAGTGGCTCCAAAAAGTAGGATCACATTACACCAGTTCTAAAAGATCTTCACTGGCTGCCCATCAGGAAAAGGATTGAGTTCAAGATTCTGCTTTTGACTTTCAAATGCATGCAAGGATGTGCCCCTCTATACTTGAGGGAACTGTTAGTCAAACAAGCCAATACAAGGACTCTAAGATCAAACACCAAGAACTTATTACAGATACCACTCACTAATCTGAAAAGGTTTGGTGACAGAGCATTCTGTGCCTATGCACCACGCCTTTGGAATGAGCTCCCTGACAACATCAAGACAGCTGAAACTTCAAGAAACAGCTGAAAACATTGCTATTTCGAAAGGAGTTTAATTGACTTTATGGACCATGACAACTGTCCATTGACTCTAAAGCGCCTTTGAACATTATAGGTGGAAAGGGCACTATATCAAATATCAATTATTATTATTAAATTATTATTATTATTGTATTCTAAGGATTTAGAAGCCTTGCATGTATTGCAGAGTGATGAGACCAGTAAGAAGTCCGTTCCTACTACATTATACCGTCTGACTATTGGGGCATATCCATGTTTCGAGTAATCTGAAGCCATGTGTCAGAACATAAATCTTGAAGTAAAATACAGATATATATTGAGAAAATTGTAGTACCAGGGAGAAATAACCGACTTACCAATAGTCAATGCCAATTTTCTCAGAATGCCTCAAGTGGGATTCATTTTAAAGATTGTCGATTTTGTGCACTGGAAACTGGGCAATGCTGAGATCAATGCTTGCATATGCGTTTATGTTTGGAAGGATTTTGGTCGCTTTCAAAAGCTAGGATCATACAATACCGTGAGCAACACTCTCAAATATGGCACTCAGTATACTACAATAGTAGTCAAAGGACTGTATTTGACCATCAGTGATGTAAATGTGTTGTTCATTTCTCACTAAAATTGTAAATAAAATGGAAATTCATTTGTATAGACTTAAATCATGAGGTAAAAATTCAAGGTCTACGAGATGAGAGGACAGCAAACCCGACATTCCTCTATGAGGAACTCTTGTCCAGCGGCTCTAAGTGGTATGAAACTTTACTTTCATGCTATCCTCGCAAAATATCACGATATTCAAAAGAGTGAATTTCTGAGAATATGCTTTCCTTCATACGTTAGTAAGTGATACCCGGAGATCGAATTCATTTGTATAGATATTTCATTTTCGTTTAAGAAATGAAAAATATCCATACATACAAAATCACAAAATACTCAAAAGTAATCAAAATACCGTAAGGCTATTAAGGACAGATAAAGAGTTTAAAACGTCTCAATTCCATAAACACATTAATTTTAAAGTCTTGCAATGCGTTCTTGCAGTCACACAAAACTGTCTGTGGATCTACAATATCTGTCACTCACTGGTTTTCGATTGTCAGCTCCACTGTAGTCGTGTCGGTGGTGTGTGATCGACACCCTTATCTATAGGATAGTCGACGCCGCTGGTCAGAGTGACGCATGCCAACTAACACTTGCAAGAGGTCAACTGACATGGGGTACATTTTCACCCACCCTGCAGCTTTGTCGACACTCGGTTAGTTTTATTTTTTGCAATATACTACATGTTGTGCACCAGATACATCAATACATAAAAAAAGAGTTTTACCTGGCTAAAGTCCATCGAAAACCTCTCGATAGACAGCACGCAGATACACATCGGCTATGGAAGGATTTGGAATAGAAAACTTCGATTACCGTCCCCTTTTCTGATATACACTAAAACCTCACCAGTGAAATGGTAGAGGTAGCCGGAGAAAATGAGAAAATAGAGCGACTTGCCTGAAGTCACTGATATCATTTTCACATGCCCCGCGCCGGTTTTGAACACTGGCAATAGTGAGGGGCGGCACGCACCAGTAAGCTAGACCACTCGGCTAGCAGGGGAGGCCCTTCGGTCATGAAAATCCAGTTTTCCTCCTTTTAATGAACACCACCCATTGATATGGGCAGCAGCACTATGTGGTCACCAACAGTTCTAGCCTGATCCGACTTTGATAGTCAGGTAACACATCGACTGTCAGGTAGTTGCATCTTATTGACATCGTTAGCGATGTTGGTTGCAATCATTTGGGTACTAACGTTTGTGATATGAAGCTAGGTGTGTAATTAATTTGGCGGAAAACTTAGTTCTCTGCATAAAACAATGAGATCAGAATGTTGCAATCAGGATAGGGGTTCGGAATGATATAGATGAGATACTGTAATATAAAGATTTCTAGAAGTTGTAAGTAACAGCCAACAGGAAAACATGACCACCTGTGCACAACGCTCATACTGAAGATGGTCAAGCCTCTGAGCTTTCGGGCAACACAGGCTATCACTATGGCCGTCACCGTGAAGGGGGGATGGCAATATCGTGTAATTTGCGATATGCATCATCCTGTACTTCGTCATGCTATATGGGAAACTACATCGACAGTTCTCATACCGATATACACATGCCAATAAATGCATTGCCTTTTTATGCATTCCTATTGCGATCTGCATATCTGTCGATGCAGACAATAATTTGACAGCGCAACACATCGACGGAACGTCTCTTTACCTCAAAACTCTCGCGAAAAGGCGATCATGGTCGGTTTCTACTGAACTCGGAATAGTAATCTAAATACCTTCATCAACGACGGCGACAAAGTGACAGTACACGTCTATATAAAAGGCGGAACTATAAGGAAATCGTAACCAGCGTTACGATGCCTATTCCCTAATATTTGGAAAGGAAAGATGGGCCCAACTATCGCCAGGATCGTTCAACATGCTATGGCATGGACCATTTTCCTAAATGTGCCTCGTAGGTTATCAAGTGCGATAGGGTCAGGCCAAACCCTTAATATTACTAATACTAGTACCTGTCTGAACCCTTTTTCGCAGAAATGCAATTGACAAGCATGAAATTGACGCATACCTTACACCAGAATGGGCAACATCCGAGGTTTGCCACCTTCAGTTTTGGGAGATCAGTAGCTCATTCGTTTATCTGCGTAGGATGGCATTCGCTGCACGGATGATGATCGAGGGACAGGCTAGGTGACACACGCCCGTCCCGAGCACCCACCGAAACAGGATCGGAGGCAGGCCGAGCATGGCCAACTGCTTACATCACTAGCTAGTTTTGCATACCCTGACCTCATTGCGTACACCTATTTTGCATACGCTGGGATTAGTTTAATTGCGTTCATATCGCAAAACGTTCGATTATCAGGGGTACGTTCTCTGTGTTGTAATGACCGAATACCGTCGCTGATATATCCACCAAACATGCCTGTTGTGGAAAAAGCGTGATTATAGGGTGATATCTCGCAAAGTAAAGCATCTTTTACAATACTTGCAATAAAATAAAATGTCACACTATCAATGTTTGTCAGAAACATTATCTCTTCCAATACCATGTGCATCTATCTACATTTATAAATATATATATTCGGATGTTATTTGCAAAATTGTCATTGCGTCAGACGTTTTTAGAGGTAATTGTTAAGTACGAATGGCTTAAAAGTTCTTATAACATGTAAAATAACCGACACTCGCAAAGTGGAAAATTGTTATTCGGGAGTGCAGTCTTTAAAATCTGAAGAGCAGGAGGGGAGTGGCTTCTAAACAAGGTGACATATATGCAGTACCATTCTCTGAGTGGTATGCTAATCATACATGTATAGGAAATTTGGCTTATACATCTATGCCAGCTTTTCCTGATACTCTTATGTTGATACTAGCCGGGGCCAACTATATTACCCAGCGTATAACTTTATATACATGTATAGCAACACGTATACATATCGCTGCATGGGCATCCTCTGGGTTGGTATATTGATACGTGTTTGAACGCGAATGTTTAAGGACGACTGAAGCCAAATGCTACAGTACGTCTGACTATCAAATGAATATTTTTCTCAATCTAATTGAGCACACACCATTCCCATTCTGGTTGAGATTTTAGTCATTTCACCTCTTTGCCTTCTCTAGAAATTTTCTCGAACATTTTGATAAAGTATTTCATTGCTTCGCCACCATTGGACTTCAACTAAGGCTGCGCCGTACAACGCATTGTAAACTTATTGCCCACCGTGCCCTACCACTGCACTGATTATAGGCCATAGAGATATTGAGGCAACCACAGCAGAATATGGTCTTATGCCCATATCAAATGGTGTATCCATGTGTCCGGGCCATGTGTTCAGTTGGATCGGTAAATTTCGTTATGGGAACGTAGGCCTATATATGGACATTACCATTTTATGCATATTAATTCAACGTTTAGCTACAAAAGTATTTTTGGGAATAGTTTATATGACATCGTTTATGATGCATTTGCCACAATATGCTATTAGACGACGAAATGCATCTCGCTGTGCTGTGTTCAATATCAATGTTGAAGATTCTTTTTTTGTAATGCCACACTTTTCCGGTCGTACGGCGTCGAGCATTACTTAGTGTAGGCTTCAAGTCAAAAATGCTAGTAAACAGACATAATAATTGTTTTACAATATGTATACATGATGAACATATATGTATTTATTGGTTGAGAATGGCCTGTTTCATTTTGGACTTATAACAAAACTTACCACTTGTGCCCACTGTCACAATTTTTCATATCATACTGCGCGCATTAGGGACTGCTGGGCGCGTGCACGTGCAGTTTCCCGCCGTCTATCCATGCCTCGAGGATGAGTCGTTTGGCGTCGTCACAGCAGATTTCTCCGACTTTCCAGGCTAAAAATGTGTAATCTTCCAACGTTCAACCAGATAAACTGCGGCCAGCCAAGAGCAGGTACACTATGTTATGTATAGTGATGCCGTAAATAACTGGATTTTTGAGCGCGAGTTGATCTATAAAGCAGAGCGGCCAAAAAAAAGCCAGGCGCGATAGTGAATTTTATAACATGTTGCCATAGTAACAAGGCATGATTATTTTTGAACAGATGATTTTTGTATATGGTTTTCTTATACGGACTGTCGTCATGGCAACAGAATCACCACCTCAGGGTGAAATAAAGAATGAATTTGACTATTTATGAGTTTAATTCTCAATTTATATGTTTAAAAAAAGTGGTAGGTATTGTTTTCTAGTGTTTATACAAGAAAATATTGCTCCCCAATGATTTTTATAGACATCAAGCTTGCTGTCTGCTTCTCATTGCAAACAAAATGGCCGCCAGACTGTCTGCAGTTGCTTAAAACTGAAATTGTGTTTTAAAAAGGTGAACAACTATAAGTCCATGTTATAATAGTGATAGAGCTTGTACCAGACTGACTCTGTTGGGAAATACAGAGCTTCGGGTGTTGAATGGGCCCTCTAAACGCCTCAGCCTGCGGCTTCGGCGTTTAGATGGCCCATTCAACCCCCTCAGCTCTGTATTTCACAACAGAGTCGTCTGGTATAGGCTCTATCTCTATAATAGCATTCTGACATAGAAAAAGCTGCTCATTATTGACTACAATGCTGCAGACTGATCCGGCTTGCGAACCCGGTCCTACGACTGGGTTGCAATTGGGATTTTGGAATTTTGCGCTCCACCTCAGAGATATAAAACCATTTTTAAAGAATTAGACAGTGATGTTAGTGATGCAATCAAGTTAATGTGATTTAAAAAAGTGTATTCTTTCATCATGCTATAATAGTGATTAAGGTGATAGTCTAGTACACCAAGATTTTCACCACTGGGTGGTGTCCTTGGCTGGCCCCTAAGAATGGATATCAAAACAAAAGATGACACATGAGCAGTGTTCACTCGCCACGAATCTCGAGCTGGCAACACTTGTGCTATCCTCAAGAACACAAAAGGCAGGGCCCTTTGGGGGTTCCTTGTTACATTGCTCCCGAACGACATGGCTGTCTGCTTTAACCATGCAGATTCCTTCGAGCTAGACCATTTTGACCAAAATTTTCAACTCGTTTTTTGGTTGATAGTGAATGAAGATACAGTCTCTGAAGCCAGTATTTTAGAATATGACAGATATGAACCCCGTCTAGGTGCAAGGTCATGTCACAGTTACCTTGAATTCTGATAGGACCTGAAAATCAGCACTAACTATGTGAACCACGTGCTGTTAGTAATTTTGAGGCTTATGGGAACATTCAAAAATGTTTTTAAGATACTCATCGTGCAGATCCCCTGTTGAGGTTGGAACTTGCACCTCACCAAAGACATGAATGACCATATGTTATCTATATATGTCAAGAACTAGGCTGAGTGCGTGCTTTGGTTGATGTGATTTGCAAAATACTGATAAGCATACTGTTAAAAATTGAAACGAGTATGCACCGGTATTTGGCGAAGCGGTATTCGGTACAGTGCTGGTACTGGGTACTGGGTACCGCTGTACAGCCCAAGCCCCCTGTATACTCAGGAAAGGATACGCGTAACGGTTTTGTTTAACTTGTTGAAGTTCCCATTCTTCAACATATTCGGCATGTATGCAATCTCTGCAGAAACATGACAGGTTCTTGGTTTTTACTTGCCCTGGGACATTGGTATTTTTGATGGCATGGAGTTTCCTAGTGCCTTTTAGGGTTTTGACATCGGTCATGCTGTCTTCATGATTGATGGAGGTCTTAGCGATGTAAACAAATTCTCTCTTGGACTTTTTCATAGGCTGATTCTCCAAGATGTGAACTAAGGACTAGGGGTCCACACCGGTATACCCGTACCGTGAGGGTACCGATACCCCGCCCGAAAATACTGGTGATAAACCGTATAAATAGTAGCCGGTACCTTTTTACCGGTACTATGAATAAAATGCCTCGCTGCTGATATAGCAGGCAAGGCGGAAAAGAGTGCAGAGACGCGGGATCGGCGGGAAAATACATAGCGATCGCGTCATCCACTGCAGGCCGCCATTTTAACTAACTACGATAGATACTAACGCGCGCAGTAGTACTTGGAAAAGTGTGGAGAGGGCCACGCTATGTATTTTACATGGTGCTGGTCCAGCCCCACCACACTTTTCCAAGCACTAACGCGCGCGACAGAATTTCGAAAACATCGACAAAGTAAAGAAAGTAACCAGTATCGATACCGTTAGCATACCGGAACCGTATAAAAAATACCGTACCCGTACCATACCGTATAATTTTAACGGTATGGACCCCTACCGTGCTCAAGGATTTCTTGACAGTGCTTAAATAGGTCCTTTGCATTTGCAATAATCTTCTTGCCTGATATGACAGCTTGGTGAGAACTGCTTTTTACTGTGGCGCCAAGCCCGTCACATACATTTTTCCCGTGAGATGTCTCAAAAAAGTTGCGACAGATTAGTTGGGACTCCTCAGGCCGTTGTGATAGAGTTGCAAATCCTCCTCGCCCTTTGTACTGAGCTGCACATCCATCGGTAAATTCATAGATTGTATCGATGCCGCCTGAAGTGCTCTGCTGCAGATGATGGATGGCTGCATCCTCGAAAGCCTTTACAGCTAGAAAGTCATGCTTTAGGTCATCAGATATACCTATCAGTGCATGTTTTACATCAATTGTAGCCAATTTTCCGTCAGGAGACTCTTTGCTGAGGCTGTAATACATCATCATAGGATGAATTGTTACTTGAACTTGTTCAAAGTAAGCTGACTGTGACTCATTCTGGAAAACGCACAAGTAATTTTCTGAGAAGTCCATGACTAAAATGGCTTCTTTTGGCTCAAGGGTCATCCCTTGGTCCTCTTTGGGTCTGAAGGCTCTGCTCTTACTCTTACTCTTTTTTTCTATTATCTAGAATAATTATGCTTCGTCATTGTTAAAGAACAATGACAAAGGACCACTTTTTTCTGATATCTTTTGGCACTAAATGACCTTTGTGTGTCAATATGCCTTTAAACAAATATTCATTCATTCATTGGTGCAAATAACAACAATCTAGCAAACAATTTTAGATTAGAACAGCTTGTGTGGCTTTGAGGGGTCTGCCCGCAGGGAGAATCTTTTCCATTCTCTTCCTCAACTATTCTTAGGATTTTTTGGCAAAGAGGTCCTGGATGAGCTTAATAGAGCTCAAGTTGTGGGTTGACTATAGCTGGAACCAAACAGGTATTCCCTGTGTCCCATATAAAGCCAAGAATAGTCGCCCCCCCCCCCCCCCCCCCCATTCTTCAAACCCATTGCTAACCCAGCCTTTTGAGTGTAAAAATGGCCATCCAATTCAAAATGATTAAGCGTGAGTACTTATTCTGCCAAGCGAATGAGTGTCTCCATCGGTGGATTTTAAACAGCTCGCCAGTTGAGGAAGAAAGGAAGAGCTGCGAGACCCTCACTGTTCGGAATGCTTGTATAAAGAGACTTGACATCCATTGTGAAGAATAATGGCGTTCCTTTGGAAAAGGTGAAGTTGCCGAAGATATTCAAGGCATGAGTAATGTCCTTTACAAAAGAGGGCAAGCCTCATACAAGCGGTTGAAGAACTGTCATGAGAAGGGTGGCCATGTTTTGGCTAGGAAAAGAACAAGTCAAGTCCAGTCTGGCTCTTTCTCTCTCTCTCTCTCTCTCTCTCTTTTCAAGCTTCTCTTCCTCAACGATTCTTAAGAATTGTTGGCAAAGAGGTTTTGGATGAGCTTAGTATAGCTCAAGGTAAGGTTTCACTTTAGCTGGAACGAAACAGGTATTCTTTGTGTCCCATATAAAGACAAGAATAATCACACCCAAACGTCAAACCAATGGCTACCCTGGCCTTTTGGGTGTAGCAATTGCTATCAAATTCAAAATGATTAAGCGTGAGTACCTATTCTGCCTAATGAATGAGTTTCTCTGTGGGTGGATTTTTGGCCGGCACGCTGGTTGAGGAAGAAACGAAGAGCTTGGAGACACTGTTGGTAATTCTTGTATAAAGAGACTTGACATCCTGCGTGAATAGTAATGGAGTTCCTTTGGGAAAGATGAAGTTGAGTAGTGTCCTTCACAAAAGAGTGCAAGCCTTGTACAAGTGGTCAAAAAACTTTGCTGAGATAGGTGGCTTTGTTCTGGCTAGGACAAGAACAAGTTGATACATTTAGTAATGATGTCATTGATAACCAATTATATTGATTTTTGTTAATTGATATATTTTTTGCTTCAACTCTATACGCTGTAATGTGCTCATAGGGCACAATCGTTTATTTAGTAATTGCTCCCAATAAAAGACATGCTTGCCTTTATTCAGTTTATTCATCATTCGTCATGATCTAAATCCAACAAATAACAGATCAGTATAAATGTAATAAATGAAGTCATCCTGTACTTTCATCAATCATAATTTAACTGGAATGGACAATTTTCACCACTACAGCTGATGACATAATCAAAGTCCCGGTCATATCCCTTTTGGCATGCAGGGACCGACATTAACGCTTGTCCGATTGCCCGGGGCAAGTGCGAGCGTGAAAAAAACGATTTCGGGCAAGTTAATGGCCGACTTGAAAAGCCCGAACGGTCAAGCTAATATTCCCACTTACTTGTGCTCGAAATATTGCCAACTTGATCATTGCGCCAAGCTAGTAGCGCTATCGACAACCCGAGGAAATATTGATAAAAGTCAAGCTAAATACTAACCACAACGCCACTTCTAATAGATCGTTATACCAGCAATCCCGTCCGGTAAATAAAGCGCCATTTTGAAATTGACCGAAATCACGTTCATGGCGAGATCATCAACGTGATTTCGGTCAATTTCAAAATGGCGCTTTGTTTACCGGACGGGATTGCTGGTATAATGATCTTTTAGAGGGGAATAGAGGTAAGTTCGTTGCCGCTTCCATACATGTAGCCGCATACCCACACACAACCTGAAAAGTTTCGTATTTGGTACCTTTTTTCATGAATTTTTTCTTTAGTTATTTGCCGATGTTAAGTTAACAAATTATTGCTTTTTATTGAGTAAAACTAAGATCTCTGCCGTCATTTTGAGATTGTCATTCCAAACTAGGATGTCACTGTGTAAATGATAAAAAAAGTGCAAAATCACATTTTTCTTTTGGGCAAGTTGATTTTTTTTCGGGCAAGCAAAACTTGGGGTCGCTCTGCCCGAATGGGCAAGTGCCTTCAAAAGTTAATGTCGGTCCCTGGCATGTACATATTAATTCTTTGGAATAACTATGGTCAGTCGGTACATTGATTGCAGAACCGCTTGCCTCCTGAAGAGGTCTGGTGTAGATTTTTCCAACTAACTGGAGGGATAATCTCCTTGTAAAAATGCTGTGATTTCTAGGAAGAGACTGGGTTCATTGGAAATCCTCTCCACAAACATCTTTATCCACTTTGTCCACTAAATAAAACCACATAATTCCTTTCCTGTGACAAGCAACTGGTTCTGAATTTTATAATGATAATAATGAGATGTAGACAATTCAAGGATACTATTAACAGATACCATGCATCTAAAAGATCCCTTTGCTTTGCTTTTTGTTTTCCTGTTTTTCTTTAACATGCTTTGCCATTGTTCTTCATGGCACTGAATGCCACTAGTGTACCGATGTGCCTCTAAGCCCTCATTCATTCATTGTGTGCTGATGTGCCTTTATTCCTCGATAGTATTTGTATACTTCTGTATGATTAACAGACTCATGAGTGTAACCAATTTGCCAAAGGTTGCTAATTTTTACAGAGATCAAGTAAATGGTTGATCATGGAAGGATGACTTCCTAAATTTTTGGTTGTATTGTCTCACTTGTACGATCATGACCTAACAACATAAAACATTACAGTACTTTTTCACCACAGACTAATCAATGAATATAAGCAAGGAAAAGCTTACAGGTACACATCCTAATTGATTATTGCGTAGTTCTTAGAATATAGCAATATTATAGCCCTATTCATTATTCCCATATTCTTTGGAATGACTTTTTGCAATATTTCTGAAACTATGAGGATTGCATAAGATGATAATTAAGTTCAACATTTTATTAAGAAATAGAATAAAACGTTATGAATCTGTTGCCATGGCAACAAGAATTTTGCAAAATCAGTTACCTTGGCAACGTGCATATGTGCTCCAATTCCTAAATTTAGGGTCTATTTCTAATTTGGTAATTTTGCCACAATATCAAGATCAGAAAAAGAGATTATCATCAAAATAAATTTAATATACCTGTCATATAGAGAAGTTCGCAACTGCTGTTTTTAGTGCCCTAATGCAGTCATTCTCTTCTCTGAGTACTAGCCGGTGCCGCTCAGGATCAAGATCAAACAGATTCTTTGGAGTACACATTGGAGGCTGCCGAACAGCACCTGGACTTGAGACAGCATCATCTTGTTGTTTTGCTTTTGTTAGTGCAACAATCACAACTATTAACTACATTTAGAAAAGTATTTCCGCGCCAACAAGGGTATTAGGATGTTCTGTTTATATTTGTAGTTCGCGGGATTCCCCTTGTGATGTCATGTGGGAATCCCTCAATCCCGTCGGACAACCACGCCTGTTAAAAGTTCTGCTTTCTACCAGAACATTACCAAGGTCCCCTTAAATCTAGAGATTGAAAGAATGGCCATTGACTGGGTCAAAATAAATTGAATCTCGGTTCCTATCAGTACACAAGTACTGGTATGCAACCCTAAGTATCTCTGCTGCGCAGAGCTCCTGCAAGACTAACATTTTTGGCTTGTTATATTCCTTTATAAGAATGCCCTTCAAATTGCTCTGACAGCTGTGTGGTCTAAAGCGCCACCACTGACTGCACGCTCTCTCACCACTGCCTGGGTTCGAATCCTGCCCTGGGCATGTCACGAATTAGCCACATTTGGCATAAAATGTGACGAAAAGCAAAATTCCAATTCCAATTCATATTGATTTTAGAAATGTATGATTTCAGACTTGTCAGGTTATTGAAGCAATTGTGTCCTTAAATTTTTTGTTGGCTGTGTGCATTTTAACAATATGCTGGGTCACATCACCATGTGTGACCTTTACCTCGAATACCTCCTCAGGTTCTTCACAAGAACTACTGCCATATTCACCATTAAACATACTCGTATTCAAAACATATGCCTTTGCTTGAAGGTCCAATAGTGCAAACAAATAAGCCAAACTAATGACTTGAATATTTGACCCTTTCACTAATATATCAAGGCCTCGATCATTATGAATTAAAGTGGGCTCATTTCACATGCTTTTTTTGACTACCTTCCCAGGTTCTTCACACGAACTACTTCCATATTATACATACTCATATTCAAAACATGCTTTTGCTTGAAGGTCCATAGTGCAAACAAATAAGCCAAACTTGACTCAAATATTTGAGCAGGCATTATACACATAGTATTGGCAGTCGTGGCCACTGGAATCTGAAAAATATTATACATGAACTGAGACAGTTCTCTGGAATCCCTCGCCTGTTACGAGCAGTACCGGGAGCATCCATTCCATGAGAACATAGATCGAAAAACAATTGTGAAACCTATTTCTGATTTGTTAATTTTGCCACAATATCAAAATCAGAAAAAGAGACTATCATCAAAATGAATTTAAATATACCTGACATATAGAGAAGTTCGCAACTGCTGTTTTTAGTGCCCTTATTCAGTTATTCTCTTCTCCAAGTACGAGCCGGTGCCGATCAGGATCACAATCAAATAGATTCTTTGGAGGCTGCCGAACTGCGCCTGGACTTCAGACAGCATCATCTTGTTGTTTTGTTTTTGTTAGTATAACAAGCACAACAATCAACAACAATCTAAAGAGTATTTCCGCGCCAACAAGGGTATTAGGATGTTCTGTTTATATTTGTAGTTCGCGGGATTCCCCTTGTGATGTCATGTGGGAATCCCTCAATCCCGTCGGACAACCACGTCTGTTAAAAGTTCTGCTTTCTATCAGAACATACCAAGGTCCCCTTAAATCTAGAGATTGAAAAAATGGCCATTGACTAGGTCAAAAAAATTTTGAATATCGGTTCCTATCAGTACACAAGCTCCTGCACAACTACAATTTTTGGTTTGATTTATTCCTCTATAAGAATGCCCTTCATATTGATTTTAGAAATGTATGATTTCAGACTCGTCAGGTAATTGTAGCAATTGTGTCCTTTAATTTTTTGTTGGCTGTGTGCATTTTAACAATTTGCTGGGTCACATCACCGTATGTGACCTTTACCTTGACTACCTCCTCAGGTTCTTCACAAGAACTACTGCCATATTCACCATTAAACATACTCGTATTCTGCGGTCAAATCGTGAACAGTATCTGTTTCGAGAGTCACATAACTTATGTCTTTATACTATACTTTTCAGGCTTAATGGGATTGAACTGCTTGAATTTCACGTTGCCTCTAAAAGCAATCACTCCATCGTATTTGTTTACTAAATATTTGTTAACTGGGCTTGTAATTTCTTTCTCCGGTTGTATCCAGGTTCTACATGCGTAATATATAGGTTGTTATCAGCAAGATGAAAGAAAGACATTTCCAAATTTGTTGCGCCGCCTGACATTATGGAAAAATGGGGTACTGATGGCCACGTCGGTGGACCAGGAGTCCTCGCTAGCATCCTTGTATAGCAACCTCATCACAATGGTCACTACGATCAAGCATTTCATATCTCCCACTGTAATACCGTTGGCAGGCCACTGACGGAATCTTGAACGTGGGGCAAAGTATACTTTCTCAGCCAGTTGATCCCGAGCGTACTTGTTCGTCTGATTGGTCGACTAAGTTCTCCTTCTAGAACAAGTGAATAAAATCCAATGCTGCAGGTTGATCAGGCAATATGATGCCAGGCGAAAGTCCCTGTATGTTGGAAAAAGGCATGGCACCATGCTGCAGATCTGTCATGCACCAGTTCCATTCACATGTAGCCATGGCTCCTTGGTGAAACTCTGGCAACACAGGTCTCCGCAGAATGAGGGGTCTAAGCTATGCCAGAACATCCTCCTCATCGCTCTCATCTTTGTCAGGGCAATGCGAGCAATAGGAAATGTAGATTCAACTCCTCATGATCTTATCAATGTTTTTATAATTGTTACAATCATTATTGATATATTATTACATGATTCTGCTGTAGGCCTTCTAAGAATCCATGTAACTAATGTCACTGTCCATATTGTTTTTACACATCAAATATTATCCATTGTTGTTATTATTTTTAATCTTGCAAGGTATTCATTCACAGCTGAGTCACTGCCCAGGGCTGGTTGTTTTTTCTACCCTCAAATTATTATCCATTGTTGCTGTTATTGTTATCTATAGTACCACCAGCATGTTAAAGTCCTTACTATTATGAATCATTATTTGGTCGCTGTTGGGTTAAGAACCTAATTCTCTTTATCATGCCAATCATTGTTATATTTTTATTTTCATTTTAAATCATTATTTGAACAAGTGTTCATAATGTTGTTTACATGATAATGTCACTTACGTTTGCGTCACAGGATCTTCCCCAGATGGCCGTGTGGTCTAAGGCAGTGTTACTGACTGATAGCTGTCTCTCACCACTGCCTGGGTTCTAATACCAGCAAGGGCATGTGTGAAAGTAACCAGTTACTGATGATAGCAATGGGTACATCATGCTACCTGATCAGTGCAATACAAAGCTGTGCCGGAGTGGCAGTGGTTAAGCACTACACCAATGAAGCAGCAGTTGCCTATAGAGGTGGAACGCTAGCGGCTTCGTCATTTGTACCATAACCTGAAATTACAACAAAGGAAACTCCTTGTATAATGTCATTGATAGGAACTGTTTCCCTAGCTCCTCCGTTCCTCCCAAAAAGAGCAGCATCAACTAAAAACTAAAGCTCGAGAGCCACAGCAACCTGGTATGGGCTTGGGGCTCACTTGTCCCTCAGATGATGGCTAAACACTGACACAAAGTTGTGGCCCAAAACAGTTAGACGATGCATGTTGATTGGAACTAAAAAATTGAAAAAAGAGGACAATGAATGAAAATGTATATGTATATGAGGAGACTTCAACCTTATTGATGGACTCCATCAAGCCCTCTTTCCACTTAGTACCATACTGACACCATTGGCCTCAGAAGCATAAGTAGAAAGTGCTACCAACTGCAGGTCTATATCATTTTTAATATTTTAAATTGAGTCAATTGTCCCTCTCAATTGACAATGAGGAGGTGTACATGGAGACTTTCAAGGAGAGGCCATTCTGAAAGAAAAGGAAAATATATTATTGATTTCAACAGGGCCCTATTTCTGGAAATATGCGGCGAATTGAATGGTTCATCCTTGACCTTGAAGAAATGAAAAAAGATTTTTTAGTCTTGTAGATGCATCTTTTTTACTGTTGTTTCTGGCTATCGTGTATCATATCATGAAATATAAGATGCACTAACAGCTTTATCCTTGTCCTTTAAAAGATTAGAAATCCCCTTCTGTTCTTGTCAATTGCAAGGTCTCCAGCATATGAACTCATGGCACTGAATTAAGGATATTCCACTTACGTTAATGGTTTTCTTGTTTCTGCTACAAAAATAAGAGCAATGTATATGCATATGTATATTTTTATGTAAGATTGCAAACTGATGGAATCCATCAGTACTTCCTTGTCCCATCTTATTATTATTGTTGGGCATAATTTTTCCTATCAGAAAGGCAGTGTTTATCAGAAAGGAGATGCTATGCCACATACATGATCTGAACAATCCTTCCTTTACCTAAATCGTCCGGATTAACCTTTTGTTGTGATTTGTCTAACAATAACCCTGCTTCCTTATCAGAGTTTAGAAAGGACATGCTCGTCCACAAACGTGATCTATGCAATCCTTCCTTTTTCCTAAATAGCCCGATGGATACCCTTTTGTTGTGATGTGACTAACAATAATCCTGCTTCCTTATCAGAGTTTAGAAAACACATGCTCGGCCACAAACATGATCTGAAAAATTATTCCCATTCTTAAATAGTCCTTTGGGTGTTGTTTTGTGTTGTGATGTGTCTATCAATTATCTTGCCACTTTGTTAATTTAAAAGACTTCTTTGTAGACTACATTTCTAGTTATTGACTTGTTATCAATCACTCAAACCTTGTCTAGCAGTAATATAAAGGCCAATCTGAACAAAGATGTCTTAAAAACATCTTGCCCTTAAAAATGCCATACACAACTGTCCATGTGAAAACACAGGAGCACATAGGTCGATGTCAACTTTATCAAAGGTCTGTCCCTGTGCCTTATTGACTGTCATGCAGTATTGATGAATGGACTGGAAATTGGACCCTTTCAAGGATAAAAGGCATAAGCATTAGAGGGTGCTAATCTTATCCTAGAAATAAGTACTCTGTGTCCCTCAAAGAACCAGTAAAAATCTCAGTATCAATACTATGGTCATGAAGGTGGTGTACAAATAGCCGAGTGTCATTGCAAAGACCTTTCTTCAGGTTAATGTTTCGCAATAACATGATTATGGCTCCAGGTTTGAGAATAAGCTTGTGAGGAGGCATGCCATATGGAGTTAGTGAAATCAATTCTATTGGGTAATTACCTGCCAGGCTGGGTGATTACCCAATAGAATTAATCTGCCCCTGGGTCTTAAACATCAGGAAATACTGCATGAATTATTCCATCAAATAGAAATGAAGTAATACTCAGAGACAATATTTTTCCATGTCTTTTGGAGATGCTGAGGAAATCCTACTAAATCTCCACACTGCTTCCGTGGTTTCGATATCCTCTTCTGTTTGTTGAAGACAAAGTTTTAGGGAACTTACTGTAAGTAAATTGAGTATGATTTGCTGCATTCTATTTGAAGTAAGCAGTCAACATTCTATCTTTTTCAGCAGCAAATTCTGTGGCTGCCTCATGATTCCCTTTTCTGAAATTGACTGGTTGCTGATTTGATAAATGTAATGCTAGTCTGACTATGCAGTGAGACTTGTCATGCATCTTGTATTCAGACAAATGCCACTGTGCCCCTGTCACCTTAGATGGTACAGTTCCGGATGCAGCTGCCCTTTCTTCTTTGTCTCTAACTACGTCATGCATGTGCTTGTATGGAACTGCATATGAACTCATTCTATCGAGAATTGTAGTCAACATGATCATCATGTCTCTCCTATATTTTGAGTTTGTATCATGTTGAAGTCTTTCTTCCACTGCACTATTACCTTCAGTGATGTACAATTGACTGCACATAGGTGAAAGCATTGCATTAATTACATTCAGTTTCCAGTTTGCCAGTAGTAAAGGGATCTGCCATGGGAGAGAATACATGACCAAACATCTATTCTCCTGTTCTTCTCCATCATTTATGTTCGCCTCCATGCAGGTCATTTTCCATTTGAGGTGCAGGCTGCTGTTCTTGCTCTTGGTTTCTTCCATCTTGTTGTTGTGAATCTTGAAGTCTTTGTCGAGCATTCATAGACCACTTCTTTGCCTTTCTGAAATTTTGCTCCCCATTCTATGTCCATAAGGTCTAAGTTAGGGAAAGAATATGATTAAGATCAAAACATGTGCCGTGCACTGGGTGGGCTTGTAAAATAATCATGATGTAAATCAGCATCCCAGTACAGTGATGATCTGTAGTAGTGATCATCAAGGAAGAAATCATAATAGGAATGTCTGAAGTGAGGAGCATTTGTTTCTTTGATTTGAGAGCTTGAGATATGGAAGGAAGTAGAATGCAATTTATTACAAAACAATGCAAGAATCATAAAAGGTTTTTTCAATCACATGTAACATTGCTAAGGTATAATGAAACAGGAAATGAGTAATATCAGCAAAAACAATTTGACAGAGAACCAAATTGGTCACAGGAAACACAAAGAAATAAATTATAGAAGCAGGACATTAATTTTGATGGTGAGGATGAATGAGAGGGAATAGACTGGAAGAAATTTTGGAAACACAACAGGGTGTACGATTTTTGGGCCAAAACTAAAATCAACAGACATTCAAATCTCACGAATATGGAGGAAAGATCAATAGGGAGATATAAGGAGTGTCACAGTTCCTATTTTCATACCATTCAAGTTTCTTATACTTCTCTCAGAATTTATGTTGGAAATGAGAAAAATATGCATGTCTGAACTTGGATTGGTTCAAGTCACAATTTAACAGTTTGGTCCAATATAACCTTAGTTATTAGTACGTACTTCAATTTTCAAGCATATCTGTTAAAATTTGATACTCACATGCTTGATTATCAGGTGTTCTGGCCATAACTGGGTTAATGAAATACCCCTTAACTAATTCTGGGTTGCAAAAGAGATAAATGAATGATCTTAAGTGCATTGGCCATAAATATGTTAATTGAACCACCTTTCATATATTTTTTGAGGGTAAAGGGTTAAATGATTGATCAGCAGGTGCATTGCCATGGGTGAGTTAATTGGTCACAGGAAACAGAAATAATTCATAGAAGCATGACATTCATTTTGATGGTGAGGATGAATAAGAGAATAAACTGTAAGAAATTTTGAAAACAGCAATAAGACTTGCGGTTTCATGGGTGGGTAAAAGGGGATAAATGCTTGATCATCAGGTAATCTGGCCATAAATGGGTCAATGAAATAACCCTTAACTAATTCGGGGTTGCAAAGGGTTAAATGAATTGGCCATGAATATGTTAACCTAACAACCTTTGATATATTCTGGGTGGGTAAAAGGTTAAATGAATTACCCTAGGCTATTACATACATTTATGTTTTACATGATACAACAAACACAATGTTTATTTCAATATAATTATTTTTGTCATTTTTCCATTCAATAGATCATGAATTATTAATGAAACATTGCAAAACGTAAACATTTGAGAGAGAAAGAAAGAGAGAGACTTGTGAAATAACCGGCCTAAACTAATTCAGGATGGGAAAGGGTAGACATGAATGACTTTTAGTGCATTGGCCGTGTATGGGTTAATTTAACATTTGATATATTGTGGATGGGTAAAGGGTTAAATGAATTACCCTGGGGTATTACATACATTTATGTTTTTCATAATACAATTAACTATTTATTTCAATAACGTTATTTGTTATCATTTTTCAATTCAATAAATCATAAATATTGAATGAAACATTGCTAGTCTTGTGCGAGGAAGAGAGTACAAAAGAGTGGAAAATCATTCAAACAGATAAGAATTTTAAAAAGCATGAAATAAATGTTGGAGAAAGAGAAGGAAACAAAATCAAAGTGTGAACAACCGTCATTGACAAACAGTTTGATTACACATGTTTATTTCAATCAATCATATTTTCATATTTCCATTGAACTTCCTCATGAAATTTCATAGCCGGACTTGTGTGAACGGCTGTGTGAACCACATGCAAGTCAAATTAATTTTTCATCAAAACTAGATGCGTGTTTATTTTCCACAACCGTTACCGACAACAGTATAATTTACATTATAATAACTCATTATTTATTTATTTTTTATCTATTTATCATTTTTTAATGTACATATAGATAGACGCCATTGATTTTGTTTTTAATTAACGCAAATCGTCATTGTCAAAAACTTTTTTTTGCAATTGCATGCTCATAAATAAAGAATCGGTCAGTGAGAAATGTTTTTAAAATGTATTTTTGAATATAATGTGGCCACGCACCGACTCGCGGGCACTCCCACTCAAGGACACCCTTGATGTAGCGCCTCAACATCTTGTTGCAGGTTTTGCAGGTGTATTCAGAAAAACTGCCATTAGGAATAAGGCACATGTCAGAAGCACATGTTGCGCACTGCAGTAGTGGTGGGGCAGTGATTCCTTCAAACAATCAGGAAATCAAACATGTATATAATTTCCAGTTCGCTGGATACGAAGTGTTTATTTTTTACATTCCAAGCACCTCCAGATGGAAGGGCTTGAAAGAGTCCAGGCACAGGTTCACTGTACACTGCATGTATCAAGTTGTAAGTTGTAAGTAAGTTGTAACCGTTCGTATCACGAGCATTGTTTCCAGGGAAGTTAACGCATCCAAGGCCAGCGAGTGACAAATAAAAAAAAAAAGTTTGTACAAATTGTACGAGTTCCTTTAAAGGCTATTATGGCTTCATTGATCAAATGTTTTTTGTTAGGTTGTACGACTCGATGCATGTCTCTTGTATGCGATCATATAGCAGGCGAATGTGACAAATCGAGTCATGTCCCTTAGAACTTCTTGGAGTATTTTGCACAGTATTGTTCACATGAAAGTACTGGTTCAGTTATCAAAATGAGTATGTCTCTAAACACAAGCATACTAAACAGTCAGTCCTGAGACCAATATATCTTCTTGTTAGGTAATTCCGTGATCGACATGGCGACGAGTAGTCTTGTATAAGCTTTGATTCCCCTTGCAGTTGTTTCGTACCAAACACAATCTGTTTTGTTCGCTTTGCGTTGTTGTTCCTGGGTGTATCAATTTGTATTTCTCTGGAAACAACCATTAAACCACTTCCTTAGCTTCTGCTGGCAAAATCTATGTCGCTCCTACAGGTTTGCGAAACTCATTCACATGTATGTGATCAGAAACATTAATATATTCCATGTCCATGCGCCATTATTACAATCCAACCAATGCGTTAGAAAGTTGCCGTCATCAGCAATTTTCTGGTCTCCCTGATAAGGATCGTCACTAGTGCTCACATCATATTTGGCACAGCCCCAATGAAACCACAAGGTACACTAATCACAACACACACTGTTCGATATCTTTAGTTATCTCATCTTCCAACCAGAGCTTCTGACATAGTGTACATGTATTGAAAGATTTCTGCTGAAGGAGGTGGGGGGCTTCATACCTTTTAAAGAAAATTGTCAGATTTTGCTCAAGCTCTTCCACAAATCAACAGCCGCATGCATGTATGATATCAGAGTGGACTCCATTTCCAGTCCATACTCAAAAAAAGCAAAAGCTGGCTTTTGTTACAACTATCTGACGTTTGATATTTGATAGTAATTAATACGGATGATCTCTCTTCAGAATAATTTCATTGTTTCTCATTTCCAGGAATGATGTTTGAAATCTCCTCTCCCATAGTACATAGGCATTTGATTTTTAGGGGAGATGGTGGGTGACAGTTGCAGGTCAACATTCATTGAAGACTTGCTGCTCCATAGGATAACTTGCTTTATTATACCTCACTTGAAGATCGTAAGCCGTGATTGGCTGAGTTAACAGTTGGCAATCATCATGTTCACTGATGGGCTTAATGTTCACTGATGCCATCAGTGATGGCCTTCATGTTTACCGTTGTCACTAGTGACGCCTAGCGGGGAATGTGTAAATCACCAGTCATCATGTTCACTGATGGGCTTCATGTTCACTGATGCCATCAGTGATGGCCTTCATGTTTACCGTTGTCACTAGTGACGCCTAGCGGGGAATGTGTGAATCATCAGTCATCATGTTCACTAATGGGCTTCATGTTCACTGATGCCATCAGAGATGGCCTTCATGTTTACCGTTGTCACTAGTGACACCTAGTGGAGAATGTGTGAATCACCAGTCATCATTGACCTACAATTGTAAATATGTATGTATTGGCATTCTTAAGAGTATTCATTAAATGGTTTTATTCCTGTACAAATCAGTTGTTGTTTTAATTGTTATTTCATCAAAATGGGGTTTGTTTGGTATAATAAATCAAATATACCATGCCAGTGTGGGTATCCTGATGGAATGTCTCCCCTCGGGAAGATGGTTTTCCCTCGGGCTCCGCCCTCGGGGAAAACCATCTTCCCTCGGGGAGACATTCCATCAGGATACCCACACTGGCATGGCAATTTATTTGTATAATGTACTTTCAAGCTCACCCCTTTCAATGCCGAAGAGTCATGCAAATGGAAATTATATATATATTCCTTTAGTGAAAATATCCTCCATCCTCATGAACATTCCCCCACTTTACTGCTGGTACATATCCAATACTAGGGCTACCATGAACAATTTCATACGAGAATTTTGTCACTGCCAATCTTTTATTTTGTTCACTTTTGAGTTGGCATGATAATATTTTGAAGCTGTTATTCTTCCTCGTCTTTTATTTAGTCAAATTTCTGACTTGGATTGAGTGCGGGTTGCTTATTTAATTCACTCTGGGCAGCAGTCTGAGTTTTAGTGCTTCATAGAAACCACTCGTGATTTCTGAGGCCTCTCTGGTCAGATTACAATCTCTGAATCCTTCACCAAGGGATCTCAAATTTGGAAGAAGGTAGGTGTAATTTGGGAGCCCAGCTGGCCTGATAAGCCAGTGAGCAAGACTGACGTAGGTGACAATACCACAAGTTTTTCAAAGAAGTTTGATATTGTCTGTGGTTTCACAGTCTTATCACCCTCTCTTTGGGGATCAAAATCAATTTAGCTTCAGTCGACTTCCGACGATTCTGTCTTTGTATTGACAGTGCGGGGACTCGGCCCAAAAAATGAACTTGAGTGCTCGCGAAAGCTAGCGTCCGAAACTGGAGTCCATATTGAGTTTTCGGTTGCATTGACAAGATCTTAAGGCAAATGATTTCAAACAACATTGCGCCTCGGCAAGTGCCGGCAAATGCCGGGCACACTAAAGGTGTACCGCCGCAATTGATAATCGGTGCCCCAAAACATGGAGTTTTAGCCGTTGTGAGGCCACACATGCATTGGAAGCATGTGTTGATACAAAGATATCGTCAGCTCGTAATATCCGATCGCTCAAATTTTCGATTCGAGCGCTTGGATCGTAGGCCCCAATGATTGAAAGCTTGAGCTTCCGAGTACTCTTCCTACCACTAGTATTGACAGTGTGTCATTAGTCTTGAAGTTCATGTCACTCACTAGCCTAGACCTAGCTCACTTCATGAATTGAATGGGAAACATTTCAGTGGCATGCCTCTGCTGCTTTATTTAAGTTATTGGTTATAACATCTATTATTTTATAAAGAGTGGCAAGAATATGATTACATGTTTAACCATAACTAGCAGTGCATGAGCACCAGGCAGTTACAAGTTCTGTGGTTGTTTTACAAGTATCCAATTCTGTCTGAGCTCATCATGGATATCCAATTATGTCAGCATTGTCAGCTGTGGCAAAATATGCTGGCCCTACATAGTTACTTTGAAAGTAGGAGTAGGCTTTGCGTGCCTTATATTTACCAATGTAGTTGTCATTGAATTTGTTTTGCTTGTGTATGAATTCAACGATAATACCTAAGTTAAGAGAAGGCCACTTTATTTAAGTTACATCATTACTCCAAACATAGTTTTGGGGAGGAAGGGGGTCAAAAATGTTATGCTGTTCTAACATATTTAGATATTCTACTTTAAATTATGTAAGTGCCTCCTGGGACAGTTTAACTGACACTTTGCGCTCTCATATGCTACAAAGGCCCAAGATACCAACACAACTTTGTTTCTAGTTGTAGCAATGCCCTGCGTTGAATATTGCTAATGGTTTAAAGGCACACAAAGGGCATATAATGAATCTATTGGGCAAATTACATACATGTGAAAGTGCATTGCTTGATTTGTTTCTTAAACAACCGATGTTACAATGTCATCACAAAGAGGAGGCAATGAAATCTCTAATTCATTGGAAATAATTCTGTACCACTTAATGCGTGCAATAGCCTGTTCTTCATAAATAGGGGTATTGGCTATTCTACATGTTTCCTGAACATCAGACCCTAACATTTACATTGATGTTTGCACACTATGTGGGACTGCAATGGTTGCCTGGTATCAAGCAAGAACGTCTTTGATCTTGAAACCACAGTCTGCCATAAGCTGGTCATATGGTTCAAGAAAGTTGTAAAATCCGCAATTTCGAAATATGTACTGGTTAGATGCTCTTCCCCCATTGCAACGGGAAACGAAAGAAATCAGGCCAGTTTGTGAGATTTCTACTACGAATTTTACAATGAAGTGATGTTTATAGTCACTCCAACACATTACCTGATTCTCTAGAGCAGAAGGTGTCTCCATAAACACTCCAGTGCTATCAATAATGCAGCATACATGAGGGTACCACTGCATAAAAACAGGGCAGGCTTTTCCTGATGTCCATTCTTTTGGGCCATATGACCGTTTAAATTCTTTGGTCCTCATCTAAGTTGTAACGACACAACTTATCAGACAGACAGTTGATACCTGAAAGAATTGGCCAAATCAAACCTAGGCACAATGGCATCATTACCAAAAGAAATTGCTGCTCACATCCCAACTTCCTATCTGGTCTGGTTGGCTGAGAGCTTTGTTGCATGGCAACCTGAAGCCTGATGCTTACCAAGAAAGAGTGCCCAGTTCTAACTGTAAAAATTCTACTCATTTTCAAATTCAAAACCTTAGTTGTCAAGGAAACTTTGATAAACACTTCTACTGAGATAAAATAAAATATAAAAGCTTAAATTAAGGCATTATTTTAAAATGCCAGTATCCTTTCTCTATACACTCCACCTGCTCTAACCTGCAATATGTATTCAGGTGAAGATGAAGCTTCCAGGGGCATTAAATACAGCGCCCTTTGAAATAGATTTGCATAGGAGTAAAAGAAGAGAGATTGGCATTTACGCTGGAAACATTTGCCATGGCATTTGTGTTTTCTATATCAGGGGGGGGGGGGGCTTCGTTGAAGGGTGTCGTTTGGCAGGTGCCTGCTGCTGGGCTGGTGGGGGCTGCTGGACCGGTAGAGGCTGCTTGGGTGGTGAGGTCCGTTACTGAGGAGGATAGGGCTGTCTAGCCCCCACAAAGCCGATGCCCCCTTTAGGCAAGAGTCTGCCGGTGGAGCCACAGACGGAGCTGTAGTCTGGACCGGTGGAGCTGCAGCTCCCCCCTTGGAGGCTGGCCTGGCGAGCGGAGCCTTTTTGGCGGTTGGCCTGGCAGATGAAGCAGGTTGTGTTGGCGGAGCAGGCTTGGTAGGCTTGGCTGGCGGAGCACGCTTGGCCGGCGGAGCAGTCTCTGCAGGTGGAACCATCATGGATGGGGCAGTCTCTGCTGGCGGTGCTGTCTGAATGGGCGGAGCAGGCTCGTGTGTGTGCAGGGACCGGCCTGGCAGTTTGATCATGGTGGCGATCGTTCGATGGTACCTCCATCGGTGTCTCCTTAGGGAATCCTCCCTACTAAAGCTGGCGGAGCACATCCCACATCTCAGCTCCGTCCATTCGCCACTGTGCTGCTGGAGGTGCCTAGTCAGGTTCTTCTTGTTACCAAAACATCTGTTGCATCTGTGACAATGGTAGTTCGCTTCAGGTCTCATTGTAGAGGTCTTGATGGGTTGGCAGTCAGTGGATGACTGGCCTCCCTCAGCTCATCCCAGAATTTATATCCTCTCTGGGAGGACACCGCTAGATTTCATTGGCTGAGAGCTTTGTTGCATGGCAACCTGAAGCCTGATGCTTACCAAGAAAGAGTGCCCATTTTTATGAGAGGTATTTCAAGTTTAAGAGAGATCTGTCAGAAAAGCAGAATTCCCCACTTTCCACAAGTTCAAAACTTGTTCACACAACATGGCCATTCGACAAGGCAAATCACCTCAAATTGGGAGAGGAATGAGAAATCTAAACTCTTGAGACTTCCAGCTTTACAATGATACATTGGTTGTCAAGTCTGGTGAAATTTTTATTGGGTTTTGTGCCCTTTGTAAATGCCTAATTAATTATGTGGATTCGCGAGAAGTCCGCGATTTTACACAAAAACGGCCAAACTTCTGGGAAATTCTTGGAGGAAACAACCTAACTCTTCTCAATACTAAATCTAAGTGTAAAACCCATCTGTGGACTTTTTCAAAAAGATCCCATACCCGAAAAAGTAGTGTAGAGTTCTGCCATGCGAACTAATTATCATGCACTAAGGAAATTCCCCCCTAGGGTAGCGTGGAAGGAGAGAAGGTTCTACGAAAGTATATTGCGGTTTCCCGCAGAAAGAAGAGGAGAGCAATCTACTAAAGGACATATTTATTGTTAGTGTGTGCAAGTGGAGTATACAAGTAATGATGCAGGGGTGCAGCACAGCGAAAAAGCTAAGGTGAAGTTAATACTAGAGAGATAATAAAGAGCTCGAAGCAATAGAGCGGTATCTACGAGAAATCTAAGTAAGTGCAAGCATTACGAAGTAAGGCTTAAGGCTTAGCATTATTGAAAACAGCCAGAATTGTGTACCGCATCGCCTTGCCGGATCCTGGGGTGGATCACAAACTCCGCAATCACAAATATGTGATCCGCAAGCCTTATAAGAAGAAAAGCGACACTAAGTAGTAATGTTAAAGATAAATATTGCTTGCAGCTTAACTAAATTAACCCTTCCCCCATTAACAAGCAAAAGTATCTGGCGTTAAGTTAAATGAAAATCCGCCAGAAGATAAAACACACGAAGTGAAATAAAACGACCATAACCACAAAATCATAAGGGCCTCCGGATCCGTCTCACCTGGATCGGAAGTCGTTAATCTAGAATATCGTGAAAAAATGAGTAAGTCCTAAATACGACTCACGAGAATCGCCGGATTCTTGTTATGTGTATGCTGTAAGCATCAGCAGAACTTCTCGGGTTTTATTGTTTTATTTTGGACCAGACCTGCCTAGGACTGTCATTGACATCCAATTTTTTTTTCGATTCGATTATTGACAAAATTCTTTTCGATTCCGATTTATTTCGATTCGTTTCTTTACCTTAAACTATGTTCTCTTACAGCCTTATCTGCTTTGTATATTTGCCTACTTTTCCCTTAATTGAAATTGCCTCTGCTCTTTTTTTGTCTTTGTCCAATCCAAAATCTTTCCATACTGTGCTGGTCTTCCCCTTTTTCCCTATGAAATCCACTCTATATATTATGTCACCCATATCAGTGTCACTAGGACACTATACATATATTCAGAATCTACCAACTACGCTAATTCTACTACTAGTCTAATACCAGAGAAGCTGCAACTGTTCCCAGCATTTAAAGTTCATTAGACAAAAAAATAAAAAGTTTTTTTCTTCTTGTAAATGTTATGATATTAACATTTATAACTAAAATAAAACAAAATTATTTTTTTTTCATTAAGTTTAACTTGTGAATGAGTGCTTGTGGCAAGCCCTCTGTGTGAGGGTACTTGAAATAAGGTGACTTGGCTCTTTCCGGCACTCCTCGTGCTGACCTTGCTGCGTGGTTGAGTGGTGGTTGGCACGTGCGAAATCAGGTCAAAGTATCCATCTGATCGAATAGTGTCATTTGCTCATGGCCCCAGCAACTGTATGAATATACTGTCATCACAGGTGCCAACTACGCAAGAGACATCCTCTGTAAGAATGTTTCTTTTTTTCTACACAGATGCTGGGGCCATGCGTAAATAGAACTGTTGAGCTCATGGATATGTATAGCATTAACATATTCAATACAGCTGATAGAATGGTCTGGTTACGTTTGGCCCCAGCATCTGTGTAAATCATGTAGTCACAAGTGTCAAGACTCAAGCATCCTTTACGAGGAAGTGATACTTGAGATTACATTATTTACACAGTTTCTGGGCCACAAGCAACAAGAATATTTTATCAGATGTATAGAAAATGTGAGTACAATACACGTTGATAAGCTCAACGGCATGTGGAGCATGGCCCAGCATGGTGGACACGCTAGTTCTCCTTTTTGCCGAAAGGTGGCGTCGTGCATATCGATCTCATAGTGTTGACAGATTCGATATAGGTCCGACCATTTTGTCAATTCATCGATGGGGTGCCACTCGATGACCCTCCTAGACCTGCCCCCCTCCCCTACCAGTATACCAATTCATTGCACACTAAAGGAAAGACCTGAAATGTTTAAAATTAGTATCAGTACACTGCATGAATTGGAGCTGTGTCTTAAGGGACTGAAATCCTATGTTTTCTGAGTGAATTCATCTGCTATACTATACTACTCTTTCTTTGTCTTTGTCTCCAGCAGCTGAACGTGTTCTGGCATTCATTGCTGATCTTCCCTTCCTCATTCTTTCAGACTCCAGAAAGGCCTCAATCTCTGTTGCCACTCTGATTGCCTCAACTAGATCAATGGCTCGGGAGTTGAACAATCTCATTGGGATTTAAGGACCCTGATTGGCATCACCTAAATGAGTTCTCGCCAATCTTGTCAGGCCACAGTTGTGCCGTTGAATCTATCCGGAGTAAAACTTGGACGTCTCATCCTCTCAGTTCCACTCTGAGTTTCTCTAACATTGTTGCTGAACTGAGAATGATTAGTGCCATCCCGCCAGCGGGAAGCTTCTTGATGACCAACCACTGCATGACTTCTGTCTTTAGGCTGACACTCTTCTTAGCTCTGGACCTCATGCCCTAGTCGTAGACCAGCTCTCTCAATGTGTGGCTACCCTTGTCATCCCCTGCCGTCACGTCTGTGCTGCTCAGCAACTTTATGGACAGCATTCACTTTGAACATCACCTCAGAATCTTCTGGATCACAGGCTTTATGTAAAAAAGTCGCCATTATTCTATTTTTGAACTTGCATTCTTCTGCAAAGACAAATCATCCTGCCACGCCCACCATTGTAAAGAGCCTCTGTCGTCGATGATTAGTTTCAAGGCAATAAATATTTCTTTTGTTTGGGCTTCATAAGAGGTGGGACAAGAAGACATCATATTATTTGGTTTATGTTCTAATTGGCTAGTGTTTGGCCTGAAGTGCAATCGAAGAGGTGTCTAGAGCTCGCAACCTTAAATGGTCTAAGCTTTTTTAGGGTTTGTGTGTCCGAAATGCGCCCACACACATTGCTGACTAAGAGTATGTTCATGCCTAAAATATTTATTTACATGAGGGACACAGCCATGCATCTGATACATAAGTTCCGCTTCATTTCATATTCCAACGCACTCGAAGAGAATCCACGTTACAGTCAGTGCATTCTATGCTACATTCATTCCTGCTCTTAAGCTTTTTTTTATTACATCTAGCCCACACACCCCATTAAGTTAGATTTTGGGAAGTTTTGAAACAGCCATAGGTCCCTTACTTGATGCACACTGTTGCATGAACTTTGTACTAGGACATTTTTCACTGCATGCATAGGGATGATCAATAATTTAACTGTTGAATTGCATAGCCTTCATTAAATATTTTGCAGGTGAGAAGTTCAGGAGCCACATTGCCCCCCCCCCCCCCCCCCCCCCGAAAAAAAAAAGAACTGAAAATTTGACTTTCTATTTCCTCCCAAAATTCAGGAACAAATGAATCACCTCATGGTAGTATCCATAATTAAGCAGTGTATACACACAGGTCACAATATTTGTATATAGAGCTACGCCCATTTGCCCTTGAATTTGGAAGTAGTATGGAGATTTCTTTGAAAGAGAACCTCCATCCAAGCGTCTCCATTTTGAAGGTTCCTGGACTTGTATGCCAAAGGGGCATTTTAATCACACAATCCTGGGCCATGGCACTGACATGTAACTTTGAGATCAGGCGAAGCAGAAACAAATGTGTTTTTTTGGCAACCTTGGCATACATAACCTTTGCATGACCTTCCATAGACAAACCATGTTTTGTAGCTGCCGTGGAAATTTCCTTTTTGAAACCCATTATAGACGCCACAAAATTTTGGGGGTCTGAACTACCCTGGGTCACGCTATAAACATGTGAGAAATAATTGGCAGTGATTCAACCATTTCTAAGTTCTTTTCATTAACTACTGCCACTCCATACTCTGTTGCTTCTTCAAGTGATGCTCTTTCTTTGTCAGACATTTTAAATTTGTCTTTTAATAATTCAGGTGAACTTTCAACACCTGAAGTTAACACTTCTGCCGCTTCCTTCAGAGTTGGAGGGATTTTCTTTTTTTCCGGTTTTGGAAAAGGGGTCCCCTTCACAAGGCGAATGAAACAACTATTAGGGAAAGATGACTTGAGTAGTTCATTATTTTTGTCCTCTTCTCCCTGACCTTGCATGCCACTAAATGATGAGAAATCTTGTGACAGCATTCACACCGATTCAACAAAGTTGTCACTATCTGGCATTATAAATGTTATATTGTCACCCATGATGGTAAGCTCAAATATTCAATTTTAGGAGAACTGGCTTAAGTTGTATGATTACAATCAAGACATTTTGGCTCGAACAGTTCCATTATTCTATTCACCTATAGGGAATATTGTGGGCATGCCCCGCTCTAAATGTATAACTTTTACAGAAAAATGCAGAACGCAACAAAGAGTATTATGGCAAATGTTAGCATTACAGGTTTTACATAATTAGAATGCCACTGCACGGGTGGACTTTTTTAAGTTGGAAAAGCAAGAAGTCTGTGCATTAACTTCTCTACAGAACAATATTCACCCTTGCGTATAATGCACAACACGCAAAGATAATGATAAAGGTATATTAAAGGACAATTATAACATGAATGAAAGATGAGTCCAAATAATTTTTTAAAGAAAAAGTAAATCTAGGACCCAACCACTGCCATCCTCCATACAAGAAGTATATCGCTGTTTGAACACATCCTAACACTGTATTAACACACAAGAAAAGCATCTACTGGCGGGGATCATTATATTCTGTTAATAGCTAATCTCAGGCGGTTTAGTACCCACTTGACATTAGCAGCTACCTTGCTGCTAGTGACAAGTGTGCACCAAGCAGCTTTCGATAAGCTTTTAGTAGGCTAAAATGGCCCCTGCTTATAGATGCTTTTCTTGTGAGTTAGGATGAGTTTGAACAGCAATATACTTCTTGTATGAAGGTTGGCAGTGGTGGCAACTTGCGTTTAAGTAAAAAATACTCAAAGAAACTATTTGGGCCTACGTTTTATTTATGATGTAATTGTCCTTTGATTTTTGGTCAGTGAGGGCTACCTTGATTGAAGTATTGACCTTTCTTCCAAGTAGCCTTGCATAAGGGTATGGGCCTGGAAGGGGGTTTGCTAGCTAGTATGTTCCATGCATATGGCAGTGATGTTGAAGAAGGCATGGTTAGTCCACTCCTAACGGCATAATCCACACGGAACAGTAGGCCTGCAATTTGATTGGAGCCACCATACATTTTGCAAAAAGTAGGTTATGTGAATGTCAGCTCTCACCATTACTTCAATTAGTCATGACTATAACAGTTAGGTTTGGGTACTGTAAATTGTCATATATTGATCCTATGTGTATAGGTTATCAGTCAGTTGGGCTTATTTCATGTTATGAAATGTTTATTTTGTTTTATGAATAAATGCTTCACTTCATCCTGCTTCATCTCTGTCTCAATTGCATTTCAAGGGTGGCCCTGAAACCAAATTCTATCCTTGACATCAACATTTCATTCGAATGAGTCACATGAAATATATGAAGATCTTGTGATACTCTACACCTGTGACACCTATTGAATAGTGTACAAACTAAAACAATTCATTGCAATTTGTTAGAAATTCCTGTAATATGTACCATTGATTGGGGAGAGATATATAGGTATTTTGAAATCACAACAAGAGCATAAATTGTGTTTGGGTAATAATAAGTACTAGCAGACCCCCGTGCACAGCACGGGTTTGGATTCTAAGCCATATTCAGTGAAGCTCAAAAAAACTGCCTTAACCACTCAAAAAAATAGAACCCTTACAGAACCATAGACGTCGCTCTTGTTTGTTTTTTAACTCATGTATAGATTCCCCAACCCCTGCACCAACTAATCAAGATACTGAAACACCACCTAAATGATAATAATAAGAGAGAGAGAGAGAGGGTGCGACAACTTTTTCTAAAAGAAAGGGAGAGAAGATCCCCATAGGGGACAGGGCTCAACAGTACCCTGCCAACCCAAGTAGTCCGGCAGGGCAAGTTGGACATGGGCCACCCATGATCAGAAAGTCCTGCCAGGCGTTCAGTTTGCCAAGCCAATTTGATAGGACTCATGTTTAAATTCCCCAAACCCCTGCCCCCACTAATCAAGATATTGTGACACCCAGGGTCTGACACTTAGATTTTAGGCTTGGGGCCCGTTAAGCTATTTTAATCAATTTAGGGGTCAAAAACAGCATTTCTGTATTATTATACTATACATACTATTTTGGGCCCCTAGTCTAAAGAATCTAGGGGCCCACAGCAAAAGCTAGGGGCATATGCCCCTGGGAAAGACGAACCCTGGACATCACATACATAATGAGAGAGAGAGAGAGAGAGAGAGAGAGAGAGAGAGAGAGAGAGAGAGAGAGAGAGAGAGAGAGAGTGACAGGGGGCAGTTAATAAAGGGGCAGTAGAGTGACAGGGGGCAGTTAATAAAGGGGCAGTAGAGTGACAGGGGGCAGTTAATAAATGGGCAGTAGAGTGACAGGGGGCAGTTAATAAAGGGGCAGTAGAGTGACAGGGGGCAGTTAATAAAGGGGCAGTAGAGTGACAGGGGGCAGTTAATAAAGGGGCAGTAGGGTGACAGGGGGCAGTTAATAAAGGGGCAGTAGGGTGACAGGGGGCAGTTAATAAAGGGGCAGTAGGGTGACAGGGGGCAGTTAATAAAGGGGCAGTAGAGTGACAGGGGGCAGTTAATAAAGGGGCAGTAGAGTGACAGGGGCAGTTAATAAAGGGGCAGTAGAGTGACAGGGGGCAGTTAATAAAGGGGCAGTAGGGTGACATGGGGCAGTTAATAAAGGGGCAGTAGGGTGACAGGGGGCAGTTAATAAAGGGGCAGTAGGGTGACACGGGGCAGTTAATAAAGGGGCAGTAGGGTGACAGGGGGCAGTTAATAAAGGGGCAGTAGAGTGACAGGGGGCAGTTAATAAAGGGGCAGTAGAGTGACAGGGGGCAGTTAATAAAGGGGCAGTAGAGTGACAGGGGGCAGTTAATAAAGGGGCAGTAGAGTGACAGGGGGCAGTTAGTAAAGGGGCAGTAGAGTGACAGGGGGCAGTTAATAAAGGGACAGTAGAGTGACAGGGGGCAGTCAATAAAGGGACAGTAGAGTGACAAGGGGGCAGTCAATGAGGGAGTTAATTTCAACACCACAGCCCTGAGTACACATGCACTAATTCTCCCTATCAACCTATAGTGCTGTATGATGTAGAGTTTTTTGCAACATTGTATACTTTTATAGACAGAGTTGAAAGAGGGGGAGAGCAACATTGTATAATTTCATAGATACAGTTGTTCAACATTGTATGAAATACATTGTATCATATCGGGTGGCTGCAGACATATGTCATTGATGTGACCTGGACTGGCTGCAGACACTTTTTCATTGCCATTGGCAACCGGCTATTTTTCAAGATAATAAGTTAAGTAAACACAATTTCGAAAAAAACAAAAGTGAATGCATTAATCGGAAACAACTTCCAATTGATCCATGGCAGCAGTGTAGCCCGGCAGGGCATATCCCACGAGAAAACCCCCAACAACGAACCTGCCAAGTGAGTATTAAAATATAGATTTAGTGATCATTTTATTTATTTACAAGTGATAACAATGTCAGTAAACATATGCATGTGCATAATGTTGATTGATATATACAATTACAATATGGGTTAATTAGCAGTGCAAAGTCTACATATTGGTGATTCCAAATTTTTAGTTTCAATTTTTGATGCATAGCTTGACCTAGCTACATGTAATTCCCTAGTCATGCATATGACTGTTCTAGGTTTTGCAAAAGTAACTGCGCACTCACCTTGTCATCAATGACGTAATCTTCGTCTTGATTTAGCTAAGCCTGTAGCATATTTTATATTCTACCAAATTTTGTAACTGTAATACTCTTGCTAGTAGAGGTAGAAGCCAGAGGTGTTTCTGACTCTATGTTTGAGTTCTCATTATCTTTACTTTAAAAAACTTTTTTTGTTTCCGACAGACGTTGTTTTGTTAGATTGTAAGTCTTTGTTTCTGTAACTTTTCAAGGGCCTTCGGTATTTCAAAAATCAGGTCATTGTTATTAGCAATGTTTGGATGAGAGTTTTGAGTGATATCTGACAAACCAGTTGACGCCTCTTCTGCTTGATCGACATTCGTACATCTTTCTTGAGGCTGGTCATCGCCATCATCTTCAATCAGGTGTTTCGTTGTTTTCCTGTCTCTGCCACGCATGCTGAAACGTGAAATTAGACACCAACAGCAACATATAACTACTGGTTATTAATCATATTAGGTTTTTGATTTATGTTTGAAATAATGAAAATAGCATATATGCATAAACAATTTGTAACATAAACAATAGAGGAAAGTATCAATATTAAGTGGCTAACACGACGCAATTTCAGTAATTAGTCACAAGTCATTGATAATAATTCTTCCATTTTACCTCTTCCAGACAAGTCTTCTATATTCTCTGCAGAGTTGCAGGCTCTGTACCTTGCTCTTGATAGGGTGGAGACAGCAGATGATGATGAAAGGAATTTTATCATTTTTTCAGATTCAAAGTCTGTTCTTCAGGCCATTTCAGGCCAAGACTGGAGACATCCTTTTGTTCTCTACATACTGGAACGCCTCAATTGGCTAGTAAAGTACCACAAGAAAAGAATATTATTTTACTGGATTCCCAGTCATGTTGGCATCATAGGTAATGAAAAGGCAGACACTGCTGCCAAGGCGGGTTTTCGAGAAGACGGGAAATAGTTAAAGTGGTCTCTTTAGAGGTGGTCAACTAGAAGCCCATGGCATTTATAGTCATGTTTAGTCATTATGTATTTAGAAGATATCATTAGTCCCATTAATTATCTCATTTTAGGTTACCGGAGACTTTCATGTCAAGTGAGTGGAGGAATTAAATAAACTCACCCTTGTTCTCAAAGAAGGACAAAGCTATTTCTTGCCTGTGGGCACTGAGTGCACGCATGGTTGAATGCATCTTGTCCAGGTTGTGCTGATCATTAATAATATGCTCCGCAAACTGAAATGACAAGTTTAGAGGAATAATGATGAGAACAACTTTCATATGTCAATCAACTAGCCAATGGGAAGCAGCTGTTAGATATGTACCTTTGCAACAAAGATGTCACAATTAAAGCTGTCCTGCTGTTTTGAGTAGTCTGTCCTTTTCAGCGAGTAGGTCTCTGTATCGCACTCAATTTTCTTTTGGCTTTGTCGCTGGACAAATTTGCTGTAAAATGATAAATGGATGATTAAAGCTTATCGTACTGGGCATATTGTTTACAAATATGTATCTAGGGCAAGGTGCTAAGCCTCTGGTCTCTTGAACATGTCTTATGTCAAGGCGCCAGGGCTGTGGCCTGGAGAACACATACAGGCAGAGGTGCTAAGCCTGCCTCTCCTAGTCAACTGAAATGAATGCAGTTCGACTAAAGATACCTGATTTTCACATTTACCTTGACCCAATGGGCAATTAAAAAAAAAAAAGTAACAAAGTATTTCTGAAAAATATTTTGCTCTGATGATGTTTAATACCAAGTTTGTATTTTTGGTACAATTTTGTATTAAGGAGTCATTAGAAGAATTGAATTTTGATCCTGACATCATCGCAAAGTTTGAATTTCCAGAAACTCCTCCATGGACATATCCAACTGCAATGGTCAACCTCACTCTTTCATATATGCCACGAAGGATCAAACGGATCCTTCAAAATACATAAGTTTACATAACGAGGTGAAGGATGTCTTTCGAGACTATATGATTTCATCTACACTGATGGGTCTGTTTCAGATGATAAAGCAGCAGCAGCAGCAGTCATTGATAACTATTCTTCCATTGAACGTCTTTCAGATAAGTCCTCAATATTTTCTGCCAAGTTGCATGCTCTCTATCTAGCTCTTGATAGGGTGGAGATGGCAGATGATGATGAAAAGAATTTTATCATTTTCTCAGATTCAAAGTCTGCTCTTCAGGCCATTTCGGGCCAAGACTTGACACATCCTCTAGTCCTCTGCATTCTGGAAAGCTTCAATTGGTTGGTACAGTACCAAGAGAAAAGAATATTATTTTACTGGATTCTCAGTCGTGTTGGCATAAGAGGTTATAAAAAAGGCAGACACTGCTGCCAAAGCTGCACCAGGTCTTTTGAGAAGAGTCACAAATGTTCCCATTCCTTATGGTGATTTAAAAAAACATCAATATCCTTTTAAAACGCAAATGGCAGTCTAAGTGGGATGAGGCAGCAAACAACAAACTACAAGAGATTCATCCTCAGCTGGGTCTTTGGCCTGGAGGTTCTCGAATTATTAGGCGTGAGGAGAGTGTTTTAACAAGAATTCAAATTGGTCACACTCATTTGACTCACTGCTTTCTTTTGAAAGGGGAAGATCCTCCCCAATGTACAGCCAGTGATTGTCAATTGACTGCCAAGCATATTTTATTTGAGTGTGTTAATTTTATTGAATCTAGAAATAGACATTTGAGTATAAATAGCTTTAAGGAACTCTTTGAAAATGTTCCTCCAGACAGTATATTATCCTATTTACATGAGATTGGTCTATATTACCGATTATAAAATATTTTAAGAATTTAGTTTCTTTTGGAACATCTTTGTATGCACTACTTATAATCTATAACTGTTCATTGGTTTGTGAATACTTTTACTCATTTATTGCTTTGTTATTGTTTTCAATAATAACAGAGGACTATTGTTTTACACAATTATTTTGGCACTAAATGGCCTTTGTGTGCCGATGTGCTTTTAAGCAATCATTTATTCATTCATTTCACAAGTAATGCTCATGCATGCATATATGTACATATGCATGGTACGTAAACACACATATAGTACAAACTGATAACCATTGAAGTCTAATTTTTTATATAAATGACTAATAAGTAATTGATATATGCTCTATGTATCTAGAGTGTAGCAGCAAGTATCCATAACATACTTCACAACATACCTGATGTAATATTCTGACCTGGATTCATTCATGATCATCATGCAGATCAAGAATCCAGGCCAGCGGATCATTACTATGTAGTGTCAAAGTGAGTGCAAAGACAAAACAGGGAAACATGAACAACAAGAAGACATTGCATACAGTTATACATTTATATAAGTTTATTTACATAACACTCCATACTTACAATGCAAGGTTACTCTGATAGCACTTAACAACGATCTGCTGTCAATGGCGTCAGGAAGTCAAGTGTGTTGTCCATTGTCAACGTCACGGTCGCGTGCACAAGAATGGCAGAGAACGTGAGTTCTCCCACCATCCTTGTGACCGGTCATAGAACAAGCAAGAATCACGGTGAGAACATGTCTAATTATACTACACTACCCTCCTCTCCATAAGTTCAATGCCCCTGCATTGAACCAGCAAAGATATAATGCTAATGTAGTCTGTATCAACATTAATCATAAATTACTCAAGAAGTCGGCATAATAAATTACCATAATAAGTTATCGTAAGTTACTATAAATAGTTACCATATAATATACAATATACTCTACGCAAGTCATAAACTCTGCAATATGTACACCTCTCTAATATATACAGTACTTACAAATATTTACAAGTTATATTCGTTTAATAAAGCAAATAAATCCTAAGCTAGCCCTACGAGATGGTAATCTGTAAACGTAAAAATAGGCGTGCCCTACCTAACTTCACCATCACTAACCTAAGCGGCGGGAATTAACCCAGACCCACGACTAACCCTACCTACTTCGGCGGCGAGACCTGACCCGAGAAACTAAACATCACGGCGGGATGTTGGCCCAGACCCGTTCTAACCTATACGGCGGGAGATTGGCCCAGACCCGTGCTACAATAAAAGATAGAATGTTGGCTGCCTAAAAATACAGACGCCTGGACTTAAGTCCGCCTTCCTCGACCTTGGAATAGTATCTCTCATATATCTTTCTTGGTTTTCCTTCAGGAATGTCCTCCTCCCCGGTGCGCTTCGCTGCATGGTCGGATGATACCCCGGAAGACGATCTCTCCGAAGCCAAGGAATGTGCGGACGACACTGAAGATGCTGAAGAGACGCTGGTGGTGGGTGATGGGGGTGGCGTGGACATCCGAATCCCCTTCCCCGCTGACTTGGGTAGCCGCATCAATAGCCGAGGCCTCACTGGCTCCTCCTCATCGTCGCCGGTTTGGGTGCAACTCCAACTCCAAAGGAGCTGAAACGACAGCCTGGACCAAAGGATAGATGGACTCTACAACGGGCTGCACCACCACCAAATCCGGAACGGGCGCCACAGCAGGCTCCACCACAGGCTCAACCGCAGGCTCCACCACGACCCCAGCAATGGGCTCGACTGCAGGCTCAACCGCAGGCTCCACCTCCGGACCCCCCAGCCTGTGTACTGCAAGGAGATGGGCCCGGAGGCTCTCCTTCCTCGTAAAGGTTGTTGTGCATAGCGGGCACACACTTCTCACCTTCTCATGAGACGTCTTCTTGTGTCGCCACATGTTTGAAGCACTACTGAAGACCTTCCCACAAGTGTAACACTTATGACTCTTCTCGCTCTTATCAGCCATCTGCAAGAGATAAAGAAGGCAGTCAACCTCAAAAAGTCATCTCTTTGGTCTGCACACTCAAAAAGCAAAAAAAAAAAAAAATTCATTTTATGCACTCTGAGAAATCACCATCATTAGTCATCAAATATTGATATCATTAGCTCAACCTGGGACATCTCAACAGACTCCACCAAGACCATCCCAGATGTGCCACATAAATATATATATATTTATATATACCAAAAAAAAAATACATAATAAAAAACACACTAGAGGAACGAACAAAACATTTCACATGTTACCTCTGGGTGGCGCTCTGTCATGTGCAGGGCCAGGAGTGCCCGAGTGCTCAGCCGGGCCTTACACTCACGACACTCCCAGCCGACCCCGCACATGTGACCAAAGGGTAGTGGATGTCTCAAAATCTTTTCCACACCTCACACACAGAAAGGGTGTGTAGAGAGCCATCTGAAATACAAAAGGGAACACAAGCACCAGTGCCACCCCAATTTACTTAATGCGAAATATATTCATTAAGATATGTAGGCTTGCGCCTAGCCCTAACTTGGTTTGACTCACTGGGACCCTGTGGGGACCTGGAACCAGGGGGCAACTGAACCTGACCTTCAGTATAATCACTGTCATCACTCTCCACCACAGCCTCCACCTGATCTCCAGACAAAGAGTTCCAGTAGACAGGCAGATCACCCATAAATGGTTTAAGTTTATCTATGTGTAACACCCTGGGTTTCCCTCTATATTTCTTTATTCTTAAAGTTACATCAGAAAGCCTATTCAAAACCTTATACGGTCTATCCCATTTTTCCTGAAGTTTTCTTGAAACTCCTTTCTTCCTTCCTGATATCAAATACCAGACAGGATCCCCTTCAGCCACTTTGTAACTATGAAGATTTCGATCATAGTAACGCTTCTGTCTTCTGGCACTCAACTTGAGAATTACTCGGGCCCTATCCCAGGCCTCGTGCATTCTCTGTCGCAGAGCCTCAACATAGGCGGTTTCAGAATCTCCATTTTGAGGAACAGCCTGCAGTATGGTGACGTACCAATCATGGAAAGTTTGACAAGTTGAAAATTTCACAAACTTTTCACAACATTTTCTACTAATACATAGAATTCTTTTTATACTTACAGGGGCTTATCTATGGAGTATCAACACATATAAATAATCAAAATGTAGCTTATCATGTGCACCTAAAGCATGAAAAAAAGAAATTTGAGTATCTCATATAGTTTACTTGTTTTTTCAGGTTGACGCCAGTGATGCTCGGTACTGGAAAGTGGAAAAAAGCGACGCAGTGTTGCAGTGGCCCAGCACAGAACAAGACATGCAACTATTTGTATATTTCTGGAAATAAAATCATTATAAACCTATATAAAATATATGAAATATTGTTTTTAGTATGTTTCTTGTTATAATAAATGATAGTACATATAAAAAATATAGTAACTTACGTTTACTGATGCCAGGAGTTCCAGGTAAACCCAGGTAAATCCTATGTAAACCCCCAAAGCTTTCGATGCAAAATTGTCCGTTTTTTTTGGCACAAATTGTTTTCAAACACATAACTTATATGTACACTGTACAATGTTCCTTTAGTTTTTTAGTGGTGTGCCATATTGATATGACGAGCATGGCATTTTAGACATACCGCCATATGACACTCGCGACATCGGTAACGCGTCGCACTCTTGCGAACACCTACTCCTGGACATGCGGTGCACCTCTTGCGAGTTTCGTACAATATCTCGATTTGGTGGTCTTGGATCGGGCGTACCTGGTTTGCACCTGGCGCTTCTCTCTTTGCACGATAATCCCCAACTAAGCCTTCCGCAACATCCTCAAGGAACATTTGAAAATCCTGGTATTTTGACTCCATCATTTCTGGGTTAGCATCCCATGCAAAAATATAAGAGTTATAGACAGAGACTTGCAGCAGATAGGTAACTAACCTACGCCACCATTTCCTGGATCTAAGGTCCATGATGTAGTACGTACACATTTGGTCGCAGAGGTCTACCCCCTTAATATATTCTTGATAGTCCTGCACCATTTTCGGTACAAGTATTTGGCGCTGTTCCGGTTGTCCCGATCGATGTTTCACTTCTCCCAAATCATCAGGGTTGTGGCGCGTAGACAGCGTAAGAACAGGCTTCGTATCTTGCCATACACTGAATGAAATGTCACCATTTTGTGTGACATGAAAATCATGCTTACCATAATTCCTGTTTTTCGGCATAATTTCGGCAGGAAGCCCTTTCCTATTTTGTCGTACAGTGCCGCAAGCATAAATTCCCCGGGCTATCAGATCACGAAGCAGGTCTACACTTGTGTAAAAATTGTCCATGTAGATAGTTGGGTAACGATCTTCGAGCTGCCCGACTAAATCAACAACAACACGATGGGATAGTCCATGTTCGACCTGCCTGCCATCCCTACCTGTATATACCTGGAATTTGCTCAGGTACCCGTTGACAGCGTCACATAATGACCAAAGTTTTATCCCCCACTTGGTAGGCTTGTTATGAATGTACTGTTTGAATGACAGACGTCCCTTGTATTTCACCATGGATTCGTCTACAGTGAAATCCCCGTACGGCGTGTATATAGTTTGAAACTTCTGGTTCAAGTAGTCAATGAGCCAACGAAGTTTGAACAGTTTGTCGCGTGGATTTTGAGGAGCGTCCTCGTTATTCGAAAAGTGTAGATACCTCCAGATAAGGTTGAATTTATCCCTCGGCATGTAATCATTGAAAACGGTGCGGAACATTTTCTTTTTATGTCTAAAATACTGATTTCGGCGTGGCAACTTGATTACACCCATTCCCAGGCACATGCCGATGAATGCGCGCATAGTCGGAACATCGACTTCCGTCCATTTTGGCAAATTAGGCCCGGGGGGTTTCTAGCCCTTTCTTGTCGTACATATCTGTTCGTCTCTTCTACCACACAATCCCAAATGGTCTGATCCCAGAACAAATTGAAGACTTCCACAGATTCGGTCTCGTCAGGTATCGCATGTACTGCCCCACGATCACCCCGAAAATCCTCAAAATCATGCTCGGTAAACGCGTCAAAAGTCCATCCATCACCCCTGTTATTTTGGACATCATTTTGGACACGGTTTTCACCATCACTTCCATCATCACTATCTCTATCATTATTTCCACGGTTACTGATATTTTGCTCATCATCGATATTGAAATCATCATCCGAATTCATAGGGTTAAAGTCCACATCACTGCCGTCACTAAGATCAGGTGGCGGGCGCCGACGATTGACAGGGGGTCTCGGCGGTCCCCGGGGTCTAAGAACTCGTCCCCCAGCATCACCTGCAGCAGCGGCAGCACCACCTGGAGCAGCGGCAGCAGCAGCACCATCTGGAGCATTCCTAACAGCAGCACCCCGGCCCCGATCAGGTGGCGGGCGCCGACGATTGACAGGGGGTCTCGGCGGTCCCCGGGGTCTAAGAACTCGTCCCCCAGCATCACCTGCAGCAGCGGCAGCACCACCTGGAGCAGCGGCAGCAGCAGCACCACCTGGAGCATTCCTAACAGCAGCACCCCGACCACGACCACGACCGCAGGGCATGATTTATGTAAACAGGTTGTAGGTAACTGGTAATTCAAATGTAGGTAAGCCGGTGACAGGTAAATTTTCTAAATTGTGACCAATGACAGGAAAAACCAATAAAATGTACAGTATTGCTATTGTTCTGGTACAAAATATAGATTTCATATACTATTTTCCATGAAATATCCTGTTTCCTGAAGAACCCATACCATCAGCTTATGTTTCAGTTACTCCACGGACGCCATTTTGAATGTGAAAATCCAAAAAAAAAGCCATGAACTATGGGCTGACGAAATCAGTGCCAAAAAATTCCAAATCAGTAAAACATAAGTCCTATAGATGTTGAAGTTCTCGAAGATGTATAGTTTTATACATGATGGCACCCAAAAAAGGGGTTATTTTTCTCAAAAACGGCAAGAAAATAAATCGAGGTTGAAAATCATGGTGAATCAGGACGACGTGACAAGGGTTATAGATCGTGCGCCACGGTATAACCTCAAAAGAGTATTTTGTCAATAAGGTCAAATGTTTATTTATATTTACAAAGTAACTTACTTTCCCGATCTTGTTTCCAAAAATCGCGAGTAAAATCCATCTGGAAATGCCATTTCTACACCTCGTCATGATCTGCCATCGGCAGCCGAGTGTTGCAAGATGACGGCACTAGCATTTTCTCGGACGCGCTGGCCGTAAAAGTTTAGAAAAATGAGTAATTTAGCGACTATTCATCGCTAAACATCGGCAATTTGCTAGCCCCGCCATCTTTGTTTGGAAGGTGATCGATTCGCACCTCCTTTGTTGAAGATTTTTACGTTAATAGATGGCGCCAGCTGCCAGTAACGATCGTTGTCTAGAGGTACCCCCGCAGGGTACTCCCGAATTACGTTAAGAGTCACCCCGAGGGCGTCACCCGAATTGAATGGGTTAACATACCCATCTGAACCAAAGAGGACACAATTCTCAATACTTCTCTTTGCTTTACCCTTACAGTATTGCAACAAATAGGTAAGTCTTGAATTTGAATCAACCACCTTGCTCTCAATATTAACTTCAAAGTTGTGTATAAACATGTAGTATTCAGCTGGGTCGCCATCAAAAGGGCTTATTTCCTGTTTAGGTATGTTCAGATTCAAAAGCATAGCATTGACTAAACTAGGTAAATCATTTGTCACATTACACACAGGGTTATTGACACTACCACATTGCACACCTGTTGTATTTCCAACAAACCCAACACCTGATTCACACTTGTTCTGACAAGTCACCTTCTCAGTATCTTCATGCAACTGATTATTGCCCACAGAATCAACATTTTCACCATCAGACATAACATTGACAGGATATTGAACAATAGGACATGCTTGACCAGGTTTGACATCATTACTCTGAACATCAACATCACTAACATTATCTTCTTCAAGAAAAGTACACTCTAAATTAGCTTGATCATACTCATTTTTCACTTTAAGTAAAGCTAATTCATCCTTCTCAGGTACCAGTTTCTGTTCAGTAGCTAACTGCTCTTGGATCAGCTTTTGCTCATGATCAGCAGCCAACTGCTCGGCACGAACACACAAAAAATGTGACAAGTTTTTTCTTGTCAAAACCTTGTCATATTGACAAGTTAAGGCTCGTCAAGTACGCTGACGAGTTTTTGACAACCCTGCAAAGTGGGTTGTCAAAAGCTAGTCAAAAGGTCGTCAATAAGTATCCCATAATGCACTGCTCAACTCAGAACGAGGCTCTAATGGAGGACAAGGAGCTGAATCAAAGTAATTACTGTATTTCATATCCATTCAATATCTACTTAAATATGATCCATCTTGCATTATTTTTCCAATAACATATTAAACAAACTGACTATTTTGGACATGCAGGTATTTTAGGAATGTTTTGAGTGCAATGTGAAGCATATTTTCAAATGTGGAATTATTGTTTTCTTTTTTGTCAAAATTAGTTTATAAATGTGCATATATCTCCAATTTGCCACTGCAAGATCCAGTAGTGAACTTTTGGGTCAGTAATTTGTATTGTGTCCTTTTTGGCGTTTTTTTGGGGGGGAAAGAAATAAAAATAATTTGAAACTGACATATATTGCTTTGTTCTACTTGACGACCTTTTGACAAGTTTTGCCACAGAAACTCGTCTTGACAAACATAAACTCGTCGTTTTGGGCACCATCGAAATGACGACCCAAAACTTGTCAATATGACAAACTTTTGACAAGTTTTTGAGCCCCATATTTTTTGTGTGAAGTTTTGTCAGTTCTCGTTTTATTCTAGCCTCCTTAAGTCTAGTAGTCGATAATTTGCCAGATGCCCTACTAGAACCTCTGCTGGAATGACTTTTCACTGATGGTGCTCTGTTTTGGTTCACATTTTCACCACCAGGTGGCATCACTGAACATCCATTGTCTCCGTTGCCATGACGACCAGACTCAGATTCTGTCTTAAGTTTCTGACCAGATTTTTGCTTTTCTGCCTCAACTAGCCATAGCCAATCCTGAATTCTTGTCTGGAACTCCTGATGATTGACCTCTGCAGACTGAAAATCTGGAACTGATTCAGTAGTAGCCTCACAGTACTCCACCACTTTCTTCTCAAACAACTCAAACACTTCAGAAAGCCTCCTACTCTTGGTGGCAACAGCCTCAGCATTACTGAAGTCCATCAGCAGAATCTCGATCTCTCTGTACTTTTTGTTGAGTTGCCCAATGTAACCAAAGCATGAAGACTTGAGGGTAGCAACGTCAGCCATCTTGTAGAACTGTAGATGATTGTAGCCAAAAACTATGTCATGGGGGGAAACTTCACAATCAACTCCTTTGTTCTTGGTTGAATGATCTTTATTCTCCCATGGATGTATCAAAACACACGCAAACACGAGCCACCAGTACACAGATACGGGATACACCATTACGCGTTTTCTACAAAAAACACAAAGCACTCATAAGTATCTCAACTAAATCACAATGCAACACAATAGACAAGTAGACAGGTAACACATGGTCAATTCCTTTGTCTCAAACAAGTGACTAAATATGCAGAAATAAAGTCAATCTTTATGATCAAATGTACAGAAATGCTCTATCAAAGATACAGAATACTACAGTAATAGATATACAGACTTATAATGCAAGTAATATACAGATTAGGCAAACAAATAATGTTCAACTTACTGGCTATTTGTACACCATACATTTCCTTCCAATGGCCCAGTCAATATGGCCTCTCAACAGAAAACCCCCACAATCCTCTGCAAATATGCTAATTTGTATGCAAAAATAGTACATGTCACAAATAAACAAACATGCACCAGCCCCCACTACATTGTTTTCATCATGAACACAGTTACAAAGACAAAGGACATGCAGATCACTCTGCAGCAGCAACACAATGCTGCACCCACACTAACTGCAAGGTTCACTGCACAGCAGTACACAGAGTACCAGCCCACTATCTCTCACTCTGACCATATATACAAAACACAAAATCCAAAACCTCAATAAATGTCTTATATGCCATAACAATCCTTCTTCTTTGCCAGGACGATAGGCGACGCCCAAGGACTTGATGATTTCTCAATGATGCCCTTGGCAAGCATCTCCGCCACCTGGCGATCAGCCTCTTGCTGCTGGACCACCGGCAATCTCCTAAACGGCTGGCGGATTGGCGGAGTCTCACCAGTGTGGATCGAGTGTTTCACAAGATCTGTTTGCCCCATGTCCATGCTGTCCTTGGTAAAGACATCTGGGTATTTGGACAACAGACCTGCGACCTGTTGTCCTTGCGATTCCGTCAAGTGCTCCTTACTGCGTTCCAGAAGATGTGTTCGGGAACCAACCATCCTACAACAGCTGATGAGCCTCTCACTGGACGAATCTGCAATGTTCTCCGCCTCCACAGGCATGATCCTACCGATTGTCATACCCTTGTACAAGAGCACCGGATCGACGCCAGGATTAAACAATATCATGGGAACTTGGGCTCCCACCTTTACCACCGCTCTAGTCAACACCACTCCACGTTGCAAATTTTTCCTACTTTCGGTCTGCTCTAAAACTCCAGTCTCACTCCAGGGCACTCCATCGGAATACTCCACCTCGCCCAGCAGTATCCTTTCACTGCCAGCTGGATTCATTGTGGTCTGGCTCACATGGACCTGGCAAACGATCGGTAGGCCATCCCGATCTCTCAAGGAAACCATTTGTTTTCTGTTCCCAAGTGTCATGTTTTCCATGGCCACCGTACTACGGGTAGCCATCAGAAAATCCAAACCCAAAATGGCTGGGGCACCGATATCTGCCACTATTATGTTTCCCGTGTAGGTCAGCTTCCCCCCCGTGATGTTTCCACGCACTGATCCTTTCACCCCGAGAGGTGACCCATCCGCCAACTCAGCGGGACTCTAAACCTCCGCCAGTCTGGACAGACCCTCTGGCACCAACCGCTCATACTCCACTACGTTCAGGAAGGAATCCGACGCCCTACTATCCACCAGGAACTCCACACTTTGACCCACCAGTTCACCCTGGACATACATCCCTTGTCTCCCAATACTTTTCTGCACCAAATCCTCTTCCACCACATCTCCTGTTTCTCCCTGGGCCAAGTTGTTTAGCGTCCTCCCCTGACCCCCTGAGCTGATGCGTTGTCGTTTCCCTGCTGCCTTTGTGGCTCAGTGCAGTCCCTCTTATAGTGTCCCTTTTGGCTGCAGTTGTAGCAGGTAACATCAGAGAGATCCCGCTTTCTACTTCCATTCTCTCTTTTCTTCAGCTGATCTCTCAACAGGGCAACCTCTTCCCTCAGGCTGGCCATCTCATCAGGTTCATCCGCCCTCACCATTCGCAGATGACACGGTGTGGCGCGGCCTTGTCTGTTCTTTTTCACCTCCAGAAACGAGTCCACCTCAGTCGCAATGAGAGTGGAGATGTCCTGAACCGGGACCGTTCAACTCCCTCCAGCAGTTCTCCAAAACCTTGCCCGGGATCAGGCCTGGCCCTGAACTGCTCAGCTCTAGCCAAGCTTCCCACGTGAACTGGCAGGTCATCCTGGAACTGATAGAACCTCGATCCCAACTGACTGGGTTCCCTCTCAGCTTCCAGCGATTCTCTTTGCTGTCTGGACATCGGCCCACACTGCTCCGCCCTGGCCCGGCGCAACATCGGTCTGGGCTGTCCCACCTCTCTCAGTGGTTCTGTTAACACACCTCTTCCACCAGACATCAGTCTAGACTGCTCTGTCCTGTCCTGTTTCCTTCTCAGGCCTTCCGTACTGCCTACGGATTCTCCGAGCATCGGTCTAGGCTGTCTTATCTCCCTCAGTGGCTCTCTTGACACATTACTTTCGCCAGACATCGGTCCAAACTGCTCTGCTTTGACCCGTTCCCTTCTTGGGCCTTCCACAATTGGTGGTTTCCAAAGGTCAGATGCATAATTGATTGCACAGAAGTTTTCATTGAGACTCCTTCAGCACTTGATGTTCAGGCTTGCTGTTCGAGTGAGTACAAATATAACTGTACCTTCAAATTCCTTATTGCCATACCACCAACAGGCCTCATTTCTTTTGTTTCAAACTGTTATGGTGGGAGGGCATCTGACAAATACATTGTCCGAAACAGTGGCTTTTACAACTTTCTCGAACCTACGATCAAATTATGGCCGACAGGGGTTTCAAAATTAAGGATGATCTAGCAGCTTATCAGTGTACTTTGGCTATCCCTCCCATCGCTTGCAGAACCCTGCAGTTGAGTACTGCTGATGTTAGAGACACATCAAGAATTGCAAATCTGAGAATTTTTGTAGAGCAAGCAATTGGCCGTGTTAAGTGGTACATATCGCATCTTATCAAATGAAATGGAACTTTCTTTAAAGCCCTAGGTAGATGATATTGTTTTAACTTGCTGTGCACTTAGCAATTTGCGTGAGCCACTAGTTGTCTAGGGTCACTAAGCTGGGGGTCATAATCAATAATTGAAATTAACTCATGTATCTTTGAACCAATATAGATCCAGAATGTTGAGCCTTGTCCTAATTCCTTCACCTGTTGCTTTGTGATTACCAGCAGTTGCATTCTCGGAGATCCATCGTCTGACTCATCCCATATAGTCACTGGAAAGAGTTACAGGTCCATATGAGTTGTCAAATAAAAGAGGACAAATGGGGCCATATCAAGTTTTTTCTCAGAAATTGAAAAGAAATTGCTTGTAACGAAATGGTGGCCATCTTGATTTTTTGATAAAATTTTTAAAAGATGAGGTAAGGATCCATCTGTATGGTTCTTAGGGTAGTATTGACCAAAATTTACAGGTGTTTGTAAAATTTTGAATGCAGAGGCTCCGTTTGGAGAGGGCAACACCCAAATTTCAATTTTTTAAATTTTCACTTAAATATTTAACCTGAAGGTATATTGAGGAAGTTGTTTGTCTTACTCTAGAATATATTGTTTTTTGGGGGTATTCTTAGAAATAAAGGTACAAATGCAGTTTTTGTGACATGAAAACCGTAACACCTAAAGTTACCGTAAGCGAGTTTTACTGTATTAATCCAAACTCCTATGTAATGAAGATGAATTCCTTCTTATATTTTCAATGTTTTTCATGAGGTGTGAGACTTTTCACATGTATTTTCATTGATATTTGTCACAATACATGAATAACATGCTTCTGTACAATCTCAGGCTTCACTGAAGGGTAAATCCAATATGAATTTCATATATCACTCTTAACCCTTTAAGTACTGATACCGCAAATATCTAATCATATTGTATTCCATATCTTCATACAAGATACACATATATTTTGTTGCCAAACCTAAAGATTGATATGTATAGCTGATTGGCGGAGGACGGTGTAAAATAAAATTGGTTGGATCATATTAAAGCATCTTTGTGTTTTTGCTCACACCCAATGCTTATTCCAGCTTAAGGAAGAACCTTGATAACTCCTGCACTAGTTGAACATTTTAGCCTGGCCCTCAAGTGTTCAACTTATCTAGGTTCCACTGTATTCATTAATTTATTAATAATGATAGCAAGATATCCATGAAACCATAACTAAATTGTGTATGTTTAATGTTTTGTTGGCTCTATAAAACAGTACTTGCAAGTACTTCTTCATATTTAAGCAGTTTAGGCTTGTTCCAAAAAGTTGGTACCTGATCTTGCATTTGCAGACCTCTGGGACTAAGGAGTGTGCAAGGTAAGGAGTGAACATGTCACATTCAAAAGACCCTCTCGTTTGAGTTATGGCACCCAGGATAAAGCAAAGGATAATCATATATACACCAGTCAAAGCTATATTTACTCCGCATCACTGCATAATGGGCAGCAAAATGCTTCACTAGATGTGTCACTGTAAGTTACACGATTCCAGTGAAACCATAAGTTGCACACGTCACAGCAAACGCTATGCTGGTCTGCACTGGTCAACTCCTCCTCCTCCAAACACAGCTGACCACATATGGGACAAACTACAAATGATTTTGCACCAAGCAGGTAGGTAGCCACATAGGTCTTGAAAAAAAATACCAAGTTGCCCTCTATGCTGCTCCATTTAGCATAATCTGCAGGAATGACCTCCACATGTGGTTCACCCTTCCTTGACCAAATGCAGAAAAAAGCAAACTTGGCCCTTGCAACTGCAATTTGGCACTGCAGTTGAAAGAAATAGCGAACTTCCTTCATTATCAGATCTTTATGTTCATTGAACTAGTTACAGAAGAAAGCCTCTGAAGCCTGTTGCTCGTGGTCAATGCCCCATTTAATAGCCTCCAACTGACTTATTGATGCCTCCCCATGGATAATGGAATGTGCAAATTTGGAGACTGGCACATGTTTCTCTTGTGCTAGACTATTGGTCTTTGAATTTGCTTCGTAACACTTTGAAGCTGTGATACGATCCTTTCTTTGTTCCTTCCAGACCAGCGATGATGATTGACCTCTTTTACTTTTCTCAATTGCATTCCTTTGAACATCATTCAGTTGACTTTCAGAGACTTTCACAAAAAAAACTAGAACTGCCCTGCAGGAATACTATTATGTTCATTAGAATAGATTTGGGCATATTGTAGGAGGGATGGTGGTAGCTCACTTCGCACTTGTGCTCCTAGTTGTGAGGCTATTTCTGTAAAGAGAACAGAGGAACTGGATATTTTGAACAAATTTTCTAAAAATATACCAATATCTTTCTCTTTAACCTCATCATCACCCACCCGCCTTGGGTCATACTCATTCCTGAGTGAAGTCCCTTGCCGCCTAGACGTCGACGGATGATTGGATTAATCATTACAGAAATCCAACCTCTTTCATTTTTGCAGCATTCAAGGTGTATGCAACATCTGTGCATGACGGTGAGTTCAGATTGTTGGTAATGGCATATTCCACCTCATACATTGCAGCAATGATGTGATTGCAGGTAAAACCGAATCCTGCAGTGCATGTGCACCAGCCCGCCAGGATGTCACCACCACGGTGAAGTAGTATCCAAACTTGATGTGGTTGATCGCGGACATGCTGAGAAGGGCGGACAGGACACTTGAGAAGGCAGTGATCTGGTTGTCGGAAAGGTCGGCGAATCCCACATTACCCACAAAACCACTAGTAAAATAGGAGAAGGCCTTCTTGGTCTTGTACTTTCCGATGTAGTCAAAGTTTACAACTCGGTTTCGCAAAACAAAGGCAAAAATGTTTCCTAAGTTTACTGGAGGCCAACTGGTAATGCCATCCTTCCAGACAGATTCTGGAAGAGAGAATGGGTCTGCCTGTATTCTTCGGACAATTTCTCTCGCAGATGATCGATGGTAAGTTTTAAAGGTGCCCCGCTTTCCCAGGCTGCAAAAGCTCTAGAAATCAACACTCGCTTTGAGCCAGTGGTAGATAAACCACGCATAGACAAAAATTCCATTAGGGCTGCCCTTGTCATGTGAAGAAATTCATCATGCTTGTCCTCACCTGCTGCAGGCTCTGCACTCATTGTATAAAAACAGCATTTTCAAAATATATACCAGACACTGGCCTTGGTCAATAGATCTGATAATCAATTTATCAGTCAGAAGATTATGAAATCTCATCAATCTACCTGAAATTCCAAAATCTGATTATTATCAATTATCACCCACAAGACTATGAATTGGTGACTCACTACTTAAGAAAATTCACTTGCCCTATAAAAAAGCCTAACAAACAAACTAACGGCCTGTGGTGTCCATTTAGTACGTCTAGTACATTTCACCAGAAAGATTAAGCAGGCTGATATATGAGTGTATATTACTTGGCTGAAAAAATAAGATTAGGGTTAAATCTTTAACTACCGGAGCCATCTGCTGGCCAGGCCCTCAGAGCTATTTTGGGCCTTATGCCCCGGGGGCTTTGCAACAATTGTTGCAAAGTGCTAAATTTGGTATTTCTCTTTGTGGCACAGTAAAGGACAATATAAAAACATGCAGTAAGTGTAGAAAATATGTTTTAATATAACATTTTCTATAAAAGTATCATGTTTACCATCCTGATATTTGAGATTTCTCGAAATTTTAGTTGTTATCGACCATTATCAAAGAGTTTATGATGAAGTTTATGTCAGTAGTGTTCAGGAATAAGTTCATCTTCAGCTTTGTTCAGTTCAATAAAGTTCAGTAAACTTTAACTTTAACACAGTGTAACAGTGTTTTTCTTTTCCCTAAATCTATAATTCAGGGCAGTTTTTGATGTTGCGGTGTGATTAGTGCCTGGCAAATATCTAACAAACATCTCGATGCCAGGGTTTAAAACATTCCAGGCAGAGATTTGTCTGGCACTCCTCATATCCGGTTGAAATGTCGCGTCGAATCTTGCTCTACAAGCACTGTTTGCACCGATTCTTCTTCATCTTCTGTGGCCAGTGACCATGGCCAGTGTGGTCAATGTTTGACAAAGATCTCTTCCTATTTGCGCGATGCTGTCCAATCCGCTATGTCGCCAATTTTCGACGAAAATCTAGCTGCTCACGTTGTTTGACGGGGCCCGTTTTGGATGCCAGGATGTGATTTGGGGACACTTTTTTATCACATAGACCTGCAACAGGCCCCTCAAAAACGTTATACCTTGAACAAGTTTTTGTGTATGCATGAATGTTTGTTTTTAAGACAACTTTGAATGGAGCACATGATATATGCAATATATAGCAAAATCATTGGCCTTTCAAATAGTGGAGACTATGGCACTATTGCCATTAATGGGAAATCATTTCCCATTAATGGGAAATGAGACTGATTTCCCATTAATGGGAAATCACATACCTGTGCACCCCTTACCAATGCTGTCATTAGGGCGTGTATGAAAATTTTGGAGTTTACCTATATGGGGCGCTGTTTGTAACATCTAGGATTCTGTTGATATCTTACACTTCTGTCTACAGAATTGCAAGCTTACAATTCTATAGTAGTATTTTCCACTGATTATAGATGGCTTTATCTTTATAGACTGCTTAAACCAACCTGGCCTATCTACTGTAGAACACAATGTACGCACTCGTCTGTTTATATATAGCGTACATAGTGTGTGGTTCCGCTTCGCTATATATAAAAACGCTGTACTTTTTTTCTGTACTTTGGTGGCTACCGTCACTAACATAAAGATACGCTATTATGCGAAAACTCCCAAATTCGCTATATTTGAGATATGCGTCATATGTACGTTCTAAAGTATACAGATTACCGCCACTATCAACCTTATTTTATAAAGCATAATAATGGTATTTAGTCAATTGAATTAAGCAAAACTTTGTGCGATTGTAGCCACCGATGTCTGCTTTAAGGAAATCTGAATTTTATTAAGATTGGACCTTACGTTGCTGCATTGCATTCTGTATATTAGAACAAACCGAAACAAAGCTAAGCATGTTATATTGGCAGGCACTTGGCATCAGCGTGAGGTCACGTGGGAAGAAGGACCAATCAGGGCTCTCGTATCATTCACATTACAGAAAAACCTGGTTGCCAACATCAACTGAACATTTGCAGGGCACAAATTTAGACACTGGTTGAGGCTAGCCTGTTCAGGTTGACCTGCTGGTTTCATATCCACTTGTTTTTGTTTTTATTTATCTATTATGTATTATGTATGTATTGTATTTTCTGGTCACGGCAATGGGACAGATATAAGGCAGCACGTTGATTTTGCCACCGATAAATTATCTTATAGCCCGGCACATAAGGTGGCACATTTATCGTCATAATATCGACTGCTAAGGTCAAGGTCGTTTAGCGAGTGGCGCTCAAAACATGCATAGGGTCTCGGTGAACTAATTCCACAGCTGACCGGCGAATTTCAGCTGTGGTATGACAGTAATGCTTGGCTAGCTCCAAAACTAGTCATCCTTTCATCCTTTTATAATGTTATATCTACAAAGGGCCGTGGCCGACCAGCTGTTGATCTGAATGTTCGGCTATCCTCATTCATGCTAGACACTTCCTTAAGCTACCGGGACACAAGCCTGCTTTTTATGCTCTTAGACTGTAATACAGTCTCAGAGCGAGGCCTCAAGAAGTCTGCTAAGAAGCTGGCACCGCTGTACGAACAAGCTAGGGCCCAGCAAATGAATGAAAATATTAATAAGCTGAAGGAAGTTGTTTCACATCTGGAAGACCCTCCACATATTGACCTAGGAATTGATACTGCCCATAACAACCCCATCAAAGGGAGAGCATTCTCACAGCCAGGTACAAGTTCACCTGTGGTGGAGTACACAACAAAAAGGCGTATGAAGTTCATATGGGAGTTGAAAATCAACTCTGTTGCAACATTCCTGCCGGTCAGAGCATATGTAATCAAAGACATCCAGAATGTAGTGTAACAATTCCCGCCCACCAATCGCTTACTAATGTCGAGCCTAAAGCTGCTGAGGAGGCCCTGCATGAAGTGGTTAGTAAGAATTTGAAGGTTGCCAACTTTCTATCTGATGGCACCCACCAAGTCACGGCCAGACTTAGAGTAGAGCAGCCATCAGTCAGCAAGCTCGAAGATGTTATACACCTTAACCGAAATATGCGCAAAGAAGTATGGAAAAAGAACTTCAGCTGTGAGCTTCTTGGAAGCAAAGACAATCATACAACAGCCAAAAAAGCCCTCAGCAACTTACTAGTCAATCGTTGTGCTGGGGAATTGAAATTGTTTAGAAAAAAATTCTCAAATGACAAGCAATTCTTTGATAAGGTTGAGAAGTGTTATGAGGGTTAACTTAGTAAACTGTCTTTCAGGTGAACACAAAGCTTGTAAAAGATCATCAATGATGTGTAGAGGGTATGGTGTAAAGGATAGGTTTTATGGCACAAGGCACATGAACTTTACCCCAAAAGATGCACAATTAGTTCTGGAAGTAATTGACTACAAACTAGAAGCTGATAAGGTAAAAGCTCAGAGAAAGATACTGGATACAAATAAAATTGAGGCCATCCACAACCGCGTCTTTCGTCTGTGTTCGAAAAGTCATTTCTTTATTCATTTCTCTATTTCTTTCTTTCTTTGTGGCCCATCGACAATCTAATAACACTGTACAACATGACCTGATGTAGAATGTATCAAGCGCACATGTGCATGATACATTCTACATAGGCGTGTACCCTCTATCATCATCCCCCAGAATCAGAATTGATTTCCCATTAATGGGAATTCAGATTTAGTATTTCCCATTAATGGTAAATGATATCCCATTAATGGGAAATGAATTCCCATTTAAGGGAAATGAATTCCCATTAATGGGAATTGAATTCCCGTTAATGGGAAATGAATTCCCATTAATGGGAATTGAATTCCCGTTAATGGGAAATGAATTTCCATTAATGGGAAATACTGATTTTTTGCAGGGATGGAGTTCCATAGGAGACACCAAGTTTTGAACATAATTCAGATGACTTCTCCTATATACAAAAAATAATTATGGCCATACCTTGTGGAATAATATTTTCAAACAATAGTTATCTCATAAAGTAAGGAAAATGAACTGATGCAGGGGCGCTTAGCTTATTGCTTCTAAAACTTTGTTAATATACCGTGGACAGCTATATTTAAGAATTTGACCAGTTTCTGTAGAATGACTGGTCATGACCACGATGAACCTTCCTAAACATGGCGGGGGTCACCGTGAATGTACCCATACAAAAATACAAATTATAGCAAGTCTGGCGTTCGCGTCTGCTGAATCTATCTTTTTTTGGTCAGTCCACTTTACATAGGAGGGTTGGCAGCTTTAAATATTGTGGGGTGTTTGAGTCATAGACTGTCCCACCTGCAGTAGTTTGCACATAGCCCAATAGAGGGCAGCACATGTAAAAAAAGTCCCAACTGGACCAGTGCACCATCTAAGATGCTTGCTGGTTTTCACAGGTTTGCAGCTTATACATATACATATTGTACAATGTACATGTGTGAGATTGTCGAGCTGATGTTGATGCCAGTATTGTAGTACACAATGCTAGAGTGAACTAGCTCCTCTCAGCCAATGTGTAACCCAAGATCACTCGTACCATACACTATATTGTACAAAAATTCATGCAAGTGTGTGGGTATCTATGTGGTTTTGTAACAAGGTGATAGATTCCATGCAGCATATGTTTCTGAACTGTGAAGTTTCTGAAGCACTCTGGTAGGCACCGCAGACCATTTTTTTAACATCATCCAATCCTAACAAATGATATATCATCTGAAAGCACATCATCTCGGGATTCCAAAAATATAAGTACCATATTCCTAGGATAAATATTGAGCAGTACACAGCACTTTGAAGAAGGCAAGATTAGGGCCCCGAAATTGGCTTTCTTTAAAAAGTACCAAAAATGCATCCCGCTCATGGTCTATAAAGAAGGCACCTCACTATATCTCCAGGAATAGTTACATAAACCCTATAGGGGTTATTGAAGCACCAAATAAAATTGGAAGTCTGAAGTTAATGTGAATGGCCCTGTAACACCACCCTAAAAATTGTATCCCCTACCCGAATATGAAAAAAAAATGACAATTTTAGTCTAAAATTCAGATTATAATTTTTTTCAGCCATACTTACAACAAAAAATACATGAACTGAAAGCACTAAGTTCCTGGATTGTAAATATGTAAGTTTCATGCTCCTGGTCCGAAAAATATTGAAACAGGGTAAATTTAAATGTGAGAGGTTGGTGCGAAAAAAGAACATGACTTAGCAAATATCCCTTTTACTAATAGAACCCCCAAAGGAAAAGGGCAAATAACCATTTACAATTCATATACAAGGATTATTCTAACACTCCTAATAAATATAAGTAAGAATAAATCAAATAAATGAAGTTTCAAATAAAATGTTTATTTATTGCATATCAATCAATAACTATTTGGCCAAATATTCCAAATTGCTAACTGCAGTCCACATACATCATATCTTTGTTATTCTTTTTTGTATTTTAACAATTCTAGGCCACAGGATAGCCAATAGGAATACAATATCAATAATATATCTATATACAGCTATATGTATGTATGTATATATATATATATATATATATATATATATATATATATATATATATATATACAAATATGCCATGCCAGTGTGGGTATCCTCATGGAATGTCTTCTAGAGGGAGGATGGTCTTCCCGAGGGGAGACATTCCATCAGGATACCCACACTGGCATGACATATTTGTTTTATTATACCGAACAAACCTCAATTTGGTAAAATAGCAATGAAAACAACAATGACTGCCGGTAGATCCAGTGAGAACGGTGGCCATTTTGCCGGTGGACATGATGGAATGGCCAACCTTTGTAAGCCAATCACCTTCTGCCTCTGTTCCAGATGACTGGGTTAGGCTTGAGAAGTACCTCAGTGTTGCCTCTGTTCCTTTGCTTTGCAAACGTATTATGTCTGATAGTATGAACACAATTCGCATGCTCTAACATCACAGTAGTAACGATCTCTCACAAACACAAGAGGTTGTATAAATACTTGAATAGGCAAATAAAGTGACTTGACTCAGTTTATTTATTGTTTTGCAACCTGCTGATAACTACGCAATTAGCGCTCACAACTGCAACACGGCAGCGGGCAGCGGCATCGTCGGCAACATGGCAGGCTTATCTGCTTTTAATCCCCCAAGAGGGCCGGGTGGTGGTTAATGGGCAGTTGAACGCTGTTGGGAGTGAATTGTCTATGCTTTGTCTATGCTGATCGCAATCGCTGGACACAGCTCTGTTCATCTTATTGATTTCCCGGTTTTTCAAGGAGCTATCGTAAAATTCAAGCACTTTCCAGGTCAAAATGGGAGGTAAACAAAATTCAAGCACGTTCAAGGTTTTTCAAGGAGCGTACGAACCCTGATATATATATATATATATAAATATATATATGTATGTATGTATATATATATATATATATATATATATATATATATATATATATATATATATATATATATATATATATATATTGTGGCGGATTGATCCCAGGGCTAAGAAAGGGTCACGTCCCGCCACTAGCGATTATTGTAAACTAGGTCTCAGCCTTCGCTGAGCCTAGTATAGCCGACTGTAACATTGTAGCCAGTCAGAACGAGTACTCTATGACGTAGCGCTCATGCAGCTTTACCGTCTGCTGCCGCGCGTGGGATTGAAGGACGAGGGCGGGAAATTAGAATAGAGTAGAATTAAGTTAGTCTAAATATAGTGTTGAAGAGAGAAGTCGTGTTTACAAATGGAGGCCAAGCTGAGTTGACAGGATTCGAAGATAGGGAACATTAGAGAGATAGGAGAACGGCAATGAAGCACAGATCAGCTAGAAGATTGGGATTAGACAATCTAGACAATAACTACTAAGAGATCAGGTAGCAAGATAGCAGCCCAAGCTGAACTAAGGATTATAATGTGCACTTAGAAGGATTATTGTGTCAGATAACGAGGAATAGCCTGCAAGGGGGAAGTGCTGTTTTATGGCAAGCATTCCATGCAAATAATCACTATTTACGGATATCCGAAATTCAGCTGAATTTCGGATATCCGTAATTCATTTACGGATATCCGTAATTCATTTACGGATATCCGAAATTCATTTACAGATATCCGAAATTCATTTACGGATATCCGAAATTCATTTATGGATATCCGAAATTCATTTACGGATATCCGAAATTCAGCTGAATTATGGATATCCGAAATTCATTTACGGATATCCGAAATTCATTTACGGATATCCGAAATTCATTTACGGATATCCGAAATTCATTTACGGATATCCGAAAATCAGCTGAATGTCCAATATCCAAAAATCATTTTAACATTGCATCAGCTCCACCTTTTGAGAGAATTCCATTTTCAAAGTATGAATACGCCACACATATATTCAAGGTGTTAAGTCATATATTTATAACTGTTTTAACATATTTTTCAATTACTTTCCTCCTAAATAGACTTAGCTTTAGGTTTAAGAAAAGGTTAATACACGTTTATACACAAATTGACTAGATACATATCATTTTATTATTGTTGAAAACACGTGGTTTTGAATGCAGACCTAACTTTTCCCCACGTGTGATGTAGGATAACACGAACAAGAAGTAGTTCCCCATAAAAGATTGAATAATCATAGAGACTGTCCTTTAAAATTATCATTTATTTTAATGAAAGTTGAGACGGCCAGAATTGATCACTCTCTTTTGTCAATAAATGAAATATAAACTTGTTTTTGGTACTATTTTGTTTTATGTAAGCAACGTTTCTATTGGCTTAGAAATGGGTATGATGTCATTATTCTGAAATTCGCGGTTGCACCTCCTCTGAAGTACCATCATTGCTCATCAACTGATGTATTTCATTTAAGAACTCAGAGAGTCTTCCCACATTATCATTCATGCTGAAATAATTAGGAAAAACAAAGTTAACTTGCTTGAAAACTACCATTCATCTTCAGAATATATCTTAACAGGAAGTGGTACTACTTTTTATAGAACTCTCTAGTAAATGAAGGCAGGAAGCAATTTTCCAATATCCAAAAATCAGAGGAATTTTGGATATCCGTAAATGAATTTCGGATATCCGTAAATGAATTTCGGATATCCAAAATTCATTTGCGGATATCCGAAATTCATTTACGGATATCGGAAAATAAGCTGAATTACGGATATCCGAAATTCATTTATGGATATCCCAAATTCATTTATGGATATCCGAAATTCATTTACGGATATCCGAAATTCATTTACGGATATCCGAAATTCATTTACGGATATCCGAAATTCATTTACGGATATCCAAAATTCATTTACGGATATCCAAAATTCATCTGATTTTTGGATATTGGAAAGTGAATTTCGGATATCCGAAATTATTTACGGATATCCGTAAATGAATTTCGGATATCCATAAATGAATTTCGGATATCCGTAAATGAATTACGGATATCCATAAATGAATTTCGGATATCCGTAAATAGTGATTATTTGCAGGGAATGCTTGCCATACTGTTTACAGTCGGACTTACCTACAAGGGACCAGACTTTTAAAAACTTTTGTGGACTTGTGGTGTTGAGATATTCGTTTACATCGAATGGAACTATTGTGTGCTAGAATTGCTGTTATGAAGAACAAGTGCAGTGGTATGTATATCTTGTTATGGTGATTAAACTGTATTGTTGATATTTGTATTTGCTTGTCCCGTTTTCACTTCATCACCGTATCCATCCCCCAGCCTTCGCTAAACGTTATTAGAGAACAAGAAATCCAGCTGAACTTTTATTTATTAAGCCAGAGAAATGAGAAACTATTTTATGTAAGCAAGGTGATTCTGTATGCCTAGTCGGATCATTCCTTCGGCCAGGGATCCATTCCGCTACAATATATATATATATATATATATATATATATATATACATATATATATATATATATATATATATATATATATATATATATATATATATATATATATATACATATACATATATATATATACATATATATATATATATATATATATATATATATATATATATATATATATATATATATATATATATATATATATATATATATTTATATATATATATATATATGTGTGTGTGTGTGTTATAGCAGTATGTAATTGATTTGTGCGATCATTACATATAATCTGCATTTTAAATTCCTTTCTTGGCTGTATTTACAGCTTATATGACCCTAACCTAACCCTAAACAGACTGCAATTTATTTTTCATAAACATAGGTGAGATAGATCCTACAACACACCCAGGGTTCAGCGTTAAGTGAGAATTATATTTTCAATTTTGGAGGTGTTGTCACAACTCATAAATACAAATACACACACTGACAGGTGTGCGTGTGTGCTGGAATCTTTTAACCCCACACCTTCATAGGTCTGGTGCATCTCACAGCCCCTGCCCCGCTGGCATGTGTGCCAAAACAATGTTCAGATAATGCTATGGTGTGGCAATAGGATATATTTGTCTGCAATTGTTAAACTTAATATCACCTGGGCCTACAACCATATTGAATGGACATAACCACTGGGTATTTTGGGGCCGGGGGGGGGGGGGGGGGGGGGGGGGGTTCATGCACACAAAAAGAACTTTTAAGATTGCATACACCTGAAACAGCAATCACTATCAATCTTGCCTGTCAAGTATATTTTGGTGGACACCTTGGTGATTTCATTTTAAATAACTTTATAAGAGAAATAAAACCTAGGTAAGTAATAAAGTAAATATGTATGTTGAAATCTTATACACATATTCATATAATCTGATTATAGATATCTGTATGACTAATATTCATCTATTATTATTCCATGATATGACCTGATTGGACATGAAAGGGTTAAGCCAATCAGTGTGACTGAGGCAGAGGCAACTATTACTGAACTAGGCGAGTTGCTCCACAGAGGATAAATATTCGGCTATGGTCTATCTAATGAGTTTAAATGCAATAACTAAATCAAATAGGACTATCTATGGTAATTTTTCCCGTATATTGCGAGAATACCATCAAAAATTTAGAAAAACGTACATATCAGGGTGAAGATACGCGTCTAAAAGATCGTTCGTTTTTCACGCTCAGAAAAACGTAGTAAACAGGCTTGATAGTGCGTATTTTTACAATTCTCGCACACTTCAGACCCCTCACTACAAAATAAACCCGGTGTGACTACTCGATTCAAAGTAGTTCCAACACTAGACTTTAGCCGAAAATAGTTCCTCTGCGGGTACGCGTTTTTCATGCAAGTCAAAACAGTACATACAGCGCCGCGTAGCGGCCGCTGCGGTGCCTAACTCTGGGTTGAGGTAAACAACTGGATTGTGGAGCTGGGCATGATAGATTACAACCTGTCAAACATGAGGATTGTCATTGAAGATTTAGGAAATGCCTTATAGCCATCAATATCATCATTTTAATTACCAAAAAAATAGTCTACGCAGGTATGAAAAAAGAACAAATACCATACATATACTTAATGTCAAAAATGATGTGAAAAACTTTTATTATCAGGAAAAATGTAATCTAGTCTTTGTAGATTTAGATTTGGAAATTTGTTTTTCATCATATTTATGCCATATATTGGCTAATTTGTGACTAGCCAGTTGTAAGAAATGGAAGAAAACCGAAGTACCCGGCAAACATCACTGCCTAACCACAAGTCACAGGCAACTTTCTCACATGCCCAGGCATGAATTCGAACCCAGGCAGTGGTGAGATATAGCTACAGTAAATGGCCGTGCCTTAGACCACACAGCCATCAGAGCAAGCCCTCTAGTCTTTGAAGATACCATTTTGTTTTTAATTGACCTTAAGACCATTCAATGATTTAGCATGGTAAATCATTAAGATAATAGGAAAGAAAAACATAAAAGAAACTACAAGAAGAGTGCTTTCGATTCCTAGACAATGCTTTAATCTAACAAAACAAGTCTCCATCTTCCTACAGAAAATTAAGCAGCTAAGCAGTTTGGTCCAGTTAGCGGACTGCTGTCAAACACTGTCCATGTTCTCTAAATGCTCTAAATCTGAGAGAGGCGACACCGTAGTGAATTTTGTTTGTGTGTGACGTTGTTCTAGTAACAAGGGGAAACACAGTTTTCACGCCACATGCATGCTCATGTCACCTGAGATGCTGCAAATGTGTTCTAATTTGAGTGTACATTTGTCAGCATTTAGAATTAAATGGTGTCAAGGCATTAACTTTGTGATAGCACCAGGTGGTCATCAGTAGATGCTCAGTGCCTGATAACTAACATCACGCCATAATGTTTCAGGGTAGATAGTTATATTTAATACTGATTTCCCATTGGTCAAATCAGAACTTAACATAAAGTCTTCCTGGCGGAGGGAATACAGCGCTGACGTGGTCCCTATAGGAATAAACCAAATACCTTGAGCTTTACCATCTACAGTAATTCTAGCTTTTTCGCCCCATTGTACAAATGGAAGTGAATGAAATGTCCTTCTTAACAATACCCCAATGTTTTTGGCAGATATTTTTAGCATAAAAGATAAAGATGAACCTGCTTTGAAAAATCTACCTGAAATATTGTGAGATGTGAGGCTAGTGACATTCCCCAAATATCGCACATTCTGTGATTTGAAAATTTGTCCAGGAAGTGACATACATATCTTGTGTTTGAGCTCAGAGTGACTATCAGACATGTAAATTTCATCTGTTAATCGCAGTCCTTTGGAACTCGATGCATACAAGAATATCAAAAATGCACTTGTGTATAATTGTTTCATTTTTCTTGCATAATACTGTTCTACAGTGATTGATCCAAGTTGCTGATGTCTGTTTGTCTCCTTGCCTTGGTAACCCTCAACAATGACACTTAAGGATTGATGAAAGGGAATTGGGTCTAAAGGTTGCTGTCTGTAAAATAGACGTGAGACGCAGCCTCGGGTTGTCCAAATATTGGAATAAGGATTTCCAACAAATGGGTATGACTTATTTTCAGCTCCAATGGCTTCATGACCATATCCAAAATAGTCTTCCGATCCAGAACCACGAAGGGATGCAGCCCAACTCTCATCTATATGAACCAGGAAGTCTTCCTCTACAGCTGCGCGCTGGGCAATGATGTCACCTAATAGGAATGTTGGATTGATGTCATTAGTTTCACTTGTGATTCCAACCATGTGACCCCAAGTGTCCTTGACCTTGAACAACTCCTTCCAGCCCTCTCCATTGTCTATAAAAAACGAACTTTTTATATGAAAATAGGCTGATGTGGTTGGATTATAGAAATTATCTTGCATTGTAAATTGCACACATACATTTGGAGCAGGCCTATACCCTCTAGCAGAAGATTTTAAAGAAACTTCAACTGATTTCCAAAATGGCATAGGAAAATATATGTACCCAGTCCACTGTGCTCTTTTGAACTTCTCATAAGATGAACAAGTGGCAGATTTGTTTTGATAATTCACATAGTTACATGACATCACTTGCCTGCCAAACATAGCACCAGGAAAGTCATTCAATGAGCCATCTGTCTGACTAGCTCCAAATAACAAGCCAAGGGGAATGTCTTTGACTTGTGGCTCATAAGATTCATCAAAGCGCATGCGCAGTGTCACATGATTCCAGTCTGATGGTGTTGCCATCTGGTGATCCAGTACACGAATCCGAATAGTGGTGATTACGTGAGACCCTTCCATGCGCAGTAACTGCATCAATTTTCCTTTTGTCAATTTGAAGCATTGCAACTCACATTTGTCACTGGATGGGGGATTAGCTCCAGGTTTATTGAGAACTCGTGCTACACTTTTTAGAAACGAAGCATGGCCTTTTCGATGGCCAGCTAAAATGTTAGCGAATGAGTCTATGGGAGTTTCTAGCGTATATTTATGCCTTGATATACTGACATAACTTCGCCATGTACATTTTTTACGTTCCGGATTGTCGTTCAGATAGAATGACAAATCCCTTCCACATTTGACCAAATCTTGCAAATAGTTACTTGGCAATTTCCCATGATGCTTGAACCGGATCCGGAAGTAACTTTTATAGCATAACGGTATGTAGGAGCCACCGCCAGCAGTTGATTGTTTATGGCGAGTACTGAAGGGAAGGAAAAAGGGCCAAGAAGTTGCATTGATCATATTTTCTATCCGCATTGTGAAGGTCTCGCCATCGACTGTGAAGTGAAGGAATGACTTGATTGGCCAATTTGTTATCCAAATCCTGAAGATGCAACCAGGTCCGAAATCCTCATAAAGATCAAAAAATGTGTCTCCAAACCTGTTAGAATAATGAAACAATTTGAAAGTAGGACATTTATATTCCTCTAAGGTTGGTGAGTTAATTATAATCCAGGATATGAATCCGATATAGTAGCAGCAGCAGCAGAAGTAGCAGCAGCTGTAGTAGTAGTAGTAGTAGTAGTAGTAGTTGTAGCAGTAGTAGAAGTAGTAGTGGTACTAGTAGTGGAGGTGGTAAGAGCAGCAGCACATGCAGCTTAAGTAGTGGTAGAAGTTGACTTATTCATTATATGAAAGGCACATACCTCTATATGTTCACAATAATGATTTATAAAATGAAGGAAAATATAGTGAAAATATAAATCATCATGGTAGCCACATTGATGATCATTATGATGGTGACTGTTGTGGTGATGATATTGGTATTGAAAGCCCCTTGAACACAATACTGTGGTGTGTGGCAATTAACACAGAGTTGTTACACCTTGGAACCATTACCTTTAACACTTACCTTGTAAAATAACCAAAGTCTGGATACCTTGGTTCTGAATAGTCTGGGTTGGCACTCGTGATCTCCGAGAAGATAGTGTTGATGATCCTCTTTGGAAGATGAAGTCCATTGATGCGCTTCTCTTCTACTGGTACAAGACTGCGTAATGCTGATTCAACCCCAATCCTTTCGTTTGACATCATTCGCTTTTTTTCTTGGTTAGAAGTGTGCAAAATAGAGGGCGCCACCGGTGATGGGGAGAGAGATGCCAGCTGTGGAATCTCCCCAGAGCACTGAGGAAGATTATAGAGGTTGCTAGTGACTATCCAGTGAGGCAATATATTATCCATCCTAGGATATTTTACATGTTTACTTGTTAAGTAGTCCAAAACGTACAAAGATGTGATGATAATCACAATTGTCAAGCAAACTTGCAACACTCGACGTCGTTTCCATATCAGAATACTCATGGTTCTGGAAATGTAGTTTGTTTGTAGTTCAGTGCTCTATCTCTAGGTTGGTTGTGGGTCTGAAGTGTAACATAGAATGTTGATCAACGATTTATATACATACATTCCAAAATTTCTGAAAAAATGAGGGCAGAGATGCATGTATATGAAACATTTAAATACATACACACAAGATGTGAGTTACAAATGTCTATAAGTACGTGGAGATATAGAAAACAGTTAGGTAGACTAGCTGCTGCTTCAGAGCACCACATGTTAATCCAGTGATATCTATACTCAATTGCTATGGTTATTGATTTTGTTTTTCAATGTTTCACTGAAAGAGTTACTATTAATATCATTAGTATTATTATTATTAAAATTATTATTATTATTACTATTAACTTTTACTCTGATGTTCCCCTTTCTTAAAACATCAGACAGCAATAAAAAAATGCTGTTTGCAGCTAATAAGCAAGACAAAACAGTGCAGTCCTTAAACAAACATTAAAGTGTAACTCCGCCTTCAAAATTAAAAAAGATATGTTGTAGAGCTCAATCTCACCTTCCATAGGACACCTTGATAACAATTGTACTCTGCAGATTAACTGAGATGATGCCATTTAAAGGTAACTTTATGGGGGCTGCCATGTTTGCTCAGAGGGAACCTAATTAGTGATGCTAATTAGATGCATGTGATGTCATGCTATGACATCCTGTAAGGGAGCTTAGGGGCTAGCTCTAGTGGCCAGGGTCTGACACTTAGATTTCAGGCTAGGGGCCCGAAAAGGTCTTTTGACAAAAAATGATTGGCCAATAGTAGGATTCCTGGTTACTATAAAATACTATTTTGGGCCCCTAGTTTGAAAAATCTAGGAGCCCATAGCAAAATCTAGGGGCTTATACCCCTTGGAAAGTCAAACCTTGAGACTGTGGACAGCTCAAAACTTGAGTGCAAAGATGGTGAATTGTCAAGCTTTTGGATGCAACAATGATTCTCCAAATAAGCGCATGTACCAGTGAAAACATGATCAATATACGGTCTGAACCGGCAAAGATATGATCAATATATGGTCTGTGACAGGCCCACATTTAAAGGTAAGGAACAATTAGATTAAGTGGGGGGAAGTTCTGAATGCCAGAAAATGATGCACACCGACTTCCCCCTTCTAATAATTTTCAAAAAAAGGGGGTGTATGCGTAATCGGAAGAATACACTAATAATGATAATAGTTTTCTGTCATACAATAACAAAATTCAAAAGGTGTTATATTTGCTGTATTTCTCTGTAAATTGTAGGCATTAGTTAAGAGAAGATTAGCATTACCATTTTGTAAAATCTCCTCAGTCTGACATTTTCAGAATATACTGGTCCGAATGTATATGGTTGAATACCAAGAAGGTTTTCCATAACTGCCTATAAATCCACTAAGAATGAGGCACACATGGATGTTGTCCCCACACGTGTCTCTGCCTTAATGAATAAAATCCTTTACTTGTGGCAAATGAGTAATCAAGTTAATACATGTAGCTATTATGAATAAGAACGAAAACATTGTCACAATGTAACTGGAAGATGGTTTCTTGGCTATCTGGTTTCATAATTGTACTTTATATACTTGTGTTTTCCTAACAGTAACTAGTCTGACTGCAATTTGAAATAACTGTGCCCAGAGGATGTTTATTGCAGTTAACCTCCTGGGTAAAGCATGGGACTAGAGCGGATGCAATTCCTTTGAGATTAATGTGTATTGCAGTCAATTCCTGAGCAGCTGACACGCTGACAATACACACACAGCTAACTAATTGTAAATTTCCTTTCATAGCATGAAAACAGTGTCAGGACATTGTAAGAATACTAAATGTTAGGCTATTTGTAAACTGGTAGAATTTCTTGAACCCTAAAGCTCATCTATAACCCCTTTGCTACAGGTATCTTTTCTCTCATTGCTTTTGCCACATATAACCTGGTATACCTCTAGCAAATATAGCTTTCACTATATAGGTATACACTGAGAGACAGTGCCTCTGTTTGTTGAGTCTGATACATCACTATCCTCTTTGCAAGTCATTTACTAATGAGAGAATATGTTGGTGTGTTCAGTTCTGAATGGCCCTCAGCCTGGATGTAGCAGTATGACATCACTTCCTGTTTCTGATAAGCTCCAAGATGGTGCCTCCATGAACATGCTGAGGCAGTGAATTTGCTGTATTTTGCAAGATACAAACTTAAATATCTCAGTCAATTTGCGGAGTATAATTGTAATCAAGGTGTCCTGAGAAAGGTGACACTGAGCTCTAAAACATATCTATTTTAATTTTGAAGATGGAGTTACACTTTAAGATAAGCCTCATTGTTTACTCTTATTTGCAAAAGAAAGCTTGAGATACCAGAGAAAGAAATAACCCTGTGTGTATTTACACGACGGGATTATACGTAAAAGGAGTGGATATGCTCGGTTAAGTGCTTGTGGCTGATTGAGATACCGATAAGAGCAAAAGTGACCGACTGGTGTAGGAGATATTGGGAGGAGTTGCTTATCTCCCTAGGTTATTGATATATCTTATTAAGGTAGAACCCTACTCGCTACACGGGTCATTTTTAAAACTTGAATATCTGAAAACTGAGTTTAATGAAGACAACAGCACTTATGCTATTGTAAAGGTTACATATCATAGTTGCCAAATTATGGTAAACTTATCAATAAGTGACTATTTTGAGGTAATGCGGCACCCTTAAAGAACATGTCTGGATGTGTTTCGTTTTTTGGCAAAATGTCAAGACTTACCCTTTACTTGAAAATGAGAGTCAACCATATGATTATTCATGTCTGTGGTAAGGTGCAAGGTCCTACCTCATGAGGGGATTTGCACGATGAGTATCTTTAAAACATTCTTGTCAGAATTCAAGGTACCTGTGACATGACCTTGCATCTAGAGGGGGTTCATGTCTGTCATATTCTAAAATAATGGCTTCGTAGACTGTATCGTTATTCACTTTCAGCCAAAAAATGAGATGAAATGTTGAAAAAATGGCCTAGGCCGAATGAATCTGCATGGTTAAAGCAGACAGCCATGTCGTCTGGAACCAATTTAGCAAGGAAGGCCCAAAGGGGCCCGCCATTTGTTCTTTTGACTGTACCACAAAAGAAAGTTGCTAGGTCGAGGTTCGTGGGGAGTGAACACCGCTCATTTGTAATCTTTTGTTTTGATATCCATTCTTAGGGGCCAGCCAAGGACACCATCTAGTGGTGATAATCTTGATGTACTAGACTATCACCTTAAGGTAGAAATCAACATCATAGCTCTGTCGTGTCCTCGAGTGGCCAATATGTATGGATATCAAAACAAAAGATTACCGAGTACTGATCACTGGTTACAGATCTGCCCAAGCGACTTTCTATTGACGTGCGCCTTAGAAAACACCAGCGTGATGGCCTCTTGGTTCTCGCTTGTTAAATGGTCGCTAACGACATGGCTGTCTGCCTTGAACATGCAGATTCCTCCTAGCTAGATCATTTTGACCAAGATATTCATCTCATCATTTGGCTGAAAGTGAATAACGATACAGTCTTCGAAGCCAGTATTTTAGAATGTGACAGATATGAACCCCCTATAGGCCCAAGGTCATGTCAGGTACCTTGAATTCAGATAGGACCTGAAAATCATCATTTACTCTGTAAACCACATGAATCCTCATATGATAGACTCTCATTTTCAAGTAAAGAGTAATTTATGACATTTTGCCAAAAAACGAAACACATCCAGATATGTCCTTTAAGGGTGCTACATCACCTCAAAATAGTCACTTTTTGATAAGTTTAACATTGTTCGGTACCTACTATGAGATGTAACTATTACAATAGCATAAGTGCCGTTGTCTTCATTTAACTCAGTTGTCAGGTTTTCAAGTTTTAGAAATGTCCCGGGTATCGGATCTATTTCTCTGAATCTATTTCTCTGGTTCTACCCAGAGAAATACATGTCTACTACTCTCAGGTTCTACCTTAATCTACAGAAGTTTCAAGATTTTACCATCTTGATAAAAATGTGCATGTATGTATGTATGTATGTATGCCATTATTTATGACAATATGCATGACTATGACGGTATGTACGTATGTTGTATGACTAAGTATGTATGTTCCTACGTATTTATTTATGAATGTGTGTACGTATGTATGTATGTATGACTGTGTATATGCTTATGTATGACTGTATGTGTTTAGGACTGTGTTGTATGTATGTACAGTATTTATGTATGTATATATGTATGTGTGTATGTATGCTCTATGAACCATCAATAGTCCGTACGCCTAGAACGTATGATGTCTCGTCAGTTGAAACATATAATTTCAAGCAACACCGAGTAAGCTACACCTCTTACCTGCCTTGTCAACAAGCAATTTGACCAGTTCGACCAGAGCTGAACTGACCTGGTTAGCCAGTGCGGCCAGGCATGGGCCGTAAATAGAACGCAAACAGTAGGTCAAACATTCAAATACTACACGGTTGCTGCACAAAGCCATCTTACTGTCTCAAAGGCTTATGAGCTCATGCGCCTTTGAAGGTATGAACTACATGTCAATATCTGGGAGGCGAGTGAGGAGAGCGGCAACGCAGCCGATAATGCTTGTACTGTTATTACTAATGATTTGGCTCACTGGCTGACACTGGTCGCCGCCTTGGCATTAGACTAGGCTCCTAGTCTCTAAAAAGTTGCCAAGCAGTGCGGTGTAGTACGAGGCATGGTACATAAATGACCCCACCTGGTCCACCCATCTCTAAAGGTTTCAGGTGTTATACTCCAACTGAATCTTACATATTCCCCTGGTGAGATAAGTGTAAACTAAATTGACCACTCTGGCCACCTTGACTATTTCATGCCTGGTAACAGAAAAAAACAAGACAGAAAATATATATGACAGCCTAGAAATCTAGGCTACCTTGACACATCTGTCATAATCCGGCTATTTTCAGACGATCATGCAGTTTGCCTTTGAATGGGTTTTCAGATACACATAAAACGACCTAATAAGTGTTTATCCTAGTAGAAATATCAAGGACCAAGGAAATATGAAGCGTTTCGTTTGTGTATATATACCTACGTTGTACAGTGTATAGTGTTGGGTAATACTTTGCCATGGCATATTCATTTTCGCAGATGCCTATGCCTAGCATCACGCGCATAAATTTTCCATCTGGCACAAACAATCACGCATCGGAGAACTTGAACATAGACGTGTGAACGTACGTTATGGATGCTTATAATAATAATAATAATAATAATAATAATAATAATAATAATAATAATAATAATGATAATAAGTGGTATTTGCTATAGCGCCCTCTCCACCTATAATGTTCAAAAGGGTTTTGTAGAATAGTCAGTGGAAAGATGTTTATGGACCATATAGTCAAATAAACACCCGTCGAAATAGCAATGTTTTCAGGTGTCTCTTAAGTTGATAGTAAGTGGTGTGAAGAGGGTCGATACCGGCTAGGGAACATATCATATATGCATATTATACAGGGAGCCGTGTAATATGTTTCTGGCCATGATGTCAGTTAATTTGCCGTGGACTTTCCATTCCTGTATTGCATACTCTATACTCTTAGCATTTCATTAGCGCATCAAAAAGGAAGAATACACTACATTAAGGTATGTGGTGACGTTTTTTCTGCAGAAAAGGTGACCATATTCTGTACTGCTGACGGGATAGGTATCGAGGTTATTGTTAACTTATACTGATATTACAAGTTGATATACAATCAAATATCTAACAACGGTAAAAGGTGCACGTAGTCACAAATAATTGATGAACTGTCTGTCGCGGTTTTTATTTTATCATTATTTTTTTTCGTTTGATTCCAACATTTCGAACTTAGATAAAGTGATGCCAAAGATTCTTCTATCGGGCCGATTTCTCCACAACCACTAATACTTGTAATGTCACTAATAGACAAAAGATGGCAACACTCCCAACTACTTCGTGTAGAGCACGGATGCTTTGCCTTGTCCTCGGACTACTGGGCTAGACGCGAGGTTCCGGAACCCGCCGATAGGCGTCTTCAAACACGTCAAATGCACTTCGCGGAACGCCATGGATTGTTTTATTACCGAAAACTTGGTTCTTCCAGTTATGTATGAAAGCTTCTCCCACTCTGAGGTGTATTTTACAGTTAAGGATTTGTCGTCCTCAATGGGTGTTCTTCAATGGGGTTAAAGGTCAAACTGGTGTAATTGTCCAATCAGATCCCTCAATTTCAATCAATGGGTCACTGCTGCTGGGTCAAAGGTAGACCCAACAATAGCGCGCGTGGATTTGAACAAGCGTCACGTACGTGATCACTCTGCCAGGGCGACGATACCGTCTTCCGGTTGGATTGCTACACGACTAGTATGCGTAGCGGGATCTCTGGGTAGGAGAATGGTACGTGATCTGGCGCCAGTTTCTGGGGAAACAAACGGTGCACGTCACAACAAACGCGTATTACCATTGTTGAACTAGTGCGTGGGTGACCTTTGGCTGACCTAGTTTAGCTAGCTAACTTCACGGTAAAACGTGTAAATTTCTCCTTTTTATCGTGGGAGAAACAGGTTCTATCACTCGTGGATGGAAAGAGGAGGAATCTCGTGAGTGATTTTGTGTCTTGGGACTCGGCAAGCCTCGTCCCAAGACACAAAATCACTCACTCGTGCAAGATTCCTCCTCTTTCCATCCAATCGTGATGGAACCTCTATGTCCAATCTGTCTTGGTCAAACAGCATGGATACATTCAATGGACCAATTGTACTAAGAATACACTTTTAGGAAATTAAAAAACCTTTTTTAAATCAGTAAAATTAGCGATTTTACAGTTTTGATGACGTCACAAGTAATTATAATATTATAATACGCGACGGTGGCGACGCGTAGCGGGCGTTCATTTACACTACAGACCTGTAGTGTAAATGAACGCCGAACACGAACACGTTACAGTCAACCTCCCCCCCCCCCCCTTACTACACCCATTCTACTGCCGACACATGGCATCCAACCCTAGTTCCGAAAAACTCTGGATAGGAATAATGCCACCACAATACTAGGTGATCAGCAGTTTCGATGTCTCTGCAATGGTATAGATGGCAGCACAGTGCTAACGTGTTGCGGTTTTCACAAACAGTGCTATTGGCTCCCCCGAGGGATAACTTCAGAAATGAACTTGCATTACTTTAGTGCAAAACAGATTCGAACTGGATTCGGACAATGGTGACAGACAACGCGAAGACACCAGTGGCAATACCCTATAGGCTATACCATCTGGTCTTAGTAAGGCCCTATGAACGATTAACTTAAAGAGGTCGGAAAAGTTATATGTCATAACCAATAACCATCAAGGATAAACTTAGGAAGAAATTGGTTATTACGTCGCTTTCAACAGCTTAAGTCATTTAGTGATGACATAAAATCCAGGAACCGCAAGGAATCCCTTCTCTTGACGGTTAGTTCTAAGTGGGTTTTCAGTAGCAGTTCAAGCAACACAGACAACCCTCAATAACGCCACACGTTTATATATAGCGATCAGGCTAACCCGCTTATTGGGATCAAGCAGAGAATCGAAGCTGCGGCCTTACGCTTGGGAGCCAGGCATCTTGACCACCAGACCAGGGCGGATACTTTTCTAACAAGGATAGCAGGGGTAATGATCAAAGAGTATGGTGACCTCTCAGAAATGTATTGACCTCGAGCTCTCGATGAAGATAGCCGCCCGGACATGCTTCAGGACAGATCGTCTTTGCAAGAATATTGGACACTCCTGGTTATTACTGCTACTGCTGCTGATATTTCTACTTCACTCAGATTGGTATATATATATATATATATATATATATATATATATATATATATATATATATATATATATATATATATATATATATATATATATATATATATATATATATACATATATATATATATATATATATATATATATATATATATATATATATATATATATATATATATATATATATATGTATATATGTATATATGTATATATATATATATATATATATATATATATATATATATATATATATATATATATATATATATATATATATATATATATATATATATATATATATATATGTTGTCAGGAGTATCGATATTTGGAACTGGTGTTAGTAACCACTTTCAAATCTGGTTGACAACTCTCAAAGCTTAGATGAATAGACACATGGATTCGTCGCCACAGACCAATTGCCACAGGATCTATTACGGAAACCTGGCTACACCTAATCTCGACGAATCTAGTCTAGGTGTGACATCACTTGGAGTCAGAGACCAATGAGTGCTCCCGTATCGTTTAAATTACAGAGTAATTACATGATACATTTATGCGCAGAACACACCTCTTGCGCTATTCTGGCCAACATCCGGGCTATTAGTTGTAGCCAGGCTGCTAAGCGAGACCTGCTGGTTGCGTATCCGGTGATCGACATTCGTGCTCTTTGTAAACATACAGACTGGTATGAATGATTGGTCATTCTTTGGCGTCGGTAGAAATTGGCAAAAACTGTACTCTCTGAATGTTCACTCGCCTATTTTCGTGAGAAAGATGTAGAAACGGAAGGATCTGGTGAAAAAAAACACTCAAATCATCTGCAAACCATTTCGGTTGGTAATGTTGCGTGGGTAAAACGCACCCTTGCATTTCAGGAAATAGAAAGGAACGCGACCCTACATGCAAGGTCACGTGACCTGGTGGGCGGAAATAGGTGAGGTTTGAAGATGATGGATTGTTGGCCCAGATAATTTGGATATGGGAAGGGGGCGGATTCAGGGAATATGTTAGTGATCATCATTCACAGTCGTAAACACTCCCAGTTGGCAACCACCGAGTCGTACGGGGAGAACGATGATTGATTGTGGTTCTCATAATAGTACGCCTTACAGCTAACTGAAAAACTTCGCTTACCTAATTACCAAGCAGTAGACACAAAAAGATCATGATCAGTTATTAGGTGAGGAACGACGAAGAGGGTGGAAGTCGGATCAGTCATCATTTTTAAGATCTAATATAACAACAAACCAAAGCTTTAAATGCTCGCGCAACTCGATGATAATTCTGCATTACCATTTCGCAACAGATTTTAACTAGAATCTTACATAAAAAAAAGCGGATATGAAAGCAGCCGGTCAATCTGAACAGGCTAGCCTCAACCAATAGCCTAGAATTCGTGCTCTGCGCATGCTCAGATGATGGTGGCGCACAGGTTCCTCTGTAATGTAAATGATTCGAGAGCCCTTAAAAAATTGGTCCTTGTTTCCTCGTGACCTCACGCTGATGCCAGATCAGAAACCCCTGTCTTGTCCAGCCCTTCGCTATAGGGCATATGGTAACTGGTCTCCCGCTACATATCCATTCTTTTCTTCATCTAAGCTAGAATTTAGAGGCAGTAGAATTGATTATGGCGGTTCTAACGATTGAAACCGCATTGAAATTCATCCATGGAAAGAGGAGTAATTCATTTTTGCGGTGTCACTGCATCCACATCATTGGTGCTAGTGGCGACATCTCACCGTAGATCTCACCACTATCTTTTTTTTTTGAATGACGTCATTGCCCGGTCATCGCCGGGTTCGCGCAACTCAATAATAAATCTGCATTCCCTTTCAAATGCAGTCACAAAGTTACACATTCATTATCCTCGTCGTCATTCTTTGCTTGTAAATCGCGGAAACATTGGAAACCCCTTGATATGAGCTTCGTATTTGTGCAATAAGCACACAGTATGAGTAGCGATTGACCGAAAATATGGCATAAAAACTACGATTTCAACCTGTTGCAAAATCGTCATTTCGAAACAGATTTCAACTAGAACTAAGAGACTAGTAGAATTAATTTTGGCGGTTCTAAGAATTCGACCGCATTGACATTGATATGCGGGAAGACGAGAAATACATTTTGCATTGATCAACATCAAATATACCTTTGACCAAGCTGATACTGGTTGCGACATCTCACCGTAGATGGCGCCACTATCGTTTTTCGCATGACTTCATTGCCCAGTCATCGGCATCAAAGCTTTATTTTGATACAATTTGTTCTTAAAGCAAAACGTGATGTTCATTTCAAGAGACGAACGAACAGACTTGTTGACAGCCTTTTCTCGGCATCAGTGTGTATGCTGCAAGGTACGTTGGTGATGGCCTATACCGTAAACGCCGCTTGCCGCTGGGTTTCGGCCTCCTCGCTGGGCGAGCTATGTCCACAGTTCTACTTGAAGCGTGTAAGAGGGTTGCCAGTGAATTGGTTTAAAGCGATGGTTTACCAGAGCACCCTGTCGCAACTCTGACATATCTGACAGGAAAACAGATGAACATGTCTACCTAGCTAGTTTCAATCAGAGGGCACAGGATATATCGATTGAGGCATCACTTTCTATACACCTTTCAATTCAAATGTGGCTTTTGGGGCTCGTTTGTGAATATAGGATAATTATGTGATTTTTCACACGTATTAAAGCCTACACCGGTTTCTTCTTAGTAAGACCACTGTGACAGTCTAGCCCATCACTTAGCAGAATGGAGACTAAATACCACATAACCTCCCGTAGGCTCGCACACCGACAAGAAAGGCTCAGGATTCTCTCTACTGGATTTCACGGAAAAATTGTGGGATCGATCATGCATTTTGGGATTCAAATAACTAGAGCAAATATATTTCATTATGGAGGTATCTTAACTTGATTTTTAACTTGATCCAGAGATAGGAATCTAGCTATAGAAGTTGAAAAAAAATACCCTTTTTTCTCATTTTTTCAACAATATTGAATAGTATATTTCAATACAAGCAATGGTTGTACAATTTGAAAGGAGCAAATTCTCTAAAATATATGGGACACTTTTCACTCAAAAACCTTTAAACAACTTTTTATATGTTTAGTAGTCAAATAAAGGAAGGGTAGAGTAGAAATTGAGAGATGAACTTTAACCCCATAAATAACTCACTTTGAAGAGATCAGAGACTAGAGAAAAATAACAGTAAAGTGCTTTACTCTTTCACTTCCTAGTATGTTCTGAGCTGGAGTTGATATTTTCCAGGTTTACACCGACTCTGAGAGCAGACTGGTTCCTTCTCCAAGACATATTCCGCTGCGTAGAAAGTGTAGAGGAAATGGAATATTTTGCAAGAAAAAAGGAAAAGAACACGCTAAAAGTATTCAAAGTAATAAAGCACGCCATCCGTTTTTGCCTTTGGCACTTGTAACTCTCAAATGTCAAAAGCAGCCGTTACAACGTTGAGTCGAGTTTGTACTAATGGTCGCATTAGCAGCACTAACAGCATCAATAGTAGTAGTAGTAGACTAATTATGCTTTGTAGTTGTTCATCAACAATGACAAAGGACCACCTTTTGCTAATATCCTATGGCACTAAATGACATTTGTGTGTCGATGTGCCTTTACACGCATAACCATTCGTCCATACATTCAACGACAGACCACTCGGCCATCAGGGTAGTTCCTGGCCCCCTCCCCCTTTATCTCTGTATCCACTAGATGCCCCGAATAAAGCCAGGCAGCTTTTAGTTCGAAAAGGGGTAATTTGGGTAATAAGGAGTTTGGTTTGGTCTGTTTTACAGGGCGTGACTCAAAACAATTCTGGTGAGAGTATCACATTGACATCACAATTGCTCCAGACTAAATCAACTGACCACAGAGGTATGCATGGATAATGCCAAGATTGAACCCGACCCTCAGCTCCAGCCTTCTAACATACCCTTCTTTTTACATCCAGAGAAAGTCCGATACAAGGTGATAGGAGTGGAAATGAAAGGAATAGGAAAGTAGTATGAAGCTAGTGGCGCTGGGCGCAACACAGCGCAGAGGTTAGGCAGGTATGGTAGAGGAATGGATCCGTGCGCCAAAATATGTAGGCCGGCGCACGGATCCATACCTCAAGGGGAATGGATAGAGATGTAATAGTTATGAAATATGAGGAATATGGGTAGTGAGTAAAAGCAAATTAGTGATCGTGTAAATATTTAAACCTATTTTATTGTTCACCTGGGAAAAAAAGGTCTGATTTGGAAAATATTTGTTACTGAAATACCATAAAGGTGAGAATATGGGGAATTCAAAAACATTAACCAGAATTTACCCCCCCCCCCCCAATATGATACTGACCACCTCTGGGTCATGGACTATCATGATGTATTCAGTTCAAAAGCAATCTCTGTGTGTTTCTCATAACTGGGAATTTGTCATCATGCTGCAAGTGTGATCTGCTACATAAAATTAAAGTTATTTCATAATCATACTTGTATGGTTATCAATTTGCCAACACCTGTAAAATATAATAGCCCACTCCTAAACTAATAAACTAATCTGACCCCTGGTGGCCAGGATTGGAACCGCATAAAATCTCCTGATTTTGGATGGTTGAATGTTAACAGGTATGAATTATATAACTTGGTCAGAAATCTTCAGATTAGCTACTGATTTGCCAACTTTCAAAAATCATCCACCATTCCTCAAGAATAAATTTATTTTCTAGCCAAGAGCCAAGAATTTCATAATATGCTGAACATAGTAAGTATTTGATCTTGAAATATCACACAATGTCTGGAAAGATCACACAATGTAAATGTTGTTGATGAAGACATTTTCAGTTCCAAAGCTATCCGCGTGTTTTTGAAAACTGTGTGTATATCATCATGCAGCAATTGTGATCTGCTAAAATTAAAGTTATCCTATTAACATATGTTTCCATGATTACCAACTCTAAAGGCCCGCTCCGTAAGAAAAAGTACTAACCTGGCCCCTCCCAGAATTGGAACTAAACAAAATGAAACCAAAAGACGTCGCAGTATAGTAAACCGCCTGATAAGTGAAATATCCTGATTTTGGATTGTTGAATGCTGACGGGTATGCCAACGTACGTGCACAATATCAATTGACCAATTCATAACACACACGTACCATGATTTAAGAACGTATGGCCAGTTTAGCGATATTCTCAGAATGAGGCATCTCCGTAGTCTAATAGTATGCCGTAGGTGTACGTCCTATACATATTTCGCTGTTTCGCTATGCGCGGAATTACCGTAAAGTCGTTCCCCTTTTTCGACATATAAGCTAAAAGTACACGGGCGCGAAAATATGCCAAAAATTTTCCCATATATAAGCTTCAGACAATGTTTCAATCGCACGCATGACTTCATTTTTTGGCCGCTCAGTTTCATCAATAAACTCGCTGCCATAAACCGCTATTATGAAGAATTTTGTTCTGGCACTTTTCCCTATACACCTAGTATATTGCCAACTTGGCGAGTGGCAGCATGCTGAATCTATGAATGTCCTACGGACGACGTGCTACCCTACAGCACGTCTGATGCCGAAGTGGGTCAAGTTCAATCACATTCAACATGGACTTTAGTTTTGTCAATAAGCAAAAGCACACTTATATGATTTTGAATGACTTCGGACGAGGATCCCTAACGACTATTGTTGTATGAGTAAGATACCTTTTTCAATCGTATTGAAGATCTTTAGGTAGATTGTAATGTCTTGATTGCATATTCTGTTGCTTGCACTTTTATTTCCTTTTTCCTTAGAGATGAAAACATAACGATTAGCCTGTGATCTTCAATACATGTAATATTCTCTATTGTGTCCTATTAGAGACCTCTTTTATCATATACTGTACATGTATATGCAGTTAAGTGAACTTGTTAGCAATGACCCTGTCAATGTTATCTTTGCCAAACCAGATGTTTTCAATAAGAGTTAGCAATATATAAACCATTAATGGTCGTCCCACGCCACTTACTATTGCTATGGTCATCCCTAGTAGTGGTCAGACAAGATGACCATCACATGTTACGAATAAGAGTGACCACATGACCAATGTATTATGCCGCGGTAGCCACAATTAGTAAATTAGACTCTGACAGCAGATAGGCAAAACATCAAAACATGTAGTTAATGGCAAGATTAGTTGCTCCCATATTGGTACAATTTGGCCAGAGAATGGATCACTTATGGACGTCAAGTGGACTTCTGAGACGTATATCAGGACCATCTGAATGCCTTCTCTAATGCTGCGCATAGTTTCAGTCTGGTTAGAGTAATCATATCCCACAGCGTACCATAGCGATACGCAAACACACCGGTCCAGTTGCCATAGCAAAGATATTGGCATTTCTGGGGCCGAAATCTGGTGAAATTTACTCCCCAGCGGTCAATGCAGATTTGGAAACATATCTAAACTTAGAGTATTTTTGGAGCAAATCCGTGTTAACTCATTTTTTCGGCTTCCAAAATCCAGTTCACTGCTGAACAGTTATGCTGGGAATTAGATGGTTTACAGTCTGTTGCTTTCGACAAAGATGTATAGCGTACACACGTAGATACATTGAACACCACCAAAATGCAACACCCTCGTGCAATTGATAATATGTATGCTTTGAACACATCTGTACATTACAATTTGTCCGTTCACTCCTTTGTGTTCATTCCATGTCGTTTTGTTCCAAAGCTTCAGCATTGCGCAGTAGTTTTTAAGACGTGCTTAGGGTCATGAAAGTCATCATTTAACTTCAACTGTCGAAAATGATTCGAAACATATTCAAGTTATGGATAGGACATTTCATATTTCATCTGTGTTCTTTTCATTTAGAATATACATTTTTAGTTTGCAAATCCTGGGTTCAAATCCTGGCCGGGCAAGTGAGTAAGTTGCCAGTGACTTGGGGGTAGGCGATGGTTTTCGCCGGGTACTATACGGTTTCCTCCACCACTTACAACTGGCTAGTAACGACATAACCTCAATATGGCAGATAAATTGACAAAACATCCTAATTCCCAAATCCAGCTTGCAGAGGGGTAAGGGAGAAGGCGTGAAAGGTGGGGGGGGGGGGGGGGGGGGGTGGTACGGCAAGAGTAGGTGGGGGTGGGGGGGGGGGGGGGGGGGGGGCAATACGATGGGCCAGAGGTTGCCCCAATAGCACTGTACTCTATGCCTATTACACCCACCATGTAAAATAGACTGTGTTTTGAGTCTGATGCTACACCCCATTCATAGCGTACATTCTGGATGATGTTATTTTTGTTCATTCTTAACAGTACTTAGTATGTATTAATTCGTTTTTGAAAGTTAACAATGGTTTCTCCAGGTGCTGCGGATTCCTCCACTGACAGCAGGGTCTGCCCGGTAATAGCAGTGTGGTCGGAGGCGTTCTCACAGACTGTTCACTGCTTCGAACCACTGCCCGGATTTGAAAGGATTTTTTGTCGCATGGGAAAGTGGACAGTGACTATGGGTTAGATAGCAGCTTTCCCCGGATACGCTGTCTAGGAGGATATTAGAGCTTGCCTCCCAGGCCAGATTCGTGTGTCTCTTTTGGATAGATGATACTGGGCTATGCCAGTAGGAGTAGTTGCACAACATGTACAGCCCCCTCGTGTGACAGGAGTATGAACTAAATTGACAACAGTAATCCACATTCTAGTACGGAGGTGCGATTCTATTCCCAGTATCTTCTCCGCATGCACTGGCCGCACGTGACTGTTTTTCTTTTCTTTTAATGGGTCACAGCTCCTGCAATTCTGACTTTGTTCTGTTCAAAAGTTATGGAATCTGGAAGTTGAAAAGTGCACCCTTTTTCTTGTTTCCAAAGCAATATTTAAAAAAAAGAATTTGAAATTTGAACGGAATACTTTTTTGAAAAACTGCAATATCCTTCCCTCAGCATCGATCTTTCCTACGAATCTGTGAGATTTGGAGTCGTAGTAGTATGTTCATTTGCTGCAACTTCCAGTTACAAAATCATATATATACATCAAATAGTTTTTGGTGGGGTTCTTGTCAAACACTCTTATCCTACTCCCGTCCTAGCTTTTAGGGTATCATAATACATATACGAGACATGTTTGGCCGAGATCTCCCAAATAGGTCTCATTTGGATAAATGCCATTCCATCAATTTCTTTGCCAATTTCAAGTACTACTCCCAGGAACTCTTGGGGCTCTATATCGGGGCAAATATCTGTAATCTCATTACTAAGGTGATCCCTATGTGACACATTTGCAGGGCACTGCATTACCATGTGTACTGCATTTTCCGGAGCACCAGGATCACAGCGCGTGCACATGCGTGACCAAAGGGTTTGAAACTTTTATCTGCAGTCATCGTCTTTCAGATTAGAAGCTTTACATAAGATTCTTATCATGTCCTCACACCTCCCAAACATCTTTGGTTCAGCATCTGAGAGTTGCCACCAGGTGGAGTAGGCTGGCCCATGTAGATATGGGTAGCAGCTTCGTTTGAAGACAATGCATAATTTTCGTTTTTTTACCTTAAGCATCTTACAACCTGCTGTGAAGATAATTGTCATGTTTAATGTATTCCTCATCAGAAGATCTTTCAAGCAATTTATACGTGGCATTGACTTAATTACCCTCTATATTAAAAACACATTTTCAGGAGAAGTCACTGGTTCCTGCTGACTCTTCTCCAGTCATTTTAGTTATGCTTGAAATGAGATGAAGAACCAGCTCTTAACATTTCCCAACAAAAGTATTACATTACAACAGTTATCAACCCTTTAATAGATAGATAAAAATAGTATACCACTAACTAACTTCAAATGTGTTTTTATATCGTGACATACGCAAAGTAAATAATTTTCGAAAATGTGACCCAATCACGATCGACGAATGACAAATGCGGGACTGTGCTCTATTAATAGCCATGAGCGGCGATAAAACAAGATGCAAATACACCCACAGAGGTGTAAAAGGTACCTAATTCGGTAATGTGACAAAATTATGAATATTTCTTTCAATAGAAATATTCTAAACTATTTACAACTTCGATAAAGTTAAAGTTGAACAGTTTTATTCAATCAAATAACTTGCAAAAGTTAATTAGGTCAACTACTCTAAGCACATTACTGTACTCCAATCTACCTATATACCTATACAACTGCCGAAATACGCCCTAGCCGCAATTTGGCAGAAAAAACTGACAAAAAATGAAATTCCAAATTCTGGTCTCAACGTGTTCCTGAGCGGCAGCACAGGCAGGGTCTACCAACTGCAAGATCGTAGTTCGTGTACAATGCGATACCTTTACTACCCTACCCTCGAGAATACTCGTAGCGTTATGAAATTACGAACAAATATGTAAATGTTACTGAATGACCAGTTTGTGGAGAAAAACAGGGCGGGTACTTTCCAGTTAATTACCAATTTATAAATCAATAGTTGTTGTTTTGTTTTTATTTTTGCATTTCCACCATTTGAAATTAGCCCAAAGTATGCCTTTATTAGGCAGATAGTACAAGAACCTGGATGGTAGGGCCTTTTTGTGACTACTGTGAAAGGTTTGACATGTCCAGAACATTATGTTTGATTGTTAACCCACATTAACCACCTACATTAACCAATGATTAAGTTACTTGGTTTCGCATCGTTTTTCTAGGGTTGTCCTGCCACTGAAGAATCAGTGATATTAATATTTCATATTTTCCTTTGAATATAACTCCATTCTCTGAGTGCAATTTAACTGCCAGCAGACTCCCCGCAGGGCTTGTTGTCAAACAAAAACAGGGTAGAAGAAACACTGAGTCAAAGAAAATAACCCACAAGCTACCTCAATCTACGCATTGCTCTTCAAGTAGTTTCTTCATAATATAAGCACATAAAACACGAGTGGAAGCGTAGCTGCTAGTATATCATACATGTATATGGCAGACCACAATGAAGCCTGGTAGCTAGGCTAGGAGTTTATTATATTATATGTTGTTTGCGTAGGCGTTATGAGTTTGGCCATACCATTCCAGTGGTGCCAGGGATTTCTCCCCTGCCGCGGGGGAGGGTGGGGGGGGGGGGGGGGGGGGGGGGGTTAGGGGGTCAGTCGAGGAAGCCGGGGAGTAGCGAACACAGGTGTTCCTCTGACTGCTTGGTATTAGCAGGCCGTAGGTTTTAAGGTGACTCCGGTACGCAGCGTAATATAACTACCACATTTCCAACACGTCTTTTGTTGATAGACAGCTCAGAAACCAAAAACAAGTTATCCTATTTCTCAGAACGTGTCTGATGCCCCTAACTGACCCTTGCTTTCCTACTCTTATTTGATGAGTTAGCCAATGTGCTCAAACCATTTGCTACAACTAAGTTTTGATTTTCCTCACATGCATTGCATCTTGCCAAAGAGTTGTCATGAGGTGTCCGATAAATTGCACTTGGTACTGAATCTACTTCCCTGGATGTAACTTGGTATGAACATCGCACGATATTGTATAATACATACTTACTATATACCAACAAAGATTTATCAAACGCTTCGAGGGTTGATGTCACTGTAGGACCTTTATGTCTTGACATGTACCATACGTATCAGTGAATGCCATATTATAAATTATGTAGAGTAGTACCACTAATCGGGTTTAAATGTGAGGAAGTTCCCATTGACTTGAGGATAGCTGGTGGTATTCCTTGGGGTATACAATCAAAACTAATAGACATCCCTGTTATGAAAATTACCTTAAAATCAAATATCTCTCTCTCTCTCTCATATATATATATATATATATATATATATATATATATATATATATATATATATATATATATATATATATATATATATATATATATATATATATATATATATATATATATATATATATATATATATATATATACTAGAGGTTGTTTTTGAGATTTGGTAGCCAAATTGATATCTAAATTAAGGGATGAAAACCTTTAGTTGAGCCTAGCGGTCAAGGTATCCGAAAAAAGCACTCAAAATGCCCTTAAATATTGTCTTCAAAATTGAAACATGAAATGCCCTACAAACTTAAATCATCCCCCTTTTATATGTGGAACCTGTCTATGATATGTTTTAGAATTTGGACTGGCCTACAGATGAATGTCATTGTCAGTTTTTGACTCACCTCACTGACCCCCTACCCCTAAGCCCGTGACTCTTCATTCCTGAGACTAACCCTAGGAGATGTTTTAGTTTAGAGTTGTCTTAATGTTATTTCAAGTCGGTGGTAGCAGCCGGTCAGCCCTGGTAGCAGCTACGAGAGGAGCGATGTGCTCCGTATGTCTCTGTGTCAATCACGACTGAGAGAAGCGTACGCCTGGGGGCTGCTGGAAGGCCTGAAAAAAGAGAAAACTCAATCCCTGGAAAAGTGACAGGGCCGACCCGGAAACAACAGTATGGAACTAGCGTGACTCACTTGTACTAGCACGCCTTTGTATCCTAGCGATATAGTCAATAAACACTACTACTACTACTACTACTACTACTACTACTACTACTACTACTACAACTACTACTACTACTTGGCAAAATCTAATGGCAAGTTAAACTGTCTGTGAAAGCACACAATGACGATGATGCATATATTACACAAAAAATAAATCAAATCTTTGTCTCAGACAGTCTGGTTGTGTGTTTGTATCTTGTAATGTATGCACCACGTGTATATATGATGGTATGTTGATGATGCATGCGTGTAAGTATATATGTTGTAGTGTAGGTATTAAAGCGTGCATGCGTGTATTAGCTGCCTGTATGCATGTATGTATGCCATGTAATTTGTGTACATCATGTGCATGTCTTTATGCTTAAATGAAATCATATATATATATATATATATATATATATATATATATATATATATATATATATATATATATATATATATATACATATATATATATATATAAATATATATATTTATTACACGCGCACACTATTTGGTAAATCAAGCATAGATGTAGTCCTTTTTCATTTCTACTGATTTCGAATCCTCCTCTAATCCAAAACGGTTGGGAGTCCGGAAATGATCTGCCGTTCCATCTTCTACCAAATGTGCCTTTGCAGCGCCATCTATAAGTCGTTCCCAGAGCTATCGCATCGGGGACAGTTCTCGGAAAGAACTATCTAAACACATGAACTTTTCCCCAAATGGCTTTGATATACATATGCTGTATCTGATTGTATGGAATATGGCCCCACCATCTGTATATATTTACTCGGACTGGCCTGGCGCGGAAACGCTCCGCAAAGCTGCCGGCTGCGCCACCAAATGACTGCTGAGTTGTAGGTGTTGGGTTTGCTGCTCTGTCTGCCTGGCGCTCAAATAGTATAAAATAGAGTGTCGGAGGCGACGGAGGCTCAAGTGATGTTGGCGCAGTGCTATAGGCACTTCAAAATGGATTTTATTTATTATTACTTCACCACATTTCTCGTGCTGTCCAGCACTCTACTGGTACAGAGCAGACTCAATTCAGGTAGGCCAAAGTTTCTGATTTTATTCCAACTTTTACGAACTCATTCTTAGAAAGGGTAGCAGATGTGTTGTACCGTGTATATAACTGCGACCACGCATCGACAGCATGGTTTTTGGCCAGGGTTCAAGAGAAAGCCACATGAGAAGTAATGGAGACTTAAAAGAAGCAGTTAAACGACATTCTATTATTGTGGTGAATTTTAAAATGTAGTGGACTTCATTAGTTGCACATTTTGCGCTTGTCGCACATGGAATTCGGGATTGTCGCCAAATCTCAATAAATACCAATAGTTTAGGAATTCCATCCGAGTAGTTATACTATGGAAGTTGTTTGTACATGTTAAAGGGATAGTGATTTATTGATAGCAGTTGTGGGCGGACATTTGGTATGATAATCTGATCCAAAGATCACACGAGTAGACATCTGTGAGTATCATTCATAGGACATCTATGTGGTATCAAAGGTTCATTTAGACATCGCCATCAAAGGGGAGTCGTGAATTTGTCTGGTGATTGCCATATGAAACATTAATTATACTGCAACACGTAGTGTATTGCATGTGCTATTAAAACAGCATAGTTATCTTTAAGGGAAAGTCTATTGCTGTGAATGTGTTTGGTGATCGCAATGTACTAGTATACCATAAGGGTTTCACAAGAATAGACATGGAAGTACTTAACTTAACACAGTGAGGCCTGTCTGCAACTCTCCCGGGTCTTTCAACACTACCACGACCTAGAGGTACAACCAAGGAGTTCCTACTCTTCAGCACAGTAGTAAACTCAGTTCAGAGTTGCATACGGATGATCTTCGTCCGGGTGTTTGAGTGTTTTGAAGATAGCTTCGGAATTATGCACATATATCGGCAAAGAATTTGAAGGAGAGTTGTGAGGCTGGATATTATAAAAATCTTTGCTCTTAAATCTTTTCGAATTGCCATTTTACGATCGATACTGCTAAAATACAAAGTCTTTGTGGCATCAGAATTATGTATGAGCCATGGTTATCTAGGCATATACTCAACCGTTTCATGTTTGCAATTAATCCAGTTCATGAAAAGTCAAAATCATATTGAGAAAAGTTTTTTCATATTATGTTCTGTAATCTAACCCTCAAAACTACTTTGTGAATCCATCTGTGTGGTACCATACCTTTACCCGACACTTTTAAGGGCAAGAGAATTTCGAGTTTTCGCCACTTTTCCTGCCATATTGTGGATAAGACAATGATAGCCGAGTTGGAAGTGGTGGAGCTCTAACCACAAGTCACCGGCAACTTTCTCTCATGCTCCGACCGGGACTCGAACCCATGGAGTGGCGAGAGACAGCGAGCAGTTAGTGGCAACGCCTTAGACCACTCGCCTATCAGGGCAGGTCCCACGCCTCAAAGGACCAACCCATTTTTGTCCACTTGTTTCACTCTCGTTTTACTTTTAAAGGGAAACTAGACATATAGGTATAGCGATTTTCGAGTTCCTGTCATTAATGTTTCTATACTCGGTGTCTACATCCTATATTCCTTGAATGCAGTCAATCAGTGTGTAATTAAGAACAGCTAGAACTGCCATTAAAACAGCATATTACGTAATAGGTCATATAACTAGTAAGGGTTTCCGTTTAATGTTTGTTTATCGCAACATCGCTGATAACAACATGCGATAACAATTAATAGCATGTGTAATGATGGTAATTTAGAATCTTAGATTTCGTTCACTGACAGTTTATCTATCATGTAGAGGCAAAACTTTAACTTCCACGTTGTCGATATTGGAGGAAACCGGAGTTCCGGATAAACCACGCCCAACCTCGGGACACTGGCAACTCTCTCTCTCTCTCTCTCTCTCTCTCTCTCTCTCTCTCTCTCTCTCTCTCTCTCTCACACACACCCACATACACACACACATCCCCCTCACCTTGCATCTAACTGTGAAGGAGACTTTTCACCTGTTTTCTGGCTAACGTCTCTCCTTCATATATGTTCTGAAAGATACGTTTGTTAGAAAGAGATCAGACAGACATGTTTAAGGTTGTAAAGGCGTGAATAGGTTAAATACATTGTAAATGTGTTAATTTGATACTTCATTAAGTGTTGCTCATACAAAACATCGTAAACATATCCAGTTTGTCCATTATATATTCACACAATGTTACCATTATGACGAACGTTTCGAAGATTATTTTATTAAAAATTCGATGCAAAAACAATCCTTTGGGACAAACTCTTATAAATTCATTTTCATGTAAGACCGCAACAAACAGCGTATATACGGTCTGTTTGGCTTAAGGCATGATTATCTTAATTCCAATTTTGCAAGGTATAATTGTTCACATTTGAGACTATGGGTAATGACGATGAAAAGAATCTAGTGTTAACGAAAAAAATGTGAAACTAAGACGATTGAAGTTTGTTTTCTATTTTTTCTTCTTGTTTTGTGTTAATAGCCGCATGGCGTTGGAGGCTTCCTGAGACATATGTTCCTATCCACTTTTCAAAGAGTCGGCCTCTCCTTACAACGCGATTGTATTTCTAAATCGAATTGCTATTTTCTGATTCCCATTTGAGCAGTTACCGCCTGTTGTCTGTTCGTCTGCGGAGCAGCTTAAAGAAGGCCACCGAGCCAACACGCTTAACCCCCTCACCGCCAGAATTTTCCAGTGATCTGACAAAGTTCACGATAATTGACAAACAAATACGGTTTCCCGGTACAAATTGAAGGAGAAGTACGTTAATGTTTATTAGGAACAACTTTCAATGAAATTGTTTTGAAGAAAATACTTCTGTGACGATATATTTGTGTTTTCGTCAGATCTATGGGCAGGGAGGCGATAAAACAGACCATATTGACAGACGACGTCACGAAGAGCTTCTCCTTGTGCTCCATTAGCACAACCTGAGATTGGCTTTCCACATCAAAAGGCTATCTGGCTAATTATAGCTCAGTGGGGCAACACCAGCACTATGAAGAATTCCTCTTTATGTCTCCCAGTCAAGTTGAGCTCAAAGACATAACTACGTACTCCAGCAGACTAATAGCCCTAATGCCTAATGTATTGGCCTTAACCCTTTCAGTACAAATTGGGCATTTTTCCAGTTTGACCTTTGAACTTGACCTCTGCCCTTGAAAATGTCGTCATAAATCTGGAGACATTTATTCTTGAATTCACAACCAAAATTGGGATAGGTTCGTCACGTCTACAAAAGATACTACTAACATGATCTTCCCAACGAATTTCGTTTTTCGTCATTTTTTGCCACATTTTTGCGGCTAAGTCGTGACTGGCTAGTTGTAACTGGAGGAGGAATCCAGAGAACCGGCGGAAACCACCGCCTAACTCTAAGTCACTGGTAAAGTTGTCTGGTGGCCCTTCCTAAGGAACCTCCATAAGGTTATATAGACTACTTCGCTGAAATGAGTTGTGTTTTAGATCATGTCCAATATTCTCTTCGTCATATGATACAAGATTATGCAACATAGATAAGATATATTCTGACATAGAGTGGTGTTATAGATCATGTTGAATTAGCAATTTCCCATGTGATACAAGATTATACAATGGTGGAATAGAAGTCACATATAAGTTTACCCGGTACCTAAAAATGTGCAAGTGCTTGATCAGCTTTAAAGAATCAGTCCCACATGGAAGTAACAATGAACATTTTGACAATATGTTTTCTATTTAAATCTATTCTGCTTTTAGAATACGATAGAAATAGAGAAAGACTCTTACACACCATATGTAGGAGAGTAGCTGTTAGGGTTCTGATTAACACCTCGCATTCAAATATTTTTTCTCAATAATGATTTAGTCTGAAAGAATTGTCTGGCTATGTTGGTCCTTCAAGAAAGATATTGTTATTATTCATTTCAGGAATACAACCATGACATTCACAGAAGAGAAACACACTCAAAAGATGTTACTTTTTTCCTTCCTGTATAAAAGAGACTCTTTATTTAGGAAAATTGAAAATTGATTGGAAAGTGTCCAAAGGGAAGTTTTAATATCAACACAAACAATAAACTCAATATCAATAAATGTTATGATACCGAGTATTTTGATAAGTGCCACAGCGTTTCTAAATACATATGGTCCATTGGGTCATTTTAGACAACAGATGGAAGGTCTAAAGAAACTACTAGTATGCGTGAATTCGCTACACATGCTATTTATAGAGAAAAAAAATCGCCTTTTAGACTGACAGCTCTTGGAATTTTCATAAGTTATTATTTTTAGATTTTACGACAATCAAATATAGATATTCTAGTATTCCGAATCGTTTTTAAGCCTGGTAGTGTACATGCACATACACATGCCTTCTAATGTAGTGCTTAAGGCGTAATCTGGTTCACATTAGCCACCAAATTGGTTGTTATTGAATCAACTGTTGACGCTGTGGGACCAGCATGTTAGGAGCAGAAGGCCGAGTCTGCACGCCGGAGGGAGGGGGCTTCTGGGGGGATGCAGACCTCGAAATCAACATGTGGTTAAATCCATTAACATAGTTTGCAGTTCTGTTCAAAGATACCACTGGACCAGTTTCCTTAAGTCTTTGATGAATTAGACCAACCAGCATAAATGTTTTATCTATAAATGGAGCCATAGTCATGGGGTCTCCCACCTCTACTACCATGGTCCTTTAACACCAGGTTCCTAGTCTTTGATGAATTAACCCCCCTCCCCCCCCCCCCACCCTCCGATTTGTCCAGCCAGCATGAATGTATGATCTATAGATGGAGCCATATTCACAGGGCCCCATGTCTCTATTGCCATGGTCCTTCAACACCACCAGGTGAGATTAGAGTAAACTAACCTGACAACCTTCGTTACCACTTGGCCCATGTAACTAGGAAAAAGGAATTTGGAAATTTGATTGTCGTCACCTTTTCTGCTATACTGGTTCTGGTGTTAGGGAATGGGTTCAACTCATTGGACCCTCGTGTCTGCCTTTAACTTAAATTCCCTGCTGGCACTGTGTACAAGACGACGTTGGAACTTTAAGTCCAATTAAAAATCCCGGGGGGGGGGGGGGGGGGGGCACTTGGGTATTTAGGGGGGTGCATACGTTCGTTATCAAAATTAAAAAATACCCCTAAAGCACTGATTTCTGACCAAAAAAGCACCCTTATTTTAATAAAACGCTGATTTTTTCCAGTAAATAAACACCCCTTCGTTTATCAAAACACTGACATTGGATGAACGGGAACACGTATTTTAACTTCAGATTTTATAATCCTCTGCTTGTTAAGCGGCAGCAAGTGGCGGCAGCAAACTCGGAAGCCCTGAGTCACTTCGGGAGTCACTCGGCGTCAAAGCCGCGTATATTTCGTGGATTGTAAGGGGATTTTGACCCCCATACTTCGTACCTGGGTACAAAAAAGTACCCTTCTTTTACAAAATCGCGGACATGCGGAGGTCTTAAAAAAAGACCCCTTCTTCCGCGAAATACGTAACGAAGGTGCGGCCCCCTCTGTACCTGAGTGCCCCCCCCCCCCCCCCCGGGTTAAAAATACACCACAATTTGAAATCCATTAAACTTTGCATGAGCTATCAGCCAGATCCACTTTGAAAATCCAAAATAAAGAAGGTGTGTAACACAATGCAAAATTAAAGAAACTCACGCTCATCCACAATAATTAAGCAAATAAAAAAAACCTACACACGAGTATCTTGAATCCCGGTCGACCAGACGTTTCCCGGAAGGCATAATCCGGTCGTTCTCTTGACTCTCATGTTGTACGTATACATAGTGGGAACATTCCACTAAAGCTTTGCATCTTCTACCGTAAACACTTAATTGTAGTTTGTACTTGGCGTAAAACACAAGATGCTTTGAATATTCAAAGGCAAAAGTATTGGTCACAGCGTTTTGACCGTACGTCCAGACGTCGGGGCTTGGTAACCTACTGAACTAGACAACATACATGAATGACAGGTCACTACTGTGAAGTGCAGTAGCAGTTACAGGACCAAAAGACAAAGAATGGTGTAAACTAGGCCGAGCATCAATCAAGAGGGGAGAAACTCACAGTCGGAATAGACGTATGTCCAGGCAGAAGTGCGTTTATGGGGGTCAGCTATTATTTAGTGGGGCACAGCGGTTCACCTACTTCGAAATCGTTCTCAGTTTGTCTCAACACTCATATAGGTCTAGTATTTTGATTCCGCTGACGGCATGTTAGGAAGTCGCCAGTGATGTTTGGTTAGTCAGAGGTTTTCTCCGGGTATTGTACGTAACATTACCCATAGGGTTTGCGCATGAACAGTTTCGTGCATCGCCCATTTCAATAATATTTTCTCAATTACTTATCTGGGCAAACCTTCGAACGCAGATGTTTTTAGATTTACAGATATCTTTTTTGGATTCATGTACATATTGTATCGAAACTTCACAATTTCTATTCAGATTTAGTATATATCAGACAGCCTTAGACTACCCAAATAGCTGAGTTGATTGGTCACCGTTTCATTACAATCCGGGTGAGAAACCTGTTCGGGGCATGTGAGAAAGTTACTGGTGGCTTGAGTTAATAGACAGACGTTTTCCCAGCCCCCCCCCCCCACACACACACACTTCCATCTAGTCAATGACCCGTAAACGACAAACATTTACGAAAACCAGAATTCAAATTCACAACCTAGCTCAACTGAGGAATAAATGGACGTTTATCCTAAACACACATTGAAGAAAAAACAACAAATATTACACGGCTATGGCTAGCATTTGTCCTCCTAATCCTATTGTAAGACTAGATGGTTTCCTGATGTTCATATGTTCATGGAAAGAGAAATGCAAGTTCGCGTCCTAGTCCATATTTTGTGAGTTGAAGCACCAGTCCAGGAAGCGTTTTTTGCAGGCGTGAAATTCCTGTATATCCCGTTCCTTTCTTTTAAAATCCCACCTGTCGTGCGCTGTGAACCAGTTGTATTTCGCATAAACATTCCATCGCCCAACGCCATGTTGGATTTCAGGGAATACTTGAAACCGTCAGCATGCATTTGAGGGGATACCTGAAACCGTCGGCACGAGCGCCGGCAGCCCGCCCTGCCTCACTCCCGCCATATCCAGTTACCAGGCATTGCGGAAAGGGATTTTCTTGTCAGACAAAACATGCATGAATCTATGCTAGATTTTCAAGCGGATAAGCAAGAGTGGTTTCAGTTGTCCGATGTGGAAATCACAATAGTTCATGACATTAACCAGGAAATTACACTTTGTATGTAAAGTGATTTGGCGCTTTCAAGTCAAGGACTGAACTTTACTATTTTAAACAACGCATGTTTTTATCAAAGGTATCTATTAACGCGTTTTGATCCATGTGCCAAATTCCAGAGAAACGTTGCGAAAGCTTTACACATACTCTGTCGAGTTTCACAGACATCGAATCACAAAGTGACGCTGTTGCACCATTGATTTAACTTTCTTGGTTTAAGTACGTTCCGTAATACTATAAAATTCATCAAAATAGAATAGCTACAAACGATACAATGATATCTTTGTGTATGGTGAATACTCGACATCGTTCGTTTATGTAGATCTTAGTTTTATCCATGATCTACAAATGGTCAAATCATTTAAAAAGTAATTTGGTGCCACATGACATCGAATAGTGTAACAGAGAATGTGATCGTGTTTTGTTCAATAGATAACAATATTCGAAACAGACATGACATTTTGTTTAAACCCAAAACATTTCGAGTTTTAATTTTACGTCAACCCTTTGTACACGTTTTGTTTTGTTAGTAAGGCAAGCACACATTTAAAATTCTATTCCATTACCTTTAATAACAAACACTAAATGAAATGTTCAAAATGGCTGAATTAAGCACAGACCAATGCAATTTCTTTTGAACCTTTTGGGAAAGAGAACACAAAACGTGTTCAATAATTCGATTTAAAATTGCAGTCCACTTTGTTTTTGATAGAGAAACATGACTGTGTTGGTTTCAAACGGAAACACAAAAGGAATAAGGGAAGAAAGGGGAAAACAGTACCAAAGTACCAAGTTGAAGTTATGATGAAGTCAGAGAAGTCGATGAATTCAGCTTTCTAGAGAAACGATTAGCTGTACGCTTGCCATTTTTTCTGCGAAAGAGGTAAACTGAATTGACAGTAGCTGCGTATTTTCACCATGAGCCAATTCCTGAACTGATTGTTTACTTCCTGTTCAGCATCCTTTCCTTTACTATGAAGGTCAGTTTTTGCCGTTTTCAAGTTCACCCATACATATATGTGACCCGCTATGAGTGTTATGCCTTTTAAATATGTATTTCGTAAACTCAGAAGGAAAGATTTTTAATGTTAAATAATTAATAGCTACATATTTATTCATAAATGTACCACAATTTCAAGAGATATCCAAGCTATGGGTAAATGAGGTACATGTATAAGTGACCTGAAAACCAGTGTACAAATTTATAATGAGAGGAAGTACTGTGTACCGAGTTCGTCAATGATTCGATATAAAGCATTGCCACTGGGGGCTATCTATCTCTCTCAAATGCCCAGATTCGAGGCATGTCAGAAAATTGCCAGTGACTTTGGGTTAGGCGGTGATTTCCGCCGGGCAAGATATATACAGTGGAACCTGTCAAATTGAACACCTGTGTACATTGAACACCTGCGTACATTGAACAATTTTTCATGTCCCGGCATACTCCCATTGAAAATCAATGGGAGGCCACCTGGATACATTGAACACCTGTCTATCTTGAACATTGAACACCAAATTTGTTCCTGCAGGCCACATTTAACCTGTCTACTTTGAACATTTTGCACTGAATTGAAAGATTTCACTGAAAATGACGAAAAATTAGATACATAAGATTAACTGTTTTGTTAAATGATATTTTTCAAATGCTGAACATGTGAAATTCACAACTATATGAAGAAAGTAAGGTAAATACATAGTAGATTTTGCAATGAAATGATCATGTTTCTCTAATTACCCTTAATTTTGTTTCTATTCCACCCGACCTCGAGTTAGGCAGAGCAGAAGCAACGTAGATAATTAAATCTTATATTATAAAAGCTACATATCCATTGGAACATCAGTAAGATAACGGTTGAAGTCCCTGGTCTTATAATCAAATTAATTTCTAGAGTTCTAGATTTCCCTAGCAAAACAAGTTTATATGTTGACCTTGAAATTGAAATTGTGCAAAAAAGAACCTTCATCGAAAATCCCAACAAACACATAACAACTATGTGTCTTTGCGCGGCCACGCACGCCCACTCCATCGCCGGTAGTGTATAATTGAGTAAGGCCTGAGCACGTGTCATCTCCACCACCATATGCTCTGTCAATAGCGCTCTTATTTACCGCCCACTGCTTGACTTACACTACCACTCTGCTTTCTCTAATGCATTCCTAATAGACAGCTAAGTAGTGTGTATTTGTCTGTTTGATTTCAAAATCTTAGTCCGGCTGTTGAAAAGCACCGTAAAGAAATTACTTTCGCTTCCTAGATAATCCCAACGCGTCTGTACCATAGCCAGTTCTTCACAACACCGCACATTTGTAAAGCGACAGGCACAGCCTTCTTGTCACTCAATGGCTCGAACTGGGCGACCTGGAGGAAACTATCATCCCCACCAGGAAAAGGTGTTTCAGCTGACATCTACGTGAAGAACACATTCGTGCCAAAAAATGAGGAACTAAAAGCTGGACAACCATCATAAGTCAAGACGTATTGTAAAGAGGCATGTGCACATAGATATAAGTTTAAAATTTTAAACCGTTTGTCCCGAAGTAGGTCAATATATATATATATATATACTTTATTGACTGTAGATAACTACAAAGTGTACAATATATATGAAATAATATAAACAAAGTAAATACAAAGTATGAATGAATGGAATATAATGAAACTAAAATATTAATCACATCCTAACTAAGAGTTAATATACTAACACACAAACGAAGGACTTAACATATACCCAAACTTGAACTTAAGGAAAACATAAGAACAGAACAGAAAAATCAATGAAGTAGGTCACGCGGCCTCCCCTTCAACTCATTCATTCCAATGAATTGGATCAGATTAATTATTCTCCTTTAATATCATATTCCTTTGTGATTTCTATTCAATGCCCTCTGTTATGCTCTCTGACCTTTGTTATTTGACGTTTTTGCACATACCTAGCAAACCCTAGAATACATAGTAGTACTTGCGAATAGTAAACAGTTATTGCCTGGCTTGTTGGTGGATAGTGCAGATTATCACCCCAAGAAGGAATTATTTCCCGAGGGCAACGCCCGAGGGAAATAATTCCTTCGAGGGGTGATAATCTGCACTATCCACCAACACGCCAGGCAATAACTGGTTTGTTATACCGAACATTTTACAACAAGGGGCAAAATCATATGACAAGACCAGAGCTGATTTCAATATTTTAATGAAGAGTAATTTTAAAAAATGTATGAATATCATAGTTTCTCATCTACAGCTTACTTCAATTATACCATAATCACTTTAATATGAAGGCTAAATGCACTAACTCCAATACTCATCTAACCCCTTTGGATCCAACTTCTCAAACTCAACATTGCTGCCTTTCTCCCTGCAGTACTGCAGTAGACCTCGAAACGTTAAAGGACTTTCCTACAGCCTATTAAGGGTCCCTCTTATGGGTACCCTTAACTCTCTTTTGTTTCCTTATATTGATTGTATTCACCAATTTTGCATTCTATGTCCACTTTTATTTGTTAACTTTTTTGTTTGTTATTAGGTAGTAATACAATGCATCCAAAGTTTTGCGAGCATGTATACTCCTTTAAACCTTCAGTTCAATTGCGTTTTTCGCGCATTTCTCTTTATTTTCTTCCTTTTGTAATTATGCCTATATTTCCTTATTTTTTTGTGCTGTTAATAGGTAGTAATGCAATGCGTCCTAGAATAGTGAGCATATACACCTATGAACCTTAAGTTCACTTGCGCCTTGTCGCACCTTCTGTTTTTTGTATTTGTATATTCTTTCTTTCCATGCTTTTTTGTAATTGATGTTACAGTCAATAAATATTATTATTATACTCCCTCACAACCTTAACAGAATGATTACCTGATTTTTTTGGTGTTTAAACTGTCTTTTTGGTCATGTAAATCTTGAATATCTTCTTTGGTAGCACTGCCAAACCGAGACAATTTTAAAATATGCTGTGCTCCAAGCTGCTCTGCTTTGCAGACGATCTCTTGAATGAAAATTCACTCTAATCTCTATTATCGCTCAATACTATAATCTATCAAAATTTCATTGAAAATATCCTGGCTTCAAAAAAAAATCAAGAGATTCATATAGAATCAACTGTTATGGATCTGTACCTTTTTTCCTTGAGTTGGGCCCAACAAGCAAATAAAACAGCAATAACCATCTTTGACAGCTGCATGTTTCTGTTTATGCAGACAGCAAAAACTGCATTTATTTAATAAACCGGTCTGATGAATAGGTGCACCGGTGCACCATACAGTATACTTAAATCTATCATTGAAGTCGCCATATTCATTGAAGAACTCTTATAACCACCTGATAAATGTCTCGGCAAGCTAATATCATAGTTATTTTATTTTTATTGAAATCCAAGCCACCATTGAACCATGGAATAGGGTAGATTATTGACTGGCAAAATTATTCACCTGCTTGTGCTATTATTCCACCTTTTCTGACAGATAGGGTGAATTATGAAATGACTCTTAATATAGGGTGAGGTATAACAATCAATGTTATTACAAGTAATTTCGCTTAACTCGGACTCTCATACCTCGGATCTTTACGTAGCCTGGACATTAGCCCTGGTTCCAAATCATCCCTACCTACTGCAACGAATTACACGTTACTCTGATTTTGATTATCCCGGACACTTGGTCCCTCCTTGTCCGAGGTAGGCGAGGTCACCTGTACAACCCAGCATTGGTATTGTACTATTATGGTTAACTGTAAAAGGCATGTATTATTCAATAAGCATGTTCATGAGCCACTGTCCTGAAACAATTGCTATGTATTTATCGTGGTAGATGGAATTATTTATCGTCATCTTTTCTGCCATTTTGAGGCTGAGTGTATCTTGCTGTGAGTGGCAACGCCTTAGACCAATCAGCATTCTGGGCAGGCCCCCTTTACTCGTGGAAAGTTGTTCATAACTTCCACTCACTTTTGCCAGGATTTCCATGCAGTGGCAACCATGCTTACTCACTATTGTCGAGGTATATGTTGAGTGCTGTTGCCTCAAACAAGGACAAGGACTAGGAATGACCCCAACAAATAGGAATGTAGCGTATCGTACATGAACGCCGACGAACACTTTGAGTAAAACCTTTTGGCAGCACCCGGCAAATACAGTGAGCTGCTTGAAGATGACGTCTTCAGCAAAGTGTAAAAGTTCAACATGTCAAAATCCCAATTATTCCAACTGCGTTATGCATTCACCGAGGTCAGCTTCATGTATGTATGTATGTATGTATGTATGTACGTATGTACGTATGAATGTATGCATGTATGTATGCATGTATGTGTATAAGCATACATTCATGCATGCAAGTACATGTATGTTTATGTGTGTGTGTGTGTGTGTGTATGTGTATGTATGTATGTATGTGTTGTATCTATGCAAAATGGTAACCGAAAGAAAGTATATTTTACAAACCTAACATTGAGTTAATGAATGAATGCTATTTTTCGTGTTCCGCTAAAATAATCCACCTTCCACAAAATATGAGAGTAACACTCGTCAAGTACTTCTCCCCAGAGTCGGTTGTAGATAACACGTGGGTTAAGACATCACGCAACACCTGTCCAGCTCTGACGGGATTATCGTAGTGTGGTGAACTGGTTCGGGACACACTGGAGCACAAATAGAAAAACTTACCATTTCATGCATTGTAGGCGTGCCTTGAAACTCGTAGTTTACTCTCAAGACATTAACGAGCACTCACATCTGCAAAGAGAAGCACCCTCCACAAACCGACATTTTCGGCAGGGACTTTAAATGAATTAGAATGACTGAGTGATTGTTTCTGAAATGGATACCAATATCGGTGTAGATTACACAGTGGCGGGATCCCCCCATAGCCGAGTGGTCTAATGTATTGCACACCAATATCTCGCTGTTTATCGCCGCTGCCCCAGGTTTTACGGTTCAAGTTTTGCTTGAGTCATGTGAGAATGTAAGCAGTGACATCGAGTAAGGTAATCCGTTTCAGCCACCGTTGATAATTGACTAGTTTTGATGTAAAAGAAAAACGATGAACGAATTCAAAATCTATCCTAAGATCTGAACACCGCTGGTCAAAAACCAAAGAAATACATGCATTCTGTTTAATAAACTCACTAGCACTAGGGGAATGCATATAATCAGAAATCTTTATTTTTAAACTACTTTAATAAGCAACTTTTGTATCTATCTTTAAGGAACATCACTGTGAAAACGTTAGTATTCTATGAGATCAACTCAATGGAGAATTTCTAATAACACTAGTTTCTTGAATGTGCAACATAACCACGGAGAATTTCCCCATATTCTCTGTCTTAACCCTTATGCTGCTGGTGACTAATTTGGTTAATACAAAATGATGCGAAAAAAACTGTAGAATGAATGAATCCCTGGCACAAGGGTATTCATCTGAGAGTGCTCAGCGAGAGCCTTCCAATTAATACCAAAATGGCAGGGTTTAAAAGGTTTTCAAAGATTCCTGTGTTGTTGTGCCTTTGATGAAAGTAGTCTCAGCATTGAAATGGTTAAGTTGTTTGCCAATAAATCATACTACGAACCCGGACTCCTTTGATGTCTAACTCTACACATACTAAGTTAAGCAAACATACCTATATCATACCACGGCACCGATTATGCTTGATCCTATTGGACGAGTGCCATGGCTGGCTTTCTTAACGTACAGTTGTTAACCTTGCCAATGCTGAGGCTACTTTCGTCCAAAGCATAAGCCCGCAAAGATTTTTGAAAAGCATCTAAACCCTGTCATGTTGGTATTCATTGGATAGCTCTCGCTCAGTACTCTCAGATGAGTACCCAAATGCCAAGGTTTCAGTCATTTTTCAGGGTTTTTGCATCATTTTTTATTGACCAAATTAGCCACCAGCAGCATAAGGGTTAAGCCAGTGGCACTGTTCACATCAGAGTCTCACACAGACTTGGCAGCCAAAGGTCGTCATTTAGTATAAGGTTTAGGGCTTTCTTTTCCATTTCAAATTGTACAGGCGTAAAACAGGATTTCTTTTTGTGTATAAGGTTTATGGTTTAATTGCGAGCTATTCATCCTCTGAGGAAGTTTACCAAACCAAATATACGTGATCATAATACCCCCCTTGAGACATTTTCCCCCGGAGTAGTCAACTACCGTAAATTCTCAGTAATTTGGGACACTTCCTAATAATAACAGTTGTTATGGGTTCAGGGTGGCCCATGTTTTCTGAAATACCTTGATGTTGTATCAGCAGGATTTACAGCTAGGTCAATATTTTGTGAAATGGCAGCTGGCAATAGATCAAGCGTTGCCCAGATTTCCAAATTCCTAGAGTAATCTACATTTACGAGTAGTACGTAATATGATTACACGTAGCCGCGCCAAAAAACATGTACCTTGAAATCTGCAGTGCGCGAAAATATGCACGAGCAAATTCGAAGCTGCCTTATACAGTATATCATGAACGTCTTTGTGATCTATCAATCATCTCTGTGTCAGTACTACCCCTTCTGCTAGTTATTCATAATGGGGAGCCCCCATCTGTAGGACCCTACGTGACGCCTACCGCCACAGTCACTATGACACTGTCAGAATGTCAGCTCTCGTCTGAAACACACATAGGCGTACTGGAAATATCCCCCATAACGCAAGCGTCTACCTCCACTTGGTTATATATACAGCTCTGCGGCCTAAAATAAAGCCTGTGACGTGTTTATAAACACGAACAACGGTCAATCACACTGACAACTGTATAAACATATAACATATGACAATTTCACTTATGTCACTTGTCATACGTATATAGGACCTATAAATGGTAGCACAGTGGCATGTACATGTAAGCTATGCGAGTAAAGATAGTAGAATTAGGACAGCACATAAAAGACTCAGGAGAAGAAGAGTTTTAGGTCTTTTCGAGGCTTTTAATATAATGAACACGAAACATAGCGATCCGGCTTTTGGGGAGGCCGGGATCACATGG